>JAXCLR010000001.1:6893979-6905147 GCA_035584095.1 Annona squamosa
CATGCTGTGCAATTACCTTTTTACCCTCATTTGCATTTTAGGTGTAAATGCAAACGTTTGCATTTACACCCGACCCTTTTGCTAAGGGCCGGAAAGTCAAAGCCAGCTGCACAGGCTGTCGGACTGCGATCGTCACCCGGATGCACGGAGTTACTGCATCTATTTTTTTTTATTTTTTAAAATTTTCTTTCATGAAGTTGTTAATCTAGTTGTATTTAACATAAATATCAATTTTTACCATTTTTTGAGATTTTTAAATTTTTTTTTAGAATTTTAAAAATCAATGGCATTTTTAGTAATTTTAAATCTAAAAAAAATCTAAAAATCTCCAAAATTGGTAAAAATTGATATATATGTTAAATACATTTAGATTAACCATTTTGCAAAAAAAAATCCGAAAAAAAATAAAAAAAACTGGTTGTATGCACCGAAGTGCATTCGATCGCAATCCAAGTTGTTAGGTGACTGATGCTTCTTTAAAAAACTAATATTTTTTTTTGTCTTGCAACTCTCATCAGCCTCCTAATGATATTAAAGACAACTCGCTTTAATGCATTGTTTTAATTTTTCTAATTATAAATTGACCGCTTCTCAAATGACAATCTAATAAAGACTTGCGGGAAAGTGAACTTATGAATGGACTCAATAACATGCTGTGAATTAACTTGCTCTAGTACATATTCTATTATTTTCTTTAAAGGAATATTTGAAAATCTATCTCAATTTTAGATTCAAGATATTGTTTTGCACCAAGATAAGTTTTAAGTTATTGTGTCCACTTGCCTATGGATAAAATTTATAATATTTCCCTATACGGAGGCCTTTATAGAAATGTTCCTCCATGATTTGAGGGTTGTGAATGTATTTGATTTATAATATCTATTGTAACATTGTATAAAAATCAATCAAAAATAACTTTTAAGTTATTTAAAATAATTCAAAGATGAGAGGCTTTAAAAATAAAAGTAACCCATTAAAACCTTTTAAAAAGAGAGGGATGGAACCACCTGCAACTATTGAAGGTAGCTAGGGCTTTGTTCCTATTAGCATAGGTCCTTAGTTAAACACCAGGGTAGGTTGAGGCTACGTGCCTATGTCCTCTTATCTTTAATTTGTGGGGCAAAATTGTTCCTCTCTTTGTTGTATGAGAGCTGTCTTCTTTGTTAGATTATAGGAGTTTATCTTTCTCGTGTGGCTTTTGAGTTGGATGAGATATGAATATTGTAATAGATTGAGTTTGTAAATAGATATACCATAAAAAAGAGAGGGACAGAAGAAACAAAATTCATTGAGTGTTATAGAAGAAATTTGACTTGTCCAAAGTTAGTTTGGGTTTAGAGAAGATTATCTACCTTGAATTTGGCATTGGTGACCAAACAGGCATGAAGAGTAATGTCTAAAGCTAATTCTTTTTGCTGTGAGATGTTAAATGCAAGATATTTCATACCAAGGAACTTTTGGGAGATCAAATCATGAATGGTTGTTCATTTATATAGAGAAGTATCATAGACGCTCGGTCTCTTCTTAAGATGCAGTGTAAATGGAGAATTGGATTAGGAAAGGACATCGGTTTCTTTAGTGACAGATGGTTTGAAGAGAGGATCGCAAAGATAGGACCACTCCTAGCTGGATTCTCTGATGAATGCAAGGTAGAACAATTTATTGATTGGGATAGAGAGAAGTGTAGAGAAGATGAGATTAAGAAGTAGGGTAGAAATAGGTCGGGTTTATTCCTCTTCCTAGAGAGGTTGAAGTAGACTGTCCGTTTTGGGAACTAGAATATGATGGATGCTTGAAATAGAGTCGACTTATAAGTTAGTTCATGAAAAGCAAATGGAAGCTAAGGGGATGGTCTAAAGTATGAGAAACGAGGATAATGGGGGATGCTTCAAGGTAATTGAGAGGACAAGGCTTCCAAAAAAAAGATATAGATATTTAGGTGGAGTCTATTCATGAAGTCATTGTCTATAAAATCCAACATGCGAAAGAGAGGTATTCCCGTTGATACTATATATATATTGTTGGCAATACAATGAGGATGCGGATTATCTCTTCTGGATCTATACATCCTTCAACCAAAGTTGAGAAGCCCCTACCTAAACAAGTTGTTTAGTAGGAGAATTGAAGGTGTTTAAGACATCTTCTCTAGTTTATCAATTGGTAAGGACTGGGTCCTGCTAATGCTGTTCATGAAGAGGGGACGAAGGCTATGGATCATAAGAAATAAATTGTTGCTCAATAATTCTCATCCCTCCTCTCCTTCTCTTCCTTTTTCTTCCTCCTTTTCTGGTGTTGGTGGGATGGAAATTGGACAATGTAGTATCAAATATATACATCAATTCCACTAAGCAAATCTAGTGCAGAATAGGGATTGGGATGTGGCAAACAACTCTGCTATGTGGAACACCCCAAGAACAAGTTAGCTAAAAATGAATGTGGATGTGGGGCATAGAATGGAAAGAAGAAAAATGAATTTTGGAGCTATTAGAGACTTAGGTGGAACTTTTATGGGTGCAAAGTGTTGGGTGAAAAATGGTGGGGCTAACTATTGAGATTTTCAAAATTATAATAAGTATAATATAGATTAATAGATTAACAACAAAAGCAAAGTAGCTAAGATGGAAGGAAAAGTTGGCAATAACTAATAGGTCATGAGATTAAATCTCGTGAAAGGGTAGGGTGGGTGAAGTGGCAAGACTTTAGGCATGCATCTAATTAATTGTCTCCATTCAGACACATCATCCTTGTCCCCTTCAAACATTATGTTGTCTCCATTCAGACGTCCTTATAAATTGTTTTGATTCAGACACTGCTATCTTAATCATGTTTTGCAATTTTACCATATAGTTCTAAAATTCTCTCCATTTGCCCAAAAATCTTATTTTAAATGTTTGTGTGCCTAGAAAATATGTTGCTTCAGGCAACTGCAAAATTATCTTAAACAACAAATAGGATAGCAAAATTACCTTAAGGAAAGTGACGTTATAATACGCCTGAAGTGAAACTTGATATTAATTTCACTTTTCCCTCTTTCCTTAATTCTCTCTTTTTTTATATTTTACCCGAACACTAACCTCCAATGGATGGAGTCTAAGGCAATTTAGATGAGATTGGTATGAGCAAAGGAGATGGGCTTTGATAGGGTCGAACTAGAAAATGACTTAATGATAATGTTAAATTGGATTAGAGGCATTTTTTACTCCTTAACTAGTGTAAAATTCATCGTGGTGCAGTGGGAGTGGTTTTGAGAATGTTGCTTATTTACACGTATTAAGAGATGTAAATGTAGCAGCATCTAAGCTTAGAGGTTCCACAGTATGCTACGTTAAAACTGACTTGGGTTGGACCTAGGGGACCCTCTTATCATACTGCAGAATCTCTGTATAAGGATTGCTTTTGCTTTATGAATTGGCGCTTTACTTTTCAAAAGGAAAAAAGAAGAAGCATGTCTCGGCTGTTAAAATCACTAAAGTTCATAAAGCTTATTAAAGAGTGTATTTCAAAAGATTGGTGGTGTGCTGTTCGGACCACTAAAAGAGTAACCATGAACAATTAAAATATATAGAAATAAAGAAACTGAATTGGTAAAAATAGTAAGTCGAAAGTATAGTTTTGAAAATGATGGAAATGCAGGAAATATTTGATAATTTATTGGTTTGATGAAATAAATGAAATAACATATTATGAACAGGGTGTGGCAAATGCAATTCTAATGCATATTTGTGTCGTTGCATTTGGGTCCTGTTCGGAAGGATTCAAAGGGATTGGACGATGGGCCGAACGATGTACTAATATGTATTTAGAATGAAAAGACAATATTCAAAATATATAAAATTATATTGAAAACTAAGAAAAGATGGAGTGAGAATGGAAAATTACATCGGATGGATATCGCTACCAAGCCTCTTGTGATCCTTTGGAAGCTCAGGAAAAGCAAAAGGGTGCTCTCTTTGCAAACGAAAGGCCGGTTACATTAGAATCCGTTCTAGTTCCATCACTCCGCAAGCTTCAATGTAGGCCGTTGGATTTTGAAGAAGTGGTGGATGAATGGTCAGCTTCAATGGAGGGGACGTTTGGTAACGTTATTAGGGAGAGGGTAACCGGGAAAATCATTTTCCATTTATTCTCTCATTTTACTTATATTAACTTTCATTTTTTCATTTTTATTCTTATATTTCAATAATATTTTTACATAACAAACATATTTATTCTTACTTTACTTTTATTTATAACATAATTCTTACATTTTTCAAAAAATTTTCCACTTTTCTCATTCTTCTCTACTTATATATGTCACCAAATCGTTCCCTAAGTTTTCCAGCCTAGATCATCTAAAAACGTAATATGAAAAGAGAGAAAAATAAATCATTTTAACATTAAAGGTGCAACTTGGGCGGAGTTCATCCCCAATCCAACAACTAAATCCAAAAAAACTAGCGTTAGAGGTTGTATTTAACAATCATAAAAAATTTATCAACTGAAAACTTTTTACTTTTCATAGTTACCTTATTTTTTAATTATTTCCTTAAATATTTCTATACAACTACCTTATATTATTTCTCCACAACTACGCATATAACAACCTTATTTACTTTAACTTTATTCTTTTTATTCCTCATTATTACCTCTAAATATCACATCAATTCTCTTATTTTAAAACGTTTTTCATAAAAAACGATTCTTATTTCAAAAGTTTTATTAAATGCAAAATACCCTAAAAGCTATAATTTGGATAACTCGAATTTGAGAAATGTGGTTGAAGTAAATTTTATTTCTTTGTATTCAATATAAAAATATTATATAATCAACATTTTGATATCTATTTATTTTATATTATTTAATTTATGGCTAAACACAGGTTTGCGGTATTGAAAGTGTATTATAAGCAAATTATGTAGTTTTGTTTAGGTTATGTTATGTTCATATTATTTACTTTTATATTTGTTAGTTTTTTCTTATATTTTATTTTGAAAAGGTAAAATTTCTTCTAGAAAGATATTTTACATTATTATATTTTCATAAATTTAAGGGCAAATTCAACATATATCTCTGAGTTTTGCTTCTAATTTCATTTATACTTACAAACTTTGAAAAATTCAAAATATACCTACTAAAGTAGTTTAAAATTTCATTCAAACTCGTGCTCCTAAGGATCTGTTAAAGGGATTATTAGTTCTACCATACCGAATATGCCCAAGCTCTATATCTTGAGATTGGCTAATTGATGATTTGCGGGTGAATAACATAACTTAATATATAGAAAATGGGATTGGTGTGAAGCCAGTTTGGGTGTGATGTATGGGTAGAAGGTATGACCAAAGAGTTATTATTTGGTCTTACTTAGCTTATTTATGATGCTATTGCGTTATTGGACGTTAAATCGATGTTCACATGTTGTTTGCTTGTCTTACGACAAATATGTCATATATTGAGGTTGCTTTGCATAGATACATTGTGTCATATTTGAATGTATATTGTATGATAACATACACAGGAGTATACTATCATAGCCTAATAACTAACTTTGGAGCATGCATATATACACGATGGAATGGAATTGCAAGGGAAAGTGTGACGTTGGACCTGGTATCAATGAGAGAAGTATTGGGGAGGCGTTAATGAGAGAGTAAGTGCTCCAAGTTATAAGGCCCATTTATATTATCCTGGGACACGATTTTTTATTTTTTTGAGAGCTATGTTCATTGCATTACGATGGCAGAATTGCTGTGTGGTGGTCACTTGCACATGATTTATACTCATTTACAATGCATTGCTGATTTTGATTGATTTGTCGTTTCACACTACTTATTAGATGGCAGGCTTATAGGCACACACGTTTAGCAATATGATAACCTAGCTAGGCATATTAAATACACTTAAATTAATAGTTTTATGAAAAAATTAAAAAATGAATTAAATGCATCGGGGTTCATACAATTGTTACCCAAGTTATAAGACCTATTTATATTATTATGGGACACATGTTTTTATTGCTTTGGGAGTTATTGCCATTGCATTACGATGGTAGAATTGAGTTGCGGTGGTCACTTGCACAGGACATATATTCATTTATAATTAATGCATTACATTTTTAATTGATTTGTTGTTTCACACTACTTACTAAGTTTTGGCCAAGCTCATTCTGTTGTTTTGCTAGTTTTAAATGAGAGCAATATGATGACCTAGTTAGGCACCATGCGCTAGAGATCAAGTAGGGAGGCATTGCTATATATATATATATCATGTGCAACTTTGGGTATATTTTGGTGATGTTATTGGTGGATTTATACTTTTTATTAAAGATACACATAATTGTATATTCATTTGTTGGATTAGATGTAACCGAGACTTTTCTTTGATTGCCCTGTTTGTTATTTGATGAAATGCCCGCATGTGTTCCTTTCTCAATTGATATTTTCTTCCATTTGCAATATGGGGTATAGATTGTGTAGGTGTGGACCTTAATATTTTAGGAAAAACTATGTTAGAAATTTTTTTAGAAAATTTAAGGTGTACATTAATTTATTTTGGTGCCACGAGGTGTTTCCACGTTTGCTCTTGAGTCTGGTCTCCAAATGGAAAGGTTAACACATGGCACCACCCGTGGAATTAGGATGTTGGCGCATTGCAATAAACTATTAGAATTTAAATCTTCGTTTATAAAAATAAAAAATATTTTTATAAATTTAATTACTAAGGATTTTGTTTGATAAACAAATTAATATTAGAACTTATTTCTTTTTATTATAAAAGAAAACATAGGAAAATACCTTTACAATATTTTAAAAAATCATGTATTGAGAATGTTCCCTTTGTTAAATACAACAATTTTTTCTTTTAAATGTTGTAAAATCTCGCATTAAATAACATAAAGTTTAATTTTCTTATATTATACAAAAATAAAAATATATCTAGAATATAAAACATAATCCTTAGATTAAGTAAATCAATTTCTGTATCTATTTTTATGAAATTTTTCATATCCATTATATTTTGTAAACTTTCATAATAAATAATTTTTAACTTTTAATTTTATTTTATCAAGTAAGAAAATATAGGAAAAATTATTTTAAAATATATAAAGTTGTATAAACTATTCCTCCAATTAAATAAGTCACATTTCTTGTCTTTCAAGTTTTGAAAAACAAATTATTTTTGTTATCTTTTAGATTCTTCCAATCCTCATTGTTAATAATATTAAATTATAATGTTCTTAATTTATAAAGAAAAATTAATTTTTTAATACATATTTCTTGCATTGGATAAAGAAGTTCTATTTTAATTCTAAATAATAAATTTTACAATTTTACAATTTTTGAGAATTCAATATTTTGTGTATTTATATTTTAAGCTTGAAGACTTCTAATTTGTAGTTTAGAATCTCTAAATTTTTATTACAGTTTAGAATTTTGTCACTTTTTTAATGGTAAAAATGATATCTCATTAAAGAATGGGATGCGATTTAATGCACCCGGGTGCATTAACCTCATATTTTTTTTTTGAAATTTTTTTTTATACAAGTGTTAATCTAAGTGTATTTAACATGTATATCATTTTTTTATCATTTTTGAAGTATTTTGGGTATTTATTTTTATTTTTGAAAATCAATGGCATTTTGAATGAGACTCATACCCAGTCCTTCCCAAATCACTGACCATAGTTGCGCTGGCCAACTTGTTCAACATTTTTATTCAAAAGAACTAAAATGTAAAGCTAAATTTTGGTCGTTGAAGTAATAGAATCTAGATTTACCATAATATTAAGAGTTATATTGTGATTATTAAATTTGGAGGCGGATCCAATACAAACGTTTGCCTGACTCATTTTTTTTTAAATTTTTGGCATTAACATGTGAGCTCAAGCGTATATTTCTTACGCACGAAATTTTATAATGTTTGAATATTATTTAATATTTTAAATATTAAAAATACGAAAAATCCACTGTTCAAAAAATCTGTCATAGCCAAAAAATCTGTTTAATATGAGGAATTTTTTTTAATAAAATAAAAACTTTTTGTATCTTAAAGGTATTCTCTTGAATTTTATAATTTAGGTGTTGATAGAGGCATTTTTGTCTTTTTTTAATTTATTGGAGATTTATGTAAATATGCCTATAATGTTTGATCTATATTACTTCCGTATTTCTAAGTTTGTGAAAATTGCAAATATGCCTACATAGTTAGCATGAAATTATAAGTATATTCCTTCCACTAAGACACAATTAAAAGTTTTTATAGAATGACAATAATGTTTTTTAAGCCAAATAATACACTTTAATTTTTGAAAAAGTTGTCAGCATATTTGGAAAAATGTAAAATAATAATATATGTTAAAATATATAAAATAAGAAAATAGTAAATAAGTCTACATTATTCAAAAAAATTACAAATTTATCACTTGAGTTAAAGGACATTCTTGTTATTTTACAGAAAAGTCTAACCGTCTCCTAATAAAAAGAACACTTAAGAATACACATGCCAAATTGGTTAAATTTCATAAACATATTTGCAAAAATCCCTCCTTAGGTATATTTTGCTAATTTTTCAACAAAATCTCCAAATTCTCCTATATTTCGCAGGTCTGAACTCCCCTTAATTAAGTCTTGCCTATACCTGGAAAATGAAATAAGAACTACTAAAGCCAAGAAGAACAATCAGAACTTCGACAAATATAATCAAACAGTCAGCATAAGAACCACATTTCACTAAAACAATTAAACGATAGCACATGAGTAGTGATAGAAATGTCTAACGCATATTTATTTCAGTTGATAGCACCTAGTCATCCAAAAGTTTTAGCTCAAACATTCCACTTCATTTTACAGCCGTATGGATATTTAAATTCTCTTTTCTGAAGCCGTAGCTAACAACATCCACGTATTCATAATTTTTAGGGATTTTATGAGAGTGGCTCCTGTCAAAACGAGTCACCATATATAATTTCTACTAACAACAAGTAGAAACCTTTTGGTTTGAAGATACTCTCTTATCAAGATACTCTCTTATCATTTGGATAAGTTGGGTGTCGTCATTGCATCAAGTCCAGAGGGAGCCTGCTCCTGCTTTGCCTAATAAAACTGTTTGATCATTTCTTGAAGAAGCTCCATCTTCTTGAATGTTTCTGACACTGTGACCCAAGCAAAAGTCACTATTCGTAGACCTTTTTCACTAGAGTGGTCTTACCAAGGGAATGTATGGTAATGTGTAAAATTATGGAATTACGAGAAATGATGGGAGATAAAAAAGAGAATATTTTAAGAAATGTGTGATTGATAAGAAATAATAGGAATATAGTTAAAATAAATAGGTTTGTTGTATACATGTGGTAGGAAAAATGATTGGAAACTAAGGGAATGTTTGATAATGTGTAAAATTGTGGGATTATGAGAAATGCTGCGAAATAAAAAAGAGAATATTTTAAGAAATGTGTGATTGACAGGAAATGATAAAGATATAGTTAAAATAAATAGGTTTGTTGTACACCCGTGGTATGAAAAATGATTGGAATGTAAGAGTAAAAGTGAGAAAAATAATATGAATGATGATGTAATAATTGACTTTGAAAAACTAAATCCCGTAAAAAAAACAGTTTCCGTGTCCAAATGTTGCCAAACATCCCCCAAGACCACCCATGCCAGCCCCTGACATGACGGAAAGCCTCTGTTCTTGATTAACTAGTCAATCACCCGAGCTTTTGGCTGATCGATGCCAACAAGTTCAGATTCTTCAGTGAAAAGAACAGCAATACGAGGGACAAAAACTCCAGCATCCAAGTTGCGACTTGAAACCTGCTATGTACTGTGTAGACTGTAGTGATCTTTTCTTTTTGAAATTCCAGAAATCCGTACTCTCAGATCTTGTATTTCCCGGCCAATCCGGTGGCGAGTCTGCAATTGCTTGATGGAGGGAGCCATTTTACGCAGAAATCCAAGAAATCCTAGGCCATCCTGCTGATTATATTGCCCAATGCGAAGGATGAACTCATCCAGAATGCCTTCAGTGTCACAGGCCGCGTCCTTGACCTGTTCCATTACGTTGTGTAAAGCAGCAGTTAATGAAGAAAAGAAAGGAATTGAAGAAAAACTTCGTAGTCTGACAGAAAAAAGGAAGGGAAGATGCATAACCATGAAATAAGCCCTTTTTTACCAACCTAATTCCAAGCATGCGATGAAGTGCTTCCCATAAAAATCTCTGCATTAATTCTGTTTTCCAACTTTTTTAACAAATTTAAGAAGTTGTGAGTGGAGATGCCAACATTACCTGCCTCACCCATGTCTTGATGCCTTCGTTGCCCCTGTTCCTTGGCATCAGCATCTCTGAAGAAGGCTCTCGTGCTCTCCATTTCATCTCTGATGTTGCGAGCTTCCCCGCATACGCCCTTTAGCAATTTCACTTCATCAACCAGCAAAGGCCCCATGTATTCAATCAAGAAGTTGACAGAACTCTCTGCCATTTTTTTCCTTCTCCCCTTGCTATATCTCTCTCACTCCACTGCTCACTGCTCTTGCGCTTGATCCTTTTAACACTCTCCCTGACCACCCCAAATGAACAGAGACTCGGGAGGATGGTGGGGGTCTTGGCAGCAAGTTGTGCTAGCTTGTATGAGATGGGTACTGGTGGTTGAGATGTCTAAAATATATAATACAGAGATGAGCGTGGATAAAATAAAAACGTTTTTATCTTTGTTTGGGAATCGTCAAAACTTTTTGACGTGTTTACGGGGTTGAAAAAACGTGAATACTTGTCGTTCGTACAGATTGAAAGAACGCCATTAATGCAGTTTCTTGGGTGCGACATTCGCCGGTTTCTGCGTCTAAGTGCACTGCAGACGTGGATGTAGGGCCCGGCTTCTCGGCATCGTGATTAGACAGAAGCAGCTCAGTTGCGTTAGCGTAAAGTAAAATAACAAAACCGGTTTCAATGTTGTCAGAACCGAACCGGTGATTGAACCGGTAAAGGAACTGATCTGGTTCGAACCGGCTCGACCGGTTAATCAAACTAGTTCGAACCGGTGACGTTAGCATGACATATTTATGACATCATAAATATTAAATTTTTTTTAAATTTTAAATAAATATATTGATAAGCTTATTTTTTATAAATTCTAAATATATATGTTGGATTTTAAGGACCACAAGATAAGAACAAAACATGCAGGAAAAAATTAAT
>JAXCLR010000001.1:6908104-6922275 GCA_035584095.1 Annona squamosa
TTAGAACTTATTTCTTTTTATTATAAAAGAAAATACAGGAAAATGCCTCTATAATATTTTAAAAAATCACGTATTGAGTATGTTCCTTTTGTTAAATACAACAATTTTTTCTTTTAAAATGTTGTAAAATCTCACATGAAATAATATTAAGTTTAATTTTCTTATATTATACAAAAACAAAAATATATCTAAAATATAAAACATAATCCTTAGATTAAGTAAATCAAACATAATCCTTAGATTAAGTAAATCAATTTTTGTATCTATTTTTATGACAATTTTTTATATCCATTATATTTTGTAAGTTTTCATAATATATAATTTTTAACTTTTAATTTTCTTTTATCAAGTAAGAAAATATAGGAAATTGCTTTTTAAATATAAAAAGTTGTGTAAACTATTCCTCCAATTAACTAAGTCACATTTCATGTCTTTCAAGTTTTGAAAAAAAAATATATATTTTTCGTATCTTTTAGATTCTTCCAATCCTCGCTGTTAATAATATTAAAATATAATTTTCTTAATTTATAAAGAAAAATTAATTTTTTAAAACCTATTTCTCACATTAGGTAAAGAAGTTCTATTTTAATTCTAAATAATAAATTTTAAAATTTTACAATTTTTTAGAATTCAATATTTTTTATGTTTACATTTTAAGCCTAGAAGACTTCTAATTTGCAGTCTAGACCCTCTAAGCTTTTATTACATTTTAGAATTTTGTCGCTTTTTTATGGTAAAAATGATATCTCATTAAAGAACCATTCCTCTCATATTCCAAAATAGAAATAGGGGAAATGAATAAAGAGCGCATAGATATGATTCAAATAATAAATGCTAAAAAGGAAAAATAGCTGAAATGCTGAATGCATGATACAAAGGCCGCTGAATGAGCAATAAAGGAAGCACGTTATCGGGAACTTTGAATGGGACTGATACCCAGTCCAGTTTAAGGTAAAGAACCTTCCCAAACCACTGACCATGGTTGCGCTGGCCAACTTGTTCAACATTTTTATTTAAAAGAATTAAAATATAAAGCTAAATTTTGGTCATTGAAGTAATAAAATCTAGATTTACCATATAATATTTAGAGTTATATTGTGATTAATAAATTTGGAGGCCGATCCAATGCAAACGTTTGCCTGACTCATTTTTTCAATTTTTGGCATTAACATGTGAGCTCAAGCATATATTTCTTATGCATGAAATTTTATAATGTTTGAATATTATTTAATATTCTAAATATTAAAAATACGCAAAATACACTGTTCAAAAGATCTGTCATAGCCAAAAAAAATCTATTTAATGTGAGGAATATTTTTTAAAAATAAAATAAAAACTGCTTGTATCTTAAAGGTATTCTCTTGAATTTTATAATTTATGTGTTGATAGAGGCGTTTTTGTCTTTTTTTTTTTAAATTTTTTTTGGAGATTTATGTAAATATGCTTATAATGCTTGACTAATATTACATCCCAGTCTCTAAGCTTACAAAAATTGCAAATTGCCTATATAGTGAGCATGAAATTACAAGTATACTCCTTCCACTAAGAGATAATTAAAATTTTTCATAGAATGACAATAATGTCCTTTAAACCAAATGATACACTTTAATTTTTGAAAAAGTTACTAGCATATTCAAAAAAATTTAAAACAATAATATATGTTAAAATATATAAAATAATAAAATTGTAAATAAGTCTACGTTATTTGAAAAAATTACAAATTTATCATTTGAGTTAAAAGGCATTCTTGTTATTTTACAGAAAAGTCTAACCGTCTCCTAATAAAAAGAACACTTAAGAATACGGATGCCATATTGGTTAAACTTCATAAAAATATTTGCAAAAATACCTTGTTAGGTATATTTTGCTGATTTTTCAACAAAATCTCCAAATTCTCCTATACTTGGCAGGTCTGAACTCCCCTTAATTAAGTCTCGCCTATACCTGGAAAATGAAATAAGAACTACTAAAGCCAAGAAGAACAATCAGAACTTCGACAAATATAATCAAACAGTCATCATAAGAACCATATTTCACTAAAACAATTAAATGATGGAACATCAGTACTGATAGAAATGTCTAACGCATGTTTAATTCAATTGATAGCACTTAGTCATCCAAAAGTTTTAGCTCAAACATTCCACCACATCATTGTCCAGCGTATGGATATTTGAATTCTCTTTTCTGATGTCGTAACTAACAACGTCCACATATTCATAATTTTTAGGGATTATATGAGTGGCTCTTGACAAAACGAGTCACCACATGAAGCTTAGTTTAAATGATGAGATTGGAAGAAATAGAGATTGCGAATGCTCCAAAATTGGTTACTCCATGACTGCAACACCTCCAGCAGCTTTTATCTTCTCTATAATGTCATTGGCCTCCTCCTTTGTGACACCTTGTTTCAGCAAGGTGGGTGCCTTCTCCACCAGATCTTTTGCTTCCTTCAATCCTAAATTAGTGAAGGCTCTAACCTCTTTGATCACTTTGATTTTTGCTGCGGCATCAAATTTCTCTAATTTCACATCAAATGCAGTCTTCTCTGTTTTCTTCTCCTCTGCTTTTGCTGCACCACTGGCAGCACTGCCTTGAGCGCCCAAGTCTAAGCCGTCCACTGAAATTGGCTGCATCTTTGGATGCCTCAGGCGGTCTCGAAGAGTGGGGCCTATCTGTTTTAGCTCTTCAGGAGGAAGAGAAGCAATGCGCTCAGCAAGCTGAACTATCTTATCAGATGGAGGTGGCCTAGGGCCATATGGGTCATACACAGCAGGGTATTTATATCTCTTTGGCTTAGCTTTAGGGTCTCTTGGTACAAAATCATGGTGGAATAGGCGACATTGTGGAAGAGATTTGCTAGGATTTGCACAAAAGGTAGCTGAAGCACGGAGCAGAAGCAAAAAGGACTTCATTGTGTAGTTTTGGTGCATGAATGATATGTCACATAAAGCGAATGGCCAGAACAACTGCTTTGAACTGCCTGACTTTACAACTGCAAATATGAAATCTACCTTCCCTATGTTCCTATCAACTGTGTTAGTAATTAACAGAAACTTTTAATGTGGATAGGCAATCTCCACTTGAATCGAAACAGTAGATCACCTGCATTCAAGGTGAAAAATTGCTTTTTAATGACTTTGCGTGGGCTTTGCAGGAAAAAAAATAGAAACCAGCACTTCAATAAATCACCATCAATATGCATTGGAGTTATGTATATAAGCCTCAGTTGGTGCAAGATGAAGAACCAAACCAAATGTCTGAAATACATTAAACACCAAATAGTATTGATAACAAGAGTAAAATGCAAATGTCATTTCCATCAATGATTGTAAGTATATATCCCACACTTCCAGACAAGCACGTATAAAAAAATCACCAATTTTGTGAAAAGAACACCTAGAAAACTTGCTAGCTTCTTGGCAAAAATGGAAATTAATTCTTCCTGCAGTTTCAGTAGAAAAACCTCAGAAAGGTAGCATTTGAAACAGATGGATAGGTGTGGAGATCTCAATTGTGTTACAGGAGGGGATTGGAAGGGAGACTAGTCTGTACTCTGTAGTTTGTAGGGTTTTGAGGGTGAAGGAAAGGACTAGGAGTGCAACTCAGGATGGTACTCATACACTATTTACAGAAAGTCTACCCATTTGAAGGTCGGGTTGGTTTAGTCCAGTTTCAAAACTCCATTACCCCTGACAGCAGCACAATTTTAAAACAAATACATTAAAAAACAACAGCAATCTAACGTTAAAGAAAAGGACAGACATTTTTACAAGCAGATCCCCATCTAATGTAATGGTACCTACACATATTTAACAGATACTTCAACAAATATTTAAAAAACAGTTAGAAACAGCATGCAATTAATGTTGAAATCAAAGAAGAAAGAGTTTACTTCAAATGAGAAAGCAGTGACACATACAATCTAGACAGAAGGAAATGAATAGTGGGCTTAAAATCTTAAATTGGCAATATAGAACAAGATAGGGAGAGCTTAATCTAAACAACATTCAAATTTTCATCATCTGCTAAAAAGAAATTCAAAAGTCCCCGGCCTTACAATTTGGCAACTTGTATTTATATGAAATGAAACAATTGTAACAAACTAGACCTACCATATTTCAATACAATGTAGTAAATCAGGCTACCTGAGTTTCATGTCTGCTGATCTTTACCACATGCAATTGAATACAGACCATCAGATGGACTATAGCATAGACTTACCAACTGTAAACTTTAGGAAATCATCCTACCAATTAGATTCGAAAAAAAAGATAACTGTACTCCAAATTCCAAACTGCATCATAGCCAGCCAGCAGCCCACCGTAGGTGATCATTCCAAAAATTTGATTCAAATCAAGAAACCTTTCTACAAATTCCAACAACAACAGAAATCCCAAAATCCCAAATTGCTTTATTAGCTAACCCACCCTTGCTCTGTGCAGTAGGTGTAGGGTCGTCGAAGATTCAAAACAAACAAAACATTGAAAACAAAAGGGCAACAGATATTAGCATGTATTTGCCAAGTATGGAGAGAAGGAAGCAATGTATATGTGGAAAAATGGAGTTGGCAACAAAATGAGTACTCGTCAGAAATCAACAAACCAAGACGGACAAAGGGAGAGGAAGTCAGAAGCTTGGCCATCGTTGATGTAGTTACTACTACAGTAATGGAGAAAGGGGAAGGGGAAGAGAAGGATCATTACATGTGTTGGACCTTGTCATTGCCGACAAAGATGGAGAGGAAGGCAGATGTAGGATTGATAGATGGTGCCAACAGCAGAAATAGGGTTCCAACTGAGTGATGGTTGCCTGTTGGTCTCACCAAGAGGAAACTTCCAGATAGGGAAAATGGGGCACCTATTTCATTTTGGGGTTAATTTTAAATACACCTACAACATTTGTTTTTAATTATAAATATACTCATTAAGTTTAAAATCTTTCATATACACCTACTAACTATACCATTACTTTAAAGATATCCTAAATCAAACATTTTGTACAAGAACCGTTAATATTAATTCAAAATGACGAAAATAACCCCAGGAAAATCATATCCACAAGGAAAATCTCTTCACAAATCTGTACGCAAAACCCTTCTCAAAGAAATCTCTAGAGCTCCCACTTGCATCAGATTATAATGAAAGTCAAAAAAAAAAAAAAAAAAAAAAAAAAAAAAAAAAAATTGAAATGTAAGAAATATATCATTCTGGTTTAGGGGCAATATGGTCATTGAAAAATGTGAAACAGACTTACCTGACAGAATGTTTGATTTTGTGTATATTTGCAACGCTTAGTGGTATATATGAAAGATTTCAAACATAGAAAGTGTATTTATACCTATGCAAAAATGTTATTTCAATAATTTAGAATACAATGGAGCATGGGGGAAGTAGAATTTACCCTTGCAATTGGATGGACTAAAGGTCCAAGTAGGACAAGGAGCTGGACAACAAATTGTGAGGCTGTTGGAGTTTGGTTATTCAATTTCAAGAAAGGTCCAAAGAATACAGGGACTCACCTCTGCATTCCATATGTAGCAGGGTATTTCTCTGGCAATGTTATTATTGGAGAGGTCTAGATCCAACAATCTGGAACAATTTCTTAAGAAATCTAGAAGTTGTTTCAAATTGCAAAAAGCCAAATACAAGAAATCCGGCTGGGGAAGGAAATTGGAAATGTTAACAGTACTAGCACCTACTGACAAGTTATATCAAATGTTAAGAAATCTGGAGCCTCAACAATTTTTTCTTTTTCTTTTTTGGAATCATTCCACCAAACAAGTCCAAATCAAAGTAACCTTCCAACCGCTTAGATGAGAGATTGTAAGGGAAGCAGATGTAAGGTACATTGCCATGTAGTTCATTCACGCCCAAATACAAAACAGCTAGCCATGCAAGATTAAACAGAGAAGGTACGTGACCAGAGAAATGGTTCCAGGTAAAGTCTACATATTCAAGCTAAGTTAGGTGAGAATGAGTGGCAATTGGACCAAAAGAAGTTACCAACACTGAGGTCCAGTGTAGTAAGATTTCTGAGGTTACAGAAGGAGTACGCAAGTGAACCAGAGAATCCAGTGTAAGGGATGATCAGGCTTCACAAGGTGCCTCCCACAGGAAGGTTGAGAAGGAAGGAGCTCTTAAGCTGGGGATTATCAGCTGCATCCAGAGCCTCCAACTTGGGTAGCTGACAAATCCACGTGGGGAATTCTCCAACTAGCTAGCAAGAGCGGAGGTGGAAGGAAGCCAAGTCCACGAAATTGGGCCGCAAGTAGGGGAACAAGCCCGACAAGATGTTGAACCCGTCCAAATGGAGTTTTATCAAGCTCGATAGGTTACAAAGCATGCTGGTGTTATCCTAATCCCAATGGACAAACTTATGTGGGGGCGGAAGAGAGAACCAGCACCACGAGATTTAGCTGACGAAGTTGGAGTATGGGAGGTTGAGGTGGGTGAGACTGGAAGAGAATCAAGATTGAGAGGGATGGAGGTATTAAAGGAGTTGTGAGAGAGATTGAGATGATGAAGGTTGCTCAGGCTAGCCAACGGAGTAGAATTAATGGAGGTGGAGATTACACAGCTGGTAAGGTCGAGTAAGGTCATGTGACCAAATGCATCGTACCACGTGACTCCTTCCCATGTGCAGTGACTGAGACAGAGGAAGCAAGGACTGGTGGGAAAAGGGGTGAAGGAGGGTTGTTTTCAGAAAGCTAGGACACTAAAGGGAAACAAAGTAAGAGATAAGATAAAAGAGAACATGTGAGACCAGAAGGAAGAGTTGGACTTTCAATGGATTTTTCAAAAAGAATGTTTGAAACGGGGATAGAGAAAGGAAGAAAAGAAAGGAATGTTTGTGGGTGGGGTCGACCCTCACATAGGTTGTTGATCAATCCTTAATAAGACCAAGCACAAAACCGGAGCAGAGTAGAGCAAAGCAGCCAGAGGACGGCAGGAAACATTGGAGCCAATGTCCACATGCGATACTTATCTTGGGTATCTCCCACTCCAACACCACACGACCACCTTAATACAGTTGTGGCATGAAAGCAGCTGGAAGGAGGTGCAGCAGCTGGCTTTGCTACCTCCCTTGCACCCTGCCCAGCCAACGACAATCACAACGTTCTTTTTCACTGGCAGCAGTTGGAAGTTATGAATGCTCAAATCATCTTATTTACCGTCATACATCTATTTATAACAGAAATAGTTACTACAATATTATAACCGTGAGATCGATGTAAGTAATTTTTCATCGGTACTGACATAGTTTTTTTTAAGATATAGAAAACTTGAAACACTAACTTCACAAAAGACATGGAAATCAACACATGAGGGTATTAGGTTGGGGGGAAGGAAAGCGGATCTAATTCTTCCCACATTTTCAATTGAAAAAAGGCAGCATTTGAAACAGGTGGATAGATATCGAGAGAGATGCCTTACCCCATTATGTTCGAAGGATTCTTCTCCCAGAAACAAACGCAAAGGAAGGTCCAGCAAGGAACAGGGTCTTCAAAGCCAAAATAAAGTGTACACCGGCTTTGTTTCTTGTAAGGCTTTTTTTTTTTTTTTTTGGGCCATAACCGCTGAGCTTTTATTCGAAAGGAAAATGCCTGAATTTTTAAAAAAGATTTTTTAATACATGTGTGGCCCCACTTATATCGTGTCCACTGTCAAATGTAGCACATATCAAATTGAGCAAATTTTGAATTTGTTTGATATTTTTCTTTTTTAAAAAATAGGGCATGAATGCATGTGTCTATGCATTTTGTCGATTCTTAAAAACAAAAAGGTATTATATAATTAAATTTAAAAAGTTATCAAATTTTCCAAAAGCAAGATTGGGACGAGTCACGCATATGCATAAAGAAGTAAGTGGATTTAGTTCAATTTACTGGCATCAGTGTTGGATCACCATGCCCTTCATACTGTTGGCTTCACCAATGAAAAGGGTCATGTATACGACTAGACTATTAGAGATATAAACAGCAATCAGAGAGAAGCTGATCAGTTGCCAAAGTAGTTAAACTGTCACATCATATCATATTAAGGGAATATTTGTTTAACATAAAAATTTTTAAACCAAAACTTTTCGCCCTCCATAACTATTCTATTCTTTAATCATCCTTCTACAACTTCTTGTATAGCTACCCTAACTTTCAATCATTTCCACATAACAATCCATACAACTAACTTATCTATTTTAACTTTTTTTTTTTTTGGTCTCCATCATTACCCCTATTATGTTACATCATTTTTCCCAATTCAAAACTTTTCACCCAAGAGTTTAATCACTTATACACGCTAAACGAAAATTCTCACCATTTTATGAGCAAACAAAAATCATTTGACATTTGTTACATGAAGGTAGGAAAACAAGTCTTATTTGTTCCTTCTAGCTAGTGATTAGCTTCTTTATTTTGATCCTTAGGTTTCATTCTTCCCTCTTCATTCAATTAGGCAACTTAGCTGACTTTAACGTTAATTTTCTTCAGCAAATTTCATTTCAAAATATGCATGCTAATTTGTAGTTTTTAAAAAGTTATAAGGTCCCTTTGCAAATCCCATTTTAAATTGCATCACTTGTTCAGTGGGGTTAGTAAGGGAAATGCTGTCATGAAACCAGTTGTGAAATGTAAACCTTCACTTTTTATATTTTATGTGCTTTTATTTATATTTAAGACAAGCATTATTTTTATCTATAAGATATTTTTATGATATAAAAATTATATTAATTAGATTTTTTTAAGAATTCATAACAAATGAAACTGAACACGACTCCATAAAATTATATTTACCAACATTATAGATTTTTATATCTAGACTAGATATATAATTTTAAGTACAACGAATCACTAGAATCTAAGTAAAAGCATAAAAACCAAAAGGTTGGAAGTGTTGATATAAAATGAAAGGCACGATTCTTGTGCTTAGGCCAAGTATAAGGGTGCAATTCGGGTCGGTTTGGTTTACGTAATAGTCTACCCTATCCATACTATATTTATAACAGGCCTATCCTACCATTGATCGATACAGTTCTCAGTGTGCCCTACCTTACTCACTACCCATAGGGTTAGTTTCGGTTCCTATTCCAGAGTGATTCCTTCAATTGCAAATATAACATAAAAAACAGTTCTGTATTATTTTTGAATAATATAAAACAATGTGTTTACATAAACAGAACATATACATATACACTTCTAAACTTCCTATCGTTGTTTATGTAAACAGTATATATTGTTGTTTAGGTAAACAGAATACATCCCAAGCCAATCATCAAGAAAATAAAATAAAAAATAAAAAATAAAACCATGGAAAAGTAAGAAGCAGGATCTGGAAGAGAGACACTACCGAAGACAGAAGGGTGCAACTTGAGCTTGGATTTCGACAGAGTTGCAACAAGCTGGGTTTTGGAAGATGGTGCGATGAATGAATGAGACGGGAGGAGCTGCAACGAGAATGGAAGATAGGCAAATAGGTTATGAGACAATATTGGTTTCTGCGCGATTCCAAGTTCGTATGTGCTGCTGAGATACACTGCTGCTTGAGACGAACTAATTTGCAATGCCTAATGGAAGAAATGAGTTGAGATATCAGCTGGTCACTTTCCGCCGTTGAGATAGTAAGGATTCAACTTAAGAAGGGTTTCCAGCGAACTCAGAGGAAGAAATGAAAATACTCGACGAGGAAAGAACTGGAAGAATTTAGGGGTGCGGCTGCTGGTTCGGTGGGAAGAAGCTTCTGCTTTCGAGGCTTTAGAAGAGGAGGGGAAAACGGAATGCCTGGTCGCACCTCGCACGGGCATGGACGCATGGTATCGAAAAGGAGTGGGGTACACAAAGAGCCTTGCAAGTGCCGGCTGATCTTCTCAGGATTTACCGTCTAATTTTTTTTTTTTGGGGGGAAATTTATCATAAACATGTTAATTCAGTTATATTTAATTTAAAATAATTTAGATATATTTTTTTTAAAATCCAAAAATAAATATATACACATAAAATTTAAAATGACTTAGATACCCTTTTTAAAAAATTTAAAATAAATATATAAATAAATATAACTAGATTAACATATTTATAAAAAAAATTTCAAAAAAAATATATTTTTGGAACGTTCTGAAATCCAGAAGACCTCTATGTAAGTAACCTTTAAATTCATCAACCGAAGTATAGCTATACAAGATATGTTTGCTTTTAACAAAAAAAAAAAAAATTAAAACTATTATGTTCGGTTGGGTGCAAAAGTTTTCAGCAAGAACTTTTTAATTTAAAATTTTTCGTTATTAGTAACTATCATATTTTAAAATTATTTATTCAGATCTTATTATATAATTATTATATTTTTAATCATTTTTACATCACTATCCATACAATTAATTTATCTATTTTAACTTTATTCTCTTTACACATAATCATTATTCATATTATATCACATCATTTTCTATCAATTTAATAACTTTTACATAAAAAATTTTTCATTAAAAATTTTAAAGTTTGGATCTTTGATAAAAAATCTAGTCCATTTATTGTGTTTAACTTTACTTATTTAGTAAAAAAAAGTTTCATCCAAATCAAGTATGTGTATAAGCCACATTTGCTCAAATATATAATTATATGTAAATTATGAAAAATATAAATTCATTCCCATATGTATTAATATGTAAAAATACTTTATAGAATTATTTATTCACATAGAAATTATATTGTAGATAGTTTAAATATTAAAAAGTACTATTTTAAATTTGATATTTTAGCATCAGACAGTTTTATTATATTGATTTTACACATTTATAATCGGTAATCATATATAGTAATATTAAACAAATAAAAGAGCTTTTATAATAATATAAATGATAATAAATACAATGGATAGAGTGGATTTTTCTTCACCCATCAAAATAATAAATATGAAAGGAGTTGCATACAAAAGAATTTTTATAGAAGCGAGTCTCATTCATTAAAAACCATCAAAATTAGCTTGAGCAGAAATATCATGATTACGGAGACAAATATATAATTTCATATTTACAATTTAAAACCTTTTCTAAAGTATTTTAATACCATTTTTAACATTTAGATAAATGATTTGTTAGATTTTAGTATTTAAATATGTCAATGTATATTTTAAAAAATATAAATCAAGTAATTTTTATGGATATTGTTACCATTATCTCAATTGATATTTTCAAACTTAAGTTTTAAGATATTTTTACAAAATTCTTACGATATTCTAATATACAACTAATAATATTTTAATTTTATTTACATGATGAAGACGGCCACACACCGGGGGACTCATGCTAGACCCTCCATGCTATCCTCCTCGCTCTACTTTGATTTTTGGAGAATTCTTAAATATATCTACATATTTTATCCTAAATTTTTCTATACCTACATATTTTCAAATACTCCTCGAGTACCTACCAATGTTACATATGATGTCTCATCTAGTGATGCCGTTATAATAAGGAATTCCAATCTTATGCACCTGGTACATCGAAGCCATTTTAACTTATTTTTTATTTTCTAAATATTTTTTACATAAGTGTTAATCTAAGTGCATTTAAAGTATGTATCAATTTTTACTATTTTTGGCATATTTTAGATATTTATTTTTTACTTTTGAAAATCATTAGCATTTTAGTATTTTTGAATTACCTAAAATGTCACTAATTTTCAAAAATAAAAAATAAATATCTAAAATATTCGAAAAATGGTAAAAATTGAAACGCATGTTAAATACACTTCAATTAACATTTGTATAAAAAATTTAAAAAAAAATAAAAAATGGGTCAATGCAGCCGAACGTAATGAAGAAGCTAAGTGCACCCGAAGTGTACAGGATGGGCAAACGACGTGAACTGTTAAGTTCGGGAAAATTGCGTCATAGACCCTCTAACTATGCGTATTGGCATTTTTGACCCCAATATTTGCGTATTAGCATTTTAGACCCTCAAAAGTTTCAATGTTTGCATTTTACTCCCTGCGCCCTTACGGCCTCAAAAAATCAGCGTCTGACAGTCTGAAATGACGAGAATACCCATTGACTGCGCCCCCGCGCCTTCACGACTACTTTAGTTGGCTAGTTCGACCGGGACAAAACTAGAGGTGGGTAGGCAACCGGTTCAAATAATAGAGGATCATTGCTTTCTTCCCTTTTCGGTCGGAAAGCCCAGTAGAACAAAACTGAAATTATCCACAAACACTGTGCGGACTAGTAATGACTAAATGCATTTAGCTGCACTTAAGCTCGATGCACTTAGATCCGGGGCTAACGAGATGATTGAATGCAATAGGCTTCGTTAAGACTAATCTCATGAAACTGAAATAATTTATCCCAAGAACATTACAAGACCATCTTGACGGACTGAATGCAATAGGCTTCGTTAAGACTAATCTCATGAAACTGAAATAATTTATCCCAAGAACATTACAAAATTTCCCAAAATTCCTACCACCAATGAAGGGGTCAGTCGTATGAAGAGTTTCGACGTCCAAAATCGGAAACCCATGACTGAATCTTCCAATAGCAGCGAACCGGAAACCCACAACGTCCCCACTTGCAAGAAGCGTGATTCGCCTAACACCCAAAAACCAAATTTCAAGAACTCTTCCAACCAATTCTCAAATCACAGAAAGCGATGAAAGAGATAAGAAGTCCGCATATGCCCACGATTCGGGTGACGAAGAGGAGGAAGTAGGTTTCTCCATTTGGATAACGCCCTCGAGAGGGACGCTGTCTTGTTCGACTAAAACAATGCCTCGCTCATTGGTGGGCAGGGGAGAAGCAGGGGATTGGGATGGGGGTGGGTCTGAAAGGGCTGCTTGAGTGGGATTAGATTCGGAATTGGAGATGGTAAAGTGGGTTTTTCTAGAGCAGAGCTTGGGTCTTTTTGGAAGAGAGAAAAGGTGGGGCTTCGGACAAGCGATGCAAAGGGGAATAGGAGAAATGGCAGAGATGGCTCCATTGGGAGCTCGAGTGAGACGAAGCATTGCTGCGCGGAGGGCGGAGGTATCTTGCAAGCCCACAAGTATCTTACGAAGAAAAGAGAGGAGATGGGATTGAGAACAGGAGGGTGAAGTCCATGCAATTTGCACGGATCTTTCTCATTAGCCCCGGATCTAAGTGCATCAAGCTTAAGTGCAACTAAATACATTTAGTCATTACTGGTCCGCACAGTGCTAACAACTGTGGACAATTTCAGTTTTGTTCTACTGGGCTTTCCGACCGAAAAGTGAAGAAAGCAATGATCCTCTGTTATTTGAACCGGTTGCCTACCTGCCTCTAGTTTTATCCCCGTCGAACCAGCCAACCAGAGCAGCCGTGAGGGCGCGGGGGCGCAGTCAATGAGTATTCTCGTCATTTCGGACTATCAGACGTTGATTTTTTGACGCCGTAAGGGCGCGGGGGGTAAAATGCAAATGTCGAAACTTTTGAGGGTCTAAAATGCTAATACGCAAACATCGGGGTCAAAAATGCCAATACGCATAGTTAGAGGGTCTATGGCGTAATTTTCCCATTAAGTTCAAAGACCTTTATGCGCTCTCACTTAAAATAAGCTTTCTCTTTTATCAAAAAAAAAAAAAAAAAAAAAAAAGCTTTCTCATTAGGATATTTCATTTTTTCGTTGTCGAAACCCAACTCCCAACCAACGTCTGAAAATCGGACATATTAGTTTCTCCCATCAATCGCTGCACTCTCCCGTTGGTCACAGTGTGCAAAGTTGATCACACACCCGTCGTGTGACCCGTTGGTCCGAAGCAATGTCTCTCGCGAAGCGAACCACCTTGAAAGAGCTCTCCTTTATGCTACGGTGGCTCTCAAATGGAACTTCAATCGGATGCGCGTATGCAGACATCAAACGGACAAATCATGAATGACACATTTTCACTTACCTAGTATGATTGAACATCGGCGGCAAGGAGAAGATTGCCCAACGACAAGACGCCCGAGCCAATGGTGGATGCAGGCTAGACGAGGCAGTTTGGTTGGGGCGGGGGCGCTGTTTGGGATTTTTCAAACTCGAGGTTTCACGGCTAGGGGTGCAACTCGGGTCGGGTTACACCGGGTTGGAGTGAACCCAAACCCTAAGCCAACCGGGTTTGAGTAAACCCAAACCCAAACCCTAAGAATGTAACTCGGGTTCGGACCGGGTTCGGGTCGGGTTAGCATTGGTTTTGG
>JAXCLR010000001.1:6951506-6963273 GCA_035584095.1 Annona squamosa
CCATTCCTTGATGCTTTCGCTGTGATTTTCCTTGGCATCGGCATCCCTTAAGAAGGCCCTCATGCTCTCCAATTCGTTTCTAATCTTAAGAACTTCCCCACATACGCCCTTTTGCAATTTCAATTCTTCCGCCAGCAAAGGCCCCAAATGGTTAATCAAGAACTTCACAGCACTCTCAGCCATTTTTCTTCTCCCCTAAACAATACTCTCACTTTACTCAAAATGTTTTCTCCTCCATTTCTCTCTGGAGGAGGAGCGCACTTTATAGAGATGAACACCTGGCTGACGACTTCTTCGAGGAAATTTCGAGTTGACTTTCAAGTCGTCTCAACCCATTCCACCACACTACATACAATATTTAAAATATTTTCATATTTTCAAAATCTTTTAAGATTGCTGAAGCTCAATGCTCGCATAAGTTTTTCCATTTTTAAAGTTTTCTTCGTTTTTAAATTTTTTTTATCAAGATATGTGAGCTCAATTAAGATTTTCTGGCCCAAATTCTATTTTTAAAATTCTGAAAATGAAAACTTTTTAAATTATTAAAATAAAAAAAAAAAATTTAGGGAGTATAACATTAATTGAGAAGAACATTTGTTTCCTATTTTGAGGAGGAACTTATATTTCTCATTTATATTATGAGCATTGGATTTTATTATTGGATTAAAAATCCGTTAAGACTAAAATGAAAAATTGGTGCTGTAAGATAAATTACAAATACGTAACAAAAAAATTATACTTTCTTCAAGGAATGTTTCAATGCATTGAAATTTCAATGCAGACACTTGTGCATTAGAATATCCTCACTTTCTTCTTATTAAACGAGGGGCCCAATTCATTTAAAAATTAGGTACCTGTGGGTGAGATCCATATCCAGAAAATACAGCCTATCCCTATCATATCAGTTAATAAATTCTATTATTAATATCCTCAACCGCCCTGGCCGTTGAGCTGGCAATATTAATTCGAAAACAGAATATTTTTCAAAAGGGTTCAACTTGCATGGAATCGATTCCATTCAAAACTTCAAGTGAGTTAACGGAACATGCATGTTGCATGATAATTATCTAGTCCCACTATTTCATCCAAGATATTTTCCGAGCTAGTGCTTATGATACTGAAAATTTCAATGCATTGAAACTTCAATGCGCTGAAGTGCCAAATTCTATTTTTTAATATATTTTCATGAAAGTTTTATAGGATTATTAATCTAGTTGTATTTAATGTATAATCCAAATTTTTAAATTTTTGGATATGTGTGTGTATATATATATATATTTATTTTTTTAAAAAAATAACGGTACTTTAGCCATTTTTAACCATTTTAAGTGACCGAAATATTCCTATTTTTAAAAATCAAAAAAATATTTATATATCTTCAAAAATAGTAAAACTTAATACATAAGTTAAATACACTTGGATGGACATTCTCATAAAATTTATATATCTTCAAAAATAGTAAAACTTAATACATAAGTTAAATGCATTTGGATTGACACTCTTATAAAAAAAATTCGAAAAAATATATTAAAAATTAGGATTTCACACCCTGGTGTATTGAAACATTTCTCACTTTCTTTTTATTAAACAAGGGGCCCAATTCATTAAAAAATTAGGTACCGGTGGGTGAGATCCAGAAAATACAGCCTATCCCTATCATGATTCATGTCCGTTAAAATTCTGTTGTTAATATGCTTAGATTATTAATAGACGCGCTAAATCACATGGGTCGGTCTATTATCCTATACAGTGCATGTCACCCCGTGATATCGTTCCAATTCTTTCGAGATAGACAAGCCAACTACTTTGGAGATAGTACTTATGATACTGAAAATCATTTCCAACTACTTAAAGCAGCCTTTTGCCATTTGTAGTTACATCCTAAAAAAAAAAGGTAGAAAATATCTATAATTAGGGGTGTTAACGTACCAGGTTGTACGGGTTGGAGTGTAATCTTAATCCTAACCCACTTAAAATATCTCGACCCTAATCCGTTTATTAACCCATTTAAAAATTCTCAATCCTAACTCATTTACAACTCATTTAATAAATGACTTGATGGGTAGTTAATAGGTTATACAATAAATAACCTGAAAGCCTAGACTCTAGTAGATAATGATCTTGCAGGGAGAGACGAGAGAGTGTATTCGGCATACGGGAAATGGAAATAGAGTAGTAAAAGAAAAATTGAATTTAGATAGCATTGAAAAAATGAAAATTAGGTGATTGGAGGAAGACTTAGAAAGAAAAAATAACCAAGGAGTTTACATATATATTTATATATATACATATAACTTTAATGAGTTAAGCAAGTTAATTAGGTTGAACGAATTAAACGAGTTGAACAAGTTATATAGGTTAAATGAGTTGCTAAATGGGTCGAGGAGTTATAAAATATCAACTCTAATTTATTTATTTAATTAAACGGTTAAACTGGTTAACCAAAACCCATTTATTCAAAAATTCCAACCAAAACCCATTTATAAACGGATTGGACGAGTGGGTTGAAGGGTTGACCATGACCATTAACACCCATATGTATAACATACAATATCACTCTTTAATTTGTTAGCTCTAGTTGCACGTAAATTAAATTGCTACAATAATTAAATTGTTATCACATGCAAGAATATTTATGTGAATATTTCAATTGTATGTGCTCAATTAATTACACGCAGTGGCAAGTATCAACAAACAAATGGGCAAATTTATGTTATTTTTAATATTGACTTAGAAGAAGTAGTTAACAATGACTTCCAAAAGATGAATTGGTCTGACTTTAAATTTGCAAAGGTGCAATTGCGTGGACATGTATATAGCTTGTCCATTCGAAATGTAAGCACAAAAACATTGTAAGCACGTTTGGGTAATTATGAATTAATATTTAAGGACGATGACAACGATGATGATTATGATAAATAAATTGATAAATAAATTAATAAATAAATAAATAAAATTTCTCTGGCAGAGTTGATTGCGTATGGCACATGTCATTATGCTCATTTTATTGATTTTAAAAATTCAAATAAATACAAAATAAATAAATAAATAAAAGGTGAGTTTAGAAAATGATAAAATTTTTGAATGAAAAAGTTTAGCATAAAAATTTTTGACTTGTTAGTTATATATTTAAAAAGAATTGAAAAGTATGCTGTCTATATATGAAGATATAAAGAAAAAATGATAAAAAGAATAATTATGGAGTGTGAAAAATTTTCGATTGAAAAGTATTATAAAATTTTCAATTTTAGATGTTTGACTGTTTATTGAATTTTTTTTTTTGTGTGTAAAAGTAGATAATATTATCATTTTCAAATTTGCATGAAATTTGGGATAAACCACGTCTGTCGATTTTGAATTATAATGTTATGGATACATTTAGAATTAGAAGCATAAAATATATATTTGAGATTTACACTAATGATGGTATTATAATGCCTGTTCGAGTGTTTGTTTAACATCCATACACAAAGCCCACTGTGGAATAAGTATTTAATAAGGAATTGAGGGTAGAGATGATCATGCAGCTTTTTTTTTCAATTTAAAATATTTTTTAGATATAAACCTTCATCATTTTAATCCATGCATTCGTTTAGGATTCCAAAAATCGTGCATTGAAAATTATTATATACTGTGCACTGCATTTTTTGAAAAATATAGTAATGCTTACTCTCAAAAGATGTTAATTTTTGTATGAAATATAAGTTTTCAATAAAAGTGATTTGTAATAATAAATAACGATATTAAACAAAATAATTTTTTTAAATTTGAAAAAATTTAAAATAAATAGATGTCTATGCTGACTGACGTATTAATTTTATTTATACCCAACAAATTGGGGCAGAGGAATTTATCTTGTGTTTTTTTAGATGCGGACAACACAAACGTTAACTAGTTTTAGCAATTGATGTAGTTAATAAAATAATTTTTAAAAAATAATAAGAATAAATGTTGGATTGAATTAATTAATTCTGAGGTAATGATAATAAAGCGTACATATGTGCGTATACGGTAGTTTAAATTTCGTATTATATTATGCTCTAAACTTATGCAAAATGACTATAATTCTTCCGTATTTTAAGGAGTTACCTACTAAAATGCCAGAAGTACTTACATCCTTGAATTTCATGTCATTCCCCAAAGCATAAATTTAGTCCATCGAGAAAGTAAATCACCAATATTACATATTATATCTATAGGATTTATTTCTAGTGAAATCAAAGCAATTTTACAACAATGGATATAATTAGGCCCAACTCAATATATAGCTCATATAATCAAAACTGGACATTAAAACTCAATGGCTTTAAGGTAGCTGCTCTAGAACTCAAAGGCTTTAAGGTATCTGGTCTAAAGCTAGGAACAGACATGAAACCAAATTTACTTCTGTTTTATGATGTTGAATACGATGTTCAAATCATTCGGATCGTTGTATTAATTAATATGAATTGGTGGTAAGTATTTAAAAATTGACTTTGGAAGATAGCACGTGCGTAGCCTAGTTGGCACCAGCTATGGGCGCTGTCCTTGCTACTCTGGGATCGTTTCTGTCAACTGTGAAATACTAATTACATATGGTACTAAAAATTATTTTTCAATTTTGCAATATAAAAAAATCCTTTTTCAATGCATGTGAGTGAGTTAAGTTTCTGCAGGTTAAGTATAGGTTGAAGATTAGAAGCTTGGTAGAGGCATTTACCTCATCAAGGCATTAATAACCATTAAGAAAATTTATATATTTTTACTATTGACTTGTAAAAAAGGCACTTAACAATGACTTCGAAAAGATGAATTTATTGACTTTTTAATGGTGAAAGTCCACATGTATAAGTACATAGTTGGCACACTAGAAAATAATAAAGAAGGAGCATTAATAATCATTAAGAAAATTTATATTTGGGAAAAGTAGGGAAAAATTGATGTAAGAAAATTCTTTTCAATTTTTCTTTGTTTATCATATTTACTTTAGTGTTTAATATATATTGTGATAGTATGAAAGAAATTTAGCATAAAATTGAGGTATTATGGTTAGAAATTCTAAACCCAAATAGGGTAGACAAATGGAATTGAGATGAAATAAAAGCATGAAACTTAGACGGATAATTTTAAGAGGATATTTTTATGATGAAACGTAGTTATTATTTAAAAATTTGAGGTAATGTGAAATATGGATTTCTCCAAATAGGTGTATAGAATTTGATAACTTGGAAAATAAAGTATTTGAGAATGACATAAAGAAAATCATTTTTAGAATATTATTTAAGAAATATTATTATTATTTTGTGTAGATTAAAGCGAAGAATACATTAGAAAGTTATAAAACTTAAAGTTAAAGACTTGGAATTTGAAGAACAAGTGGATTTTTTTTTTTGCTCTTATTTGTATGCTCTTGGATGTTAATGCATGGTTTTGTTTTGGGAATGAATGCTTGGTGATGATTTACATATTTTATTTGGGATTTTATATGAATTTCTTTCTTGAGATGTATATTTCTGATGGCTTTAATTGCTAATTTGAATTGAGTTACCTTGAGAAATTATTTTAAGGTAATAACAACTTTATGATAATATTGGAATTATATAAATTATTTAAATTACAAGAATATATTTCAAACCAGTACATGAGCATAAGCATAATGTATGAATGCATCACATATATTGAACATGTTATATGACGATTCTCTAGGCAAGTCGAATTATAAGAAAAGTGATGGTATACTGTAGTATAGACATATAAAATATTTATTGATGATGACCATACCTGGGATAGTGGAATGACATGAATGTCATATGGAGGATAAGTATTTGCATTGCATGAGCGTTTGGAGCATGTTTTGCCTGCATGAGCATGGTATGGATTAGAAATATTAATGATTGAGTTAAATTATGTGAATGATGTTTATTTTCTTTAATAATTAGTTTTACTGCTATCCTACTTACTGAGTTGGCCTGGACTCATGTTTTATATGTTGTTATTTTTAGATGACAGGACCAAGGTAGGATACCAAACTACGGTTGGTGCTCATACAAAAGTAAGAAGAGCATAGCTATAATTCTAATCAGTAATTAAAGTTTAATCTAATATTTTATTTGATTCATAAATAAGTGATATAGTGAGGATTGCTTTGTAAAGCTCATTTATTATAGAATTGATATGTGGTTGATTATATAGATGGATCGGAGTAGATTTAGATGATTTACTTTGTTTAGGTTTTATATTTCTATGTTAGATATTATAATGCATGAGTTGTTATTATTGATGGAAAATTTTATATGTTGTTTTATTATTAATTGAGATGTTTGCTATTATATTGAGTTGTGATGGCCCCAAGGCCTAGGAAAAATGTGGAAAATGAAAGAACTCTATGACAGAAGAGCTAACCGAACGGAGTGAACAAACTTGAGAGATAGGGGTTGTATAAATGAGCCTAGATAAGTAGAATTGTCGGTACCAGAGATGTCAACGGGCACTGGTAGGAGAAGAGGATGACCAAGGAGAGTCACCATAGAGCAGTAACAAGTTGATGCAAGGCAAGGACCCAAGATTGAAGGACATGGGCTAAAGATGGGAGGGCCAAGTCCAAGTGATGTGGCAGGGCTAAGTAATAACATTCATGTGGGAGGCAGAACTTCTCAAGAGCAATTAAAGAAGCAATTGAATATGGCTATTCATTCTATCATGGAGGCTAAGTTGCAAGAAATTTATCATGTTGTTGATTCGAGGCTACCATTAGAAAGAGGGACATTCGTAAGATGGTGAATGGAAGGACAGGTAACAGGTCAAGCTTAAAATCCACATGATATTGGGGCAAGGTTAGCCGTACAATCAGAGGCATAACCACAATCAGAGGAGGAGATACAAAAGGAGAGGGCTTAGATGAAAGCATTTCAAGATACGAATCCTTCAATCTTCAAAAGAGAAAAAGATTTTCAGATGGTAATTGACTAGGTGAGTCGAGTGGAAAAGATATTTAAATATTTTAAGTGTTCAAAGACTTGAAATGTTGGGTATGACATATGTATTTTAGAGGAAGATACAAATAAATGGTGCGATAACAAGAAATTGTTGTATCAAATAATGGAGTAGACCTCATATGGGAGGAGTACTGAGCTATATTCTATTAGTTGTTTCTCCCAGTGAGCGAGAAAGAGAGAAGAGATGCAGAGTTTGCATCACTAGAGCAGGAAAAAATAACAGTGATGGAGTATGACACCAAATATCGTACTTTTTCATGTTTTGTGGTATGGACACAGACGAATTTGGAAGAGATAGCATGTAAGTGGATTGAAGCCATCCATGAGGGCAAAGCTTTTAGCTTTCAAGCTAACCAACTATACTGAGATTTTCAGAGCATGCTTTGTGTTGAGCATGATAAGGTGGACTGGGCTCAACGATAAAAGAAAAAGAGAGAGGTGGAGCCCAACAAGAAAAGATGCTTTGCAGGTTGTAATCAATGGTAAAAAATTGAGAATCTGGTGGGATAGTATCAACCACAACCTCGATAGGGTCGTGTACCAAATTGCACAATATGCGGAAAACATCACGTGGAAGAGTGAACAATAGGGCTGAATATACGCTTTGGCTGTGGAGAAAAAGGTCATATGAAGAGGGATTGCCCAAATGTTGATGTCATATATATTAACTATGGGCAACAAGGTCATCGTCATAGTAGATGCCTGCAGTAATAAATTTGAGGTTTAGACCAGCAAATGTATAGGGTAGAGTTACCCACAGCAACAAAAGCAAATAATAGTACGAGCACTTAGAGGAGGAATGCGAGGTCATTATTTGCCGTATCGTCAGTATCAACCACCCCTGCCCCAAGTAGCAACAATGACACAAGCAACTAAACAGGAAAAGCAAAGGCTGCTAACACTATGGTTATAGATGACTTTCTAGTTTGCCACCTTTTTGCTCATGTGTTGTTTGACCCAGGTGCTACCCATTCCTTTGTATCATTGAACTTTGCATTAAAAGCTCAGTTGAATAGAGTCCCTATAATGTAACCATGAAAGTGTCTACCCCACTTAGAGCAGTATGTATAGCTTCCAAAATTTGTTATGATTGTCGGATTATGATTGAGGGTAGGAAGTTTGAAATGGACTTGGTTATGTTAGAGACCTCTGATGTATATGTTATTTTGGGTATAGATTAGTTGGTGATAAGGAGAGTTGTGATATATTATGAAGAAAAAAGAGTGGTAATTAGACCTAGAGGTGAATTATCTTATACATATATTGAAAAAGCCTAGAAGCAAACCCCTATATTAGTGTCAACCTTGAAAGCAATGAGTCCGATTAAGAAGGAATGTGTCGCATTTTTAGTCTCAATTATAGATGCAGAACCCGAGGACAAACGACTTTAGGACATCCCCGTCTAATGTATTTCCAACAGACTTGCCCATGTTGCCGCCAAAGCATGAGGTGGAATTCTACATTGAATTATATACTAGCACAAATCCAATTTCTAAAGCTTCATATAGAATGGCCCTAGTGGAGTTAAAGGAATTGAAGAAACAGTTGCAAGATCTTATAGATAAGGATTTTATTAGACCCAATGTGTCACCTTGGGGAACTCCAATTTTATTCGTGAAGAAAAAGGATAGAAGTTTCAGACTCTATATTGATTAGAAGGGCTCAACAAGGTGATGTGAAGAATAAGTACCTACTACCAAGGATTGATAATTTATTAGATCAATGCAAGATGCTCGTGTATTTTCAAAAATTGATCTGCAGTCTAGGTATCATCATACACAAGTTTGAGGTAAGGATATACCGAAGATGGCATTTAGAACAAGATATGATCATTTTGAGTTCTTAATAATGTCATTTGGATTAACTAATGCTCTAGCATTTTTCACGAACTTAAAGAATATAGTATTCAAGAAGTATTCAGACAAATTTGTGGTGGTGTTCCTTGACGACATCTTAATTTATTCAAAATGTGATGAAGAGCACTAATAGTATTTTAGAATGACATTGCAGAGGCTAAGGGATGAGCTGTTTTATGCAAAGCTCAAGAAATGTGATTGATCAGTATCATTCTTGGGTCATGTGGTGTCAGCAGATGGTATAGTAGTGGATCTACATATGATAGAGGCAACGGTAAACTAGGTAGACCAACTAATGTGACCAAAATACAAAGTTTTTTAGGATTAACGGGTTATTATAAGCGATTTGTAGAAGGATTTTCTACACTTGCAGTTCCACTCACTAAGTTAACATAGAAAGGAGTGAAGTTTGATTGGACTGAAAAATCTAAAGAGGCTTTTCAAGAGTTAAAGAGGAGATTAGTGGAAGGACTCATTCTTACAGTGCCTATGAGCATAGGAGGATTTAAGGTGTATAGAAATGCATCCAAGAAAGAACTGGATTATGTGTTTATGTAGAATGAGAAGGTGATAACTTTTGCATCTAAACAGTTGATACCGCTTACGAGCAGAACCATCCCACACATGATTTGGAGCTAGTAGTTGTCGTGTTTGATATGAAAAGATCAAGCCTCTTGTTTATATAGGGAGAGATGTGATATATACACTAATCATGATAGCTTGAAGTATATATTCACACAAAAAGAGTTAAAATTTGAGATAGAGAAGATAGTTAGAGTTACTAAAAGACTATGATTTGATGATTTACTGTCATCTAGAGAAGGCAATTTTGGTAGTAGATGCATTTAGCAAGAAGTCTGGAAGAAGTATAGCAAGCATAATCACTAGTCAGCCAAAACTTTTTGAGGAAATTAGGAGAATGCATATACATGTTGGTGAAGAGAGACTAGTGGCACAGGTGAGTCAATTGAGATTGCAGCCTACCTTAACAGATGAAATTAAGCAAGCTCAGAAAGATACAAGATATGAGAATTTCTTGAGAATCCTTAAGAGGACAAAGAAGGGTGAGTTACCTGATTTCACAATAGATGACAGTATTCTCAAAAGAGGGTACCCACAAGGGCTCTAATTATAGTAGAGCCGTTATATAGGAGACTCATTATTTTTCCTACATTGTCCATCCTAGTAGCATAAAGAGGTATCAAGATTCAAAGTCACAGTTCTGGTAAAATGGAATAAAAAATGATGTGGTTCAGTTTGTGTCGAAGTGCCTAACTTGTCAACAGGTCAAAGCTGAGCACCAGAGATCGAGAGGATTACTTTAACTTATAGAGTTGCTTTAATAGAAGTGGGAGGAGATCATTATGGATTTTATTATGGGTTTACCAAGGACAAGTGGAGAATATGATAGTTTATGCATGATTGTGGATAGATTAACCAAATGAGTACATTTCATCCTCGTTAAAACACCCTACATTACGGAGAAATTAGTTGGGATATATCACAAGGTGATAGTGAGATTACATAGAGTACCTACATCTATTATTTTAGATAGAAGATCTCTCTTCATTCTGAAGTTTTGGAAAGCATTACATATAACTATGGGCACTTAGTTGAAATTTAGTTATATTTTTCATCCTCAAACTGATGGATAGGCAACGAGGGTTAATCGACAACTTGACGATATGTCAAAGTCATGCATGCTAGATTGGGGTAGCATGTGGAGTGACTATCAAACTTTAACAATGTTTGCATATAATAATAGCTATCGTTCCAATATCAAAATGGCACCGATTGAGGCATTATATGGTAAGAAGTGCAGATCACCATTATGTTGGGACGTAGTAGGAGAGAGCAAAATTTTGGGTACCTAGATGATAGCAAAGACAGAAGAGAAAGTATCTCATATACATGAAAAATTATTAGCAGCTCAGCCTAGGCAAAAGAGTTATGCAAATAACAAGAAGAAGCCTCCAAAATTTATAGCAAGAGATAAGGTATTCTGAAAAGTGTCACCTATGAATAGAGTTATTGATTTCAGAAGAAAGGCAAGTTGAGTCCTAAGTATGTCGGTCCTTATGAAATATTAGAGAAAGTGCGAAAGGTTGCATACAAGTTAGCATTACCCCCAATGATGCCTGGAGTTTATGATGTATTCCATGTGTCAACGCTGAGAAAGTATAAGTCAAATCCTTCTCATGTTTTACAACTACAGTAAATCTTTCTAAATATAATTTTCAGTACGATGAGAGGCCAATGAGAGTCTAAAACAACAAGACTATGCAATTGAGGAACAAGGAGATTAGACTTGTAAGATCCAGAATCATTCTGAGGAGGAAGCAACATGGGAATAAGAAGGGGACATGTGAGCCAAGTGCTGAGTTTTGAGAACGAAACTATTTATAAGGTGAGTAGGATGTAAAACCCTTAAATGATATTTTACAAATTATAATAAGTAAGGGGTCATTTTGAAGACTTATAAATGTCAGGGATTAAAAAAACAATGGAAGTATCATAGTTGATTCAAACAAAAAAATGAAATGAACGAAAAATAGGAAAAAAGACGAATAGAAAGAAAATAGAGAGAGAGAGAGAGAGGTGGGAGGAATTTTTTAGTAAGGTTTGAAGTTGGATGATTTGAGAAAAAGTAGGTAAAATTTGAGGTAAGCAAATTTTTTCAGCTTTTTCTTTGTTTATCATATTTACTGTAGTATTTAATATATATTGTGATGGTATGAAAGAAATTTAGTATAAAATTGAGGTACTAGGGTTAGAAATTTTAAACTCAAATAGGGTAAAGAAATAGAATTTATCTATAGAGATGAAATATGAGCATGAAACTTAAATGGATAATTTTATAAGGATATTTTCATGATGAAATATAGTTATTATTTTAAATATTTGAGGTAATGTGAAATATGGATGTCTCCAAATAGG
>JAXCLR010000001.1:6990402-7008936 GCA_035584095.1 Annona squamosa
GATAACAAACTTGAGGAAACGACGTTAGAAAATTTACTGAGATGCCTATGATGTGTGTTTAGTAATTTGCAAAAGTACTCAAGTTGAAACTTTTTATTTTAAAATTTTTCACTCTTTATATTTGCCATAATTTTTAATTATTTTTTCATATCTTTTTACACGACAATCCTATTTTTCAACAAGTTCTGCACAACTACAAATATAACTAACTTATTTTTTAATTTATTATATTTATTTCTTATTATTACCTTTATATCATATCATTTGATACTAATTTAACAACTTTTACTTCGGACACTTTTCTTGGAACTTCCAATCACTTCCCTAAAGTTGAACCGAAAGGGCGAAGGCGAGCAACCGAACTGCGGGAGGTGTCGGTAACTTGCCATTGTTTCCAGGCTCCAGCCATGGCAGCTGTTCCTCTTCGTTTGACAGCACCATGATCTGACCCAAGCAATCGGGCCACGCTGCTGCATGAACACAGTTGAGCTACATTGCTGGAGAATTTTTTCAGTGCTCAGTCATCTTCACCCAAAACACCGACAATGGCTGCCACCAAATTGGCACCCCGAAGCCAGCGAAGCAGAATGCATCAATTTCATCCAGCGACAACATATGCTCTAGCCGATTCGAGCTCCAGACGGCAGCAGCACTATTAATTTGGACTCATCTTTCTTTCACAAAAAAAAAAAAAAAAGCCAGCGGCCAAGAAAGCGGCCACTTTGCAACCCCCCAGCAGCAACCATCTGTCCTCTGTTTTCGTTGATTTAAGCAAAGCTGGTTGAAGCCCATCGTTGCTCCATATTAGCACCCCCATTCGCGAGTAGCCTCTGCAATTGTAGAGCTGCAGTTCAATCAATTCGATGTCCAGCAGCTGCAAATCACGTGCCTGTCCCCCCTGGAAATTAATCATGGCCGCCGCAACCATTACGATCAGCCGTCCAGCACCCCCTTGCAGCCCCATCTTTTTATACTAAAATTCAACTGGCCCAAGCTTCCAATTGAAAAAAAATATATATGTATTCAACTGGCAGCAAGCAGCTCCCTTGCAAACCCGACCAACACCCCCTTGCAGCCACCCATCATGTGACCCCCCGCAACCATCTGCAACTTCCAATTAAAAAAAAAAAAATGGGCAGCTTTCTCAATTGGAAAAATCTGTGGGCAATCTCCCATCACCAACAACCGCCTGCTTCCAAAAAACTCTGTTAATCTTCCTATGGCCGATTGCCCTTGGTAATTGCTAAAAATGGCAGCAATAGAAAACCCAGTCAGTACAGATTTTCAAAAACCACTCGTCCAGTCAACTTCAAAGCTTTGTGAAAAGTCTCTCCCCTGTTTGGACCCGATAGGCGATTCTAGTCGCGCTTGGGGTCCGGGTGAGGGTATTGGAGGGTCGGGGAATGCGTCGGAGTTGCTGTTTGACTCGCCGGAAGTCTAGCTGTGATCGGGGAAGATAAGTCTTTGAAACGTTGAGCTGCCACCGTCTGGAACCATTTTCTCTGCGCTGAGAACAAAAGAACGAATCGAGGCTATGAATATCAGCACCGAGGAGCTGCTGGAGGCTGAACTCCAGACATTGTCGATCGACAGCAACGCGATCAGGAAGGTCATTCCAGGAGCGGAGCCTGCATTGTTATGCACACTCTGGGCATCGAAATCCTATAATAAAGAGCAGTTTAAGGGGATGTTGCGTAGGCTATGGAGAACGAAAGGAAATCTCCACTTCACGGAGGTAGGAGAGAATCTTCTGAAGGCATCCTTCTCTGAACTTGAAGATAGAAGCCGGGTCATGGATGGTAGGCCATGACTGTTTGACCGTAATCTGATCGTCATTGAGGAATTACGGGAAGAGACGGACTACGCACACCTCCTGCTCGTCAAAAAGCCGATGTGGATCCATATACAAGGCATTCCATACATGGTCGATAAACACTGTCTGGGAGAGATTGTAGCTCATACTTTTGACGATGTTCTTGAGATCAAAGGTTCGGAAGATGAAGTCAAGATAAAAGTAATGCTGGATTGCAGGAATCCTCTCCATCAGGGGATGTTCATTCGTGTAGGAGACCAGCAAAAATGGTGAATCAGCTTCCAATATGAGAAGCTGCCTTTATTCTGTTACTTATGTGGTTTGATCGGGCATGCGCACAAGGATTGCAGGGAAGTTACCTTAGAGAAACGGTGTCCGGTGGAGGCAGATATGCCTTATGGAAGCTGGCTAAGGGCGGGTTCAAGACCGCTGAAACTGAAAGGGGAGCTGAGGTCTGAATTCAGAGCTGCACCTGTTAAGTATTTGGGCAAGTATGGGCAGCGTGTGGAGGAGGAGGATGAGATGGGGCTTTCGAATGCTGCAAATGGAAGGGTAAATGCCATGGTTGGGAGTCTGGTTGACAGGGGCATTGGGTGTAGTGAAGAGCAGCGGTTGGTGCTCGATATGGAAACAGATAGATGGCAGCAGGGGGAGCAAGTGGTCAGCGAATCCAATCCCCCAGCTTTCTCGGTTCCTCAGATGGGAGTGGATTCACCAAGTATGCAACACCGGGTGGAGGAGCAATCGGCTAGCATGTCCAGGCCAAGTGCAGCGTTGAAGGTGGGCTCTGTTATGGAGGCCGATAGCCGGCAGCAGGGGGTTCCGCCAGTCCTCTCGGTCCCTCTTGTGGGAGTGGACCCCTAGAGTGTGCAGCATAGGGTGGAGGTTGGCTCGGCTTCTCAGCGCCATATTGGGGAAGGGGTGGGAGTTGTTAGGGAGGTCAGTGGTAGAGGGAAAGAGCGGTACCTAAGCATGGGGAAGGGAGGGGCAGCTGTTGTAAAGGGGGAGATTGACCCGGGGGTGTCGGGGTCGAGTAAGGGGTTGATGACCCAAACCAGGGGGGGTCATATTCATACCATGGGGTGCCACATCAAGGGCGAGGTGGGGACTGACATATTCCAGAATGTGGAAAGGGATGGGGGTTTGGTGGAAGTGGAGGTGCGTGTGGAGGGGGGCGGTTTTAAAGGGAATTCCTCAAACTCTCATGTCAGAATGTGGGAGCTATGGGGGGGGCCATCTGTAAGGGGGAGTGAACAAGGCTACTGCCCAGGGGGAAGGGGTAGGTGGAAACGGAGGAATAGACAGGTGGAGGGTATGAAGTTGACCGGGGCGGTATCAAAGGTTGGTCTAGATGGGACAAAAAGAGGCCGTGAAGGGGACCGGGAGACAATGGTAACTAAGAACAAGCGGGCAAAGGATATGGGAAAGCATCTTGTGGGGGAGGTGGTAGCTTTGGGGACTCCCAAAGCCCACCTCCAGTAATATGGTCATTTTGGTATGGAATTACGGTGGGCTTGGGAATCCACGCGCAATTCGCAATCTTTTTAATCTTGTTAGACAACAAGCTCCCAAGTTAGTCTTTTTGAGTGAAACTAAAGCAAATAAGAAGGAAATGTATCAGGTTAGACAAAGGATACATTTTGATTCCTGTTTTGTGGTGGAAGCAGCCGCTAGGAGTGGTGGTTTGGCTTTGTTTTGGAATGAAGACCACCCGGCGTCGGTTCGGAGCTTCTCGGCACATCATATTGACGCTGATTTTTTGGGATGGCGGTTCACAGGGTTCTATGGTCACCCCGAAACTCATTGCCGCCATATTTCCTGAAATATCCTCAATCAGCTGGCAAACAACAGTGATACACCATGGCTTGTGATGAGTGATTTTAACGAAGTGATTGGGCCAAGCGAATATCAAAGTGTGAGGACACGCAATCAATCCCAAATGGACTCTTTCCAAAACACTATTGATTTATGCAATTTGTAGGATCTTGGATTTGCTGGTCCGCCTATGACATGGTGTAATAATAGGAGGGGTGCTCAGAGGGTGGAAGCTTGGCTTGATAGGGGGCTTTCAACTTCTTCTTGGACTGATCTATTTCCCTATGCTAGGATTACCCACCTCGCGGCAGCTTCGTCCGATCATTGCCCGCTTTTGTTACAGCTCGATCCTGCACAGGGGAGGAAGAGGCCCCCAAAGGAATTCAAATACGAGCTATTCTGGGCTCGTGATTCCGAGGCTACAAAAATCGTCGAGAATGTCTGGAAGTCCTCCGGATATAGGGAAGCAAATATTCAGGAATCAGTGAGTGGAAAAATACGGAGGTGTGGTGCAGAGCTTTCTAATTGGAATAGTATGAAAAGAGGAAATATCAGACGGACACTTGCAAAGAAGCAGGGGGAGCTATCAGAGTTGGTGAATTTACCATATTCAGAGGCACGGGAGGACAAAATCAGGAAAACCAAGCTTCAGATAATTTTTTTACTGGAAGACGAGGAGATGCTATGGAGCATTCGTGCAAAAGCCCATTGGCTCAAGGATGGGGACAGGAACAAGCATTTTTTCCATCGGATCGCTTCCAATCGGAGGCGAACAAATTTCATTGAGTCTCTTATTGGTATGGATGGGAAGCGAGTTAGGGACCAAGAAGAGATGCTAAATCTGTCGGTGTCTCATTTCTCAGAATTATTTACCTCCTCAAACCCTCAAGATTCAAGCTGGGTCCATAGCCTCATTCAAAGGAAACTTTCTGAGGATCAGAGAAAGGGGTTGATTAGGCCTTTGTGTATGACCGAGGTGGAGAAGGCTGTCAAGAGTATGGGCCCAACCAAGGCTCCTGGACCGAACGGAATGTCTCCTGGTTTCTATCAGCGGTATTGGCACATAGTCAACCAGGATATTTTCCGATGGTGCAAAACATTCATGGAGGGGAGAGATCACAATCAATTGGCGTGTCACATCCGGGAGGCAAATGCTACCACTATTGTGCTGATTCCAAAGAAGGCGGGCGCCCAAGACTTGTCGCAGTTTAGACCCATTAGCCTATGTAATGTGATTTATAAAATTTTTGCTAAGATTTTGGCGAACAGGCTGAAAGTTGTACTCAACGACGTCATCGGGGCGGAACAAAGCGCTTTTGTGCCAGGTAGGCTAATCACTGATAACATGTTGATTGCATATGAGGCAATTCATTCTCTCAGGCAGCGCAAGGGGGGTAGACAGTGTGAGTTGGCAATCAAGTTAGACATGTCCAAGGCTTATGATCGCGTAGAGTGGAGCTTTCTGAAATTGGTCATGGAGGCTATGAATTTTTGCCCGGTTTCGATAAACTGGTTGTTATGTTGCATTACCTCTGTCAGCTTTAGGGTTAAGGTGAATGGTTTCAAATTTAGACTATTCCATCCGGGGAGGGCGTTGCGGTAGGGGGATCCCTTGTCCCCGTATCTATTCCTTCTCTGCGTGGAGGGTCTATCGGCGCTCATATCTTCTACGGTAGCCCGAGGATCTTTGCATGGGATAAGACTTAACTTCAGGGGGCCTCAAATTACCCACCTTTTTTTCGCAGATGATGCTCTTATATTCCTCCGGGCGGATGATTTGGATATCACGAATTTCTTGGATATTCTCAGAACCTACTCTAATTCCTCGGGCCAAGTGGTGAATGTTGATAAAATGTCGCTATTTTTCAGTGCAAACATGGACAGTTGGGAACGCGAGGCGTGGGCGAGCAGATTGGGGTCTTCTGGACTCGATGTTCAGAATTACCTTGGTCTCCCGACGTGGCTTGAGAGATCTAAAAGCAGATTGTTCAGAAGTATCAAGGATCGTATCTGGCATAAAATCCAAGGCTGGAAGGGCCGTCTGTTATCCTGGGGAGGGAAAGAGGTGCTCATCAAAGCAGTGGCTCAACCTATGTTATGAGTATCTTCTTGCTTCCCAAGTCGTTTTGTCAGGCTATCAAAGGGATGATTAGAAAGTTTTGGTGGGGTGAACATGAGGATAAAAAGAAGATGTGTTGGATTGCCTAGAGTGATATGTGCAAGGCCAAATGTGTGGGGGGAATGGGATTTAAAGACCTCCACGCTTTCAATTATGCCCTCCTCGCCAAACAGGTGTGGAGACTCTCATCGAATCCAAATTCATTTTGCTCAAAGGTTCTCAAGGCCAAATACTTCCCAAACTCGGACATTTGGGACTGTTTGTCAAGGCAGTCCGACTCTTTCACCTGAAAAGGCATTCTAAAGGCACGTGACATGTTTCAGGTAGGGTGCAGGTGGAGGATTAGTGACGGGAGAAGGGTCTGTTTCTTCAAGGACGCTTGGTTGGAGGGCGGGGTTTGCAAGGCGGGGCCGCTTCCCCTATCTATCCCAGAGGATGTTACGGTCAATCACTTTATTGTTGCAGGGTCATCCGATTGGAATAGGGACAGGGTGTTGGCGGCTGTTGGCGAGGTGGGGTGGCAGGCTGTCAGGCGTGTCCCCCTTCCCCGCCATCCTGCGACGGACTGCATCTTTTAGGAACACGAGGCAAACGGTCAGTTTTCCGTCAGGTCGGCTCATAAATGGTTAACGGATGTGCATGATGATAAGTCACCATCTTGTTGCTATAGGGCTATTTGGAAGTCGGGGCTCCCGAGCAAGATAATGATCTTTGGGTGGCGGCTATTCAGGGATTCTCTCCCGACTATGTGCAATCTTTCGAGGCGGGGCATAGAAGTAAATCTCCAGTGCCTCTTCTGTTCAGGGGAAGCCGAGGATGTTCACCATTTATTCCTGCGATGTGAAAGAGTGGCAAGTTGTGCTAATGGGGTTGTCCCGGCTAATCTTTTGTTATCCTCCGTTCAGGATATCATGTGTCACCTGGCTTCAAAATGCGGGGGAAACGAGTTAGCACTTTTCATTGTCTTCTGCTGGCGTGTCTGGTTTATGAGGAACAAGCTCCATACAGAGGGGGTCCATCCTGTGTTTGCTGACCTCCTTCCTTGGTGCATGGACTATATTGAGCAATTGAGGCGTGTCAGGCTCCTTGATTTTGAGTCCGCGTCGAATATCCAGCTCGTTACCAGGTGGAACTTGCCACCGGCGGGAGTGTTCAAGATCAATGTGGACTCTAGATGCCCCGCGGGGCGGGCTGTCTGCTGTGTTGCTGCTGTAATTCGTGACGAGCATGGATATTTTATTGCGGCCCGTGGCCGAAAGTGGATGGGAGGGGGGGATACTCTATTTTTGGAAGCAAAAGCATTTATATTTGGTGTTCGATGAGCTCTCCACCTCAACTTTCGAAAGGTCCAGATCGAGTCGGACTCGCTTATCCTCTGCACTTACCTATCAAATAGTTGTCGCATCGCATCGCCTGCGGGTCATATCATCGATGAGATTAGAGCCGTGCTCAGTGCAAATGATCACATTTCGGTTCACCAAGTACTTCGACAGGAAAATTTTGTGGCTCATGCTGTTGCGGATATGATTTCGGTTTCTCCTAGGAACCATTTGTTATGGTGGGGAAACCTCCCACAAGATATTATTGAGAAACTCTGTGCAAATAATTTTCTTGCTATGAATTCAGTAGATTACTCTATCCCGACCCCTTTTAACAATGGGGGTGGGTCGGGGTAGAGTTATTCCTTTTCATCAAAAAAAAAGAATATTCATGTGAATATTTCAATTGTATGTGCTTAATTAATTAGATGCAGTGGCGAGTATCAACAAACAAATGGGCAAATTTATGTTATTTTAATATTGACTTAGAAGAAGTAGTTAACGATGACTTCGAAAAGATGAATTGATCTGACTTTTAATTTGCAAAGGTGCAATTGCGTGGACATGTATATAGCTTGTCCATTAGAAATGTAAGCAGAAAGACATTGTAAGCACGTTCGGGTAATTATGAATCAATATTTAAGTACGATGACAACGATGATGATGATGATAAATAAATTAATAAATAAATAAAATTAAAATTAAATATAAAATAAATAAATAAATATAAGGCAAGTTTGAAAAGTGATAGAATTTTTGGATGAAAAATTTTTAGCATAAAAGTTTTTGAATTGGCAGTTGTACAGGTAGTTGTTTGAGAAGGGGATCCATGTCTAAAAATATTTTTTGGACTGGTTATACTTTTATGCACATATACCTTCCATATCATTCCAACCCATGCTGCCCATTGTATAACATATCTAAAATATCCTTTACATCTTCAAAATCATTTAAAACAGTATATATATATATATATAGTCCAATTTATGAACAAAATTTTTAAAATACATTCGTGAGTAAAAATTGTTTATTATATAAATGATTTGTACCAAGTAAATGTATTATAAAATTTCCAATTTTAGATTTTTAACTGTTTACTAAATATTTTTTTCACATGTAGAAGTAGATAATATTATAATCTTCAAATTTGAATGAAATTTGGGATAAATTACGTCTATCTATTTTGAATTATAATGTCGTGGATATATTTAGAATTAGAAGCAAAATTGATGGATATATTTGAGATTTCCGCTAATGATAATATTATAATGATCCAGCGCCTACTTTGCAACTTACTATCACCAGCCTCCTTAATTATTATGTGGACAACTTGCTTGGACTGTTCGAGTTTCGTTGGACTAATCTTATTTTATGGACAAGTTGGGGGACTGTTCGAATCTTTGTTTAACATCCATTTACAAAGCCCCCTGTGGAATAATTATTTAATAAAGAATTGAGGGTAATGATTGAATACACCTAGCGGCATGCATAGAGATGTTCATGCAGCCTTTTTTTTAATTTTAAAATATTTTCTAAATATAAACCTTCATCATTTTTATCCATGCATTCATTTCGGATTCCAAAAATCATGCATTGAAAGCTTTTATATACTATTGACTTTTTAATGGTGAAAGTCCACATGTATAAATATATAATTGGCACACTAGAAACTAAAATAATCTTATTAGTAATTTTAAGATTGAAATATTGTATATTATCAAAAAAAGGATTGAAATATTGTATTAAAAATACATAAAAATGTTGTAATTAAGTTTACGCAACAAACTAACGATGGCCACGTTGATGGTGATAAATAAATAATGTAAAACCCTTAAATGATATTTTATAAATTATAATAGGTAAGGGGTCATTTTGAAAACTTATAAACGCCAGGAATTAAAAAAAACCAATGCAAGTATCAAAGTCGCTTCTAGTGACTTCAAACCAAAAAAAAAAAGGCGAAAAAAACGGGAAATAAGCCGAACAGCGCGGAGGAGAGAGAAGAAGAAGAGATGAGATAAATTTTTTAGTAGATTTTATTTAGTAGGATCTGAAGTTTGGAAAAGTAGGGAAAATTTGAGGTAAGCAAATTCTTTTCAATTTTTCTTTGTTTATCATATTTACTGTACTATTTCATATATATTGTGTTGTTATGGAAGAAATTTAGCATAAAATTGAGGTAATAGGGTTAGAAATTCTAAGCCCAAATAAGGTAGATAAATGGAATTTTTCCTTGGAGTAAAATACAAACATAAAACTTTGATGGATAATTTTAGGAGGATATTTTCATGATGAAACATAGTTATTATTTTAAATATTTGAGGTAAAGTGAAATATGGATGTCTCCAAATAGGTGTGTAGAATTTGATAACTTAGAAAATAGAGTTTGTGAGGATGAAATTAAAGAAAATTATTTTTAGAATATTATTTAAGAATTATTATTATTATTATTATTATTATGTGTAGATTTAGGGGATGTTGGGCCATAACGAAAAGTTTTCACCTAAAACTTTTCAATCTAAAACTTTTCATTCTCTACAACTTTTTCTATTTTTTAATTTTTTTTTTTTTACATTTTCCTATACAAATCACCCTAATTTTCAATCATTTCTACACAATTACCTATATAACTAACCTATCTATTTTAATTTTATCCTCTTTACTCCTCATCATTACCCCTATTATATCATATCATTTGACAACTTCTATTATTTAAAAATTTTTACCAAAAGTTTTTTCCATTCCCTAACACACTCTTAAGCGAAGAATACATTGGAAACTTACAAAACTCAATGCTAAAGACTTAGAATTTTGAGAACAAGTAAGTAGGATTTTTTTACTTTTATTTGGATGCATATGTTAATGCATGGTTAGTTTTCAGGCATGGATGTTTGGTGACGATTTGGATGTTTTATTTGAGATTTTATACGAATTTCTTTCTTGAGATGTATATTTTTGATGGCTTTAATTGCTAACTTGAGAAATTATTTCGAGGTAATAACGACTTTACGATAATATTGGAATTATATAAATTATTTAAATTATAAGAATATATTTTGAATGAGTGCATGAGCATGAGCATGATGTATAAATGCATTGTATATATTGAACATGACATGCGACGATTCTCTGGGGAAGTCGAAGAATAAGAGGAGTGATGGTATACTGCGGTATAGCCATACAAAATATTTGTTGATGATAACTTTACTTGGAAGAGCGGAATGACATGGATGTGATATGGAGGATAAGCACTTGCATTGCTTGAGTTCCACTCACTAAGCTAACGTGGAAGGAGTGAAGTTTGATTGGACTGAAAAATCTGAAGAGGCTTTTCAAGATTTAAAGAGGAGATTAGTGGGAGCACTCATTCTTGTAATGCCTATGAGCATAGGAGGTTTTGAAGTATATAGCAATGCATCCAAGAAAGGATTGTGTTGTGTGCTTATGAGAATGGGAAGGTGATAGCTTATGCATTTCAACAGTGGATTCCACAAGAGAAAAACTATCCCACACATGATTTCAAGCTAGCAACTACAGTGTTTGCTTTGAAAACTTGTAAGCATTATTTATATCTGGAGAAATGTGATATATACACTAATCACAAGATCTTGAAGTATATATTCATAAAAAAAGTTAAAATTTGAGATAGAGAAAATGGTTAGAGTTACTAAAAAACTACAATTTGATGATTCACTATCATTCAGTAAAGGCAAATGTTGTAGCAGATGCACTTAGCAAGAAGTCTGGTAGAAGTATGGCAAGCATAATCACTAATCGGCCAAAATTTTTGAGGAAATGAGGAGAATGGATTTACATGTTGGTGTAGAGAGACTAGTGGCATAGGTGAGTCAATTGAGATTGAAGCTTACCTTAACAAATGAAATTAAGTAAGCTCAAAAGGATATAAGATATGACAATTTCTTGAGAATCCTAAAGAGGACAAAGAAGGGCAAGTTACATGATTTCACAATAGATGATGCTATTCTCAAATATAGAGGGTGATTAGCTATTCCCACGAGGGCTCTAATTATAGTAGAGTTGTTACATGAGGCTCATTATTCTCCCTACATTATCCATCCTTGTAACACAAAAATGTATCATGATTTAAAGCCACAATTCTAATAAAATGGAACGAAAAATGATGTGGTTCAATTTGTGTCAAAGTGCCTAACTTGTCAGCAGGTCAAAGCTAAGCAACAGAGATCAAAAGGATTACTTCAACTTATAGAGTTGCTTGAATGGAAGTGAGAAGAGATCACTTATAGATTTCATTACGGGTTTACCAAGAACAAGTGGAGAAGATGATAGTTTTTTGTTAATTGTGGACAGATTAACCCAATCAGCACATTTCATCCCCATCAAGACGACTTACACTGCAGAGAAATTAGCTTGAATATATGACAAGGAGATAGTGAGATTGCATGTAGTACCTACATCTATTATTTCAGATAGAGGTTCTATCTTTATTTCAAAGTTTTGGAAAGCATTACATACAACTATGGGCTCTCAATTGAAATTTAATTCTGCTTTTCATCTTCAAATTGATGGATAGACAAAGAGGGTTAATCAACAACTTGAGGATATGTTAAAGTCATGCATGCTAGATTGTGGTAGTACATGAACTGAGTACCTGGCTTTAATAGATTTTGCATATAATAATAGCTACCATTCTAGTATCAAGATGGCATCATTTGAAGCATTATATGATAAGAAGTGCAGATCACCATTATACTGAAATGTAGTAGGAGAGAGTTAAAAAATCGGTCCTTAGATGATAGCAGAAACAAAAAAGAAAGTATCTCATATACATAAAAAAAAATTGTTAGCAACTCAGTCTCGGCAAAAATGTTATGCAGATAACAAGAAGAGGCCTCTAGAATTTATGGAAGGAGATAAAGTATTCTTAAAAGTGTCACCTATGTAGGGAGTTGTTAGATTTAGGAAGAAAGGCAAGTTGAGTCCCAAGTATGTTGGTTCTTATGAAATATTTGAGAAAGTGGGAAAGGTTGCATACAAGTTAGCATTACCACCAATGATGTCTGGAGTTCATGATATATTCCATGTGTCAACGTTGAGGAAGTAAGAGTCGAATCCTTCTCATGTTTTACAACTAAATTAGATCTTTATAAAGGATAATTTTCAGTAGGATGAGAGGCCAATGGGAGTCTTAGACAGTAAGACTATGCAAATGAGAAACAAAGAGATTAGACTTGCAAAGATCCAAGGGAGTAATCATTCTGAGGAGGAAGCAACGTGGGAGCAAGAAGAGGACATGTGAGCCAAGTATCCAGACCTTTTGATATAGTCGAGTTTCAAGAACGAAACTATTTATAAGGTGAGTAGGATATAAAACCCGTAAATGATATTTTATAAATTATAATAAGTAAGGGGTCATTTTGAAGACCTGTAAATGTCAGGGATTAAAAAAACCAATGGAAATATCACAGTCGATTCAAACAAAAAAATGAAATGAACAACTAAACAAAGAAGAAGACAAACAAAAAGAAAACAGTGCGAGGAAGAGAGAGGGAGAGAGAAAGAAGGGATGAGGGAGAAGAAGAGGTGGGAGGAATTTTTGAGTAGGGTTTGAAGTTAGAAGATCTGGAAAAAATAGGAAAAAAAATTGAGGTAAGAAAATTATTTTCAGTTTTTCTTTGTTTATCGTATTTACTATAGGATTTAATATATATTGTGATAGTATGAAAGAAATTTAGTATAAATTGAGGTATTAGGGTTAGAAATTCTAAACCCAAATAGGGTAGAGAAATGGAATTTTTCTATAGAGACGAAATACGAGCATGAAACTTAGATGGATATTTAGGAAGATATTTTCATGATGAAACATAGTTATTATTTTAAATGTTTTAGATAATGTGAAATATGGATGTCTCCACATAGTTGTGTAGAATTTGAGAACTTAAAAAATAGAGTATTTAATGATGAAATTAAAGATACTTATTTTTAGAATATTATTTAAGAATTATTATTATTTTGTGTAGATTAAATCAAAGAATACATTGGAAACTTATAAAACTCAAAGTTAGAGATTTGGAATTTTGAGAACAGTAGGATTTTTTTGCTATTATTTGGATGCTCATGGATATTAATGGATGGATATTTTTCAGGCATGGATGTTATGTGACAATTTGGATGTTTTATTTGAGATTTTATATGAATTTCTTTCTTGAGATGTATATTTTTTTATGACTTTAATTGCTAACTAGAGTTGAGTAACTCGAGAAATTATTTTGAGGTAATAACGACTTATGATAATATTAGAATTATATAAATTATTTAAATTATAAGAATATATTTAGAATGAGTGCATGAGTATGAGCATGATGTATGAATGCATCGTGTATATTGAACATCACATATGACAATTCCTTTAGCAAGTTGGAGAATAAGAGGAGTGACAGTATACTGCGGTATAACCGTATAAAATATTTGTTGATGATGACTCTAATCAGGACAGCTGAATGACATGAATGTCATATGGAGGATGAGCACTTTCATTGCATGAGTATTTAGAGCATGGTTTGCCTTAATGCATTGCATGAGTATTTGGAGCATGGTTTGCCTGTGTGAGTATGGTATGGATGAATATGTAAAGTTTAGAAATATTAGTGATGGAGTTAAATTATGAGAATGATGTTTATATGCTTTAATAATTGAGTTGTACTGCTATCCTACTTACACAGTTGGCCTGGACTCATGTTTTATTGTCGATATTTTTATATGATAGGATCGCGGTAGGAGACAAACTACGGTTGGTGCTCATGCAGAAGTGAGAAGAGATCCTGGCCCCTCGGGATATACATAAACTATTATTCTAATCAGTAATTAAAGTTTAATTTAACATTTTAGTTGATGCATAATGAATGATATTGTGAGGACTACTTTGGAATGCTCATTTACTATAGAATTAATATATGGTTGATTATATAGATGAATTGGAGTAGATTTACATGATTTACTTTGTTTAGTTTTTATATTTCTATATTAGATATTATAATAAACAATATGATGTGAGAATTCTTGTACCTTATGATTCTATCTAACCCCTCCACCTCACGGTTCTAAGGAGGTGCTGCTGAATTTTCTAATGATATGCAACAACCGTTTGCTAAGGGGAAAGGTTAGTCGATGGAGCATTACAAATAAATAACCTTCTTCTGGTCGAGCTAGGTTCAAATTACACCCCTTAATTCATTACTTTTAAAATTTTTTTAGATTCAATTCATAAATTATGTTTAAAAATATTTATTTAACCAAATATAGAAATCAACTATATTTGATATTTTTATAATCTATAATGTAAAAATTATAATTATAAAGAATCTCATAAATTTACATTTACTATGAATTATATACAAATCTAATGAAAATAATTTCATATATGTCATAGAGGAAAATGATGGTTCACCTGGATTCAAACACATTAAAATAGGACATCTAAGTGGGTGCAAATTACATCTCCGCTTTTAATCTTAAATAGAGTATAAGTTCAATTCCAAGTATACCAATTATTTTCAACTCTAATTTCATTCATATCCATTAATTAAGTTTCAAAACTTTCATCCACCCATTAATTATATTGATAATCACATCTGTACTAAGTATATTGCAAATCTCATCTATACCTGCTCTATTACACATTTAGGGTTAATTTGTCTAGCATCTAAACTAGGCCATTTCTTAGTAGAAGGTTTGTTTCCTTCGATTTATAAGAATGTCTCGAGGCTTCATTATAATAGATATTGGGATGGATGTGAATATATCAATAAAAAATAGTAATTTCAAGTTGACAATCATAGAAAAAATGTAATTATAGAAAAGCCGAAATCTGAAGCTTTTTCGTTGGGGTACAACTTGGATAAGGTCAACCATACCTTTATCTTATTTTTTAAAAACTCAAACACTACTCTAGTTTAGACTAAGTAGATTCAAGGTTACTCCATTCTATTTTTTAAATGTAAGTTGTTTCCAATTTCAAATCAGCTCTTTAATATGATTTTATATTATATTTGAAAACTATAATTTTATTATAGATCTTACTTAAAAACCTATAATTAATATAATAATAAAAGAATATTAAATACATTTAATATACTAAATAATATCTAGAGAAATTAAATAAGTTTCTATATATCTAAAAGATAATATTTTACATCATTGAATATATAAAATATTTAATAAAAGCTATGTTGAATATATATTAGTAATTGAGGGCTACTTGCATTCGATAAATCACATGTAGGTCCTAGTACAAAAAAATAGTTTAATACTAAATATTAATTTTTAAGTAATATTTTCAACATCTATACCATCTAAAATATTGCTACTATGTGGGCAAATGAATCTATAAAATATTACTATATTCTAATATACGACAGAATGGTTCTAAGTATTTTTCTTCATTTACACATAAATATACTTATTTTTAAGCAAATGTTACATATATACATATTTAGTTTATATGAAACTTGATTTCCTAGCTAATCAAATGATATTAAATGTAATAAATAGATTAAATTGTACATCAATCATTAACATCAACTCATATGAAATCTCTTCTCCAGAAAAGTTTTATCACGCCTCAAGACAACTCAAAACCAAACTACTGTTGTTTTTTATCAAAGGATTAGACCGTGGTTGGACCGGTTTTGACGATTTGACCAAACTGTTCCAATGGGCAAATTTTAAGAACTAATTCATTGTTGAAGAGTGGGGATGTAAAGAGGGTTCGCTTAACTCCAACCCAACCTTATTTATAATAGAGTTAAGTTATATATTTTGAAAAAAAAAAAAAAGCCAAATAATCCTATTTGAGCCAACAGATGTTGAAAGTGGGTTGGTTTAGTTAGAAGGTTGTTAACTCGATCCGAATCTATAGTTTTTTTATTCATATATGTACACATCAAACTATTTGATATTACAAATTCGTAAATGCATAATTCTCTTAACACGAAGAAACTAAATAAACCCCTCACCCCTAGAGGGATCTAAAATTGCCGCTATTCATCTTGGAACCCATGCGCATAACCTTTTGTGCTAGTGGGGTTACCATTGAGGCTCTACCTCAAACTCAACTCAATTTTGTACATTAATGTAAGATATAAAAATTATTAAAAGGCAGTCATATAAGATGACCAACATTGACTATTACTTTGAGATTAACGCATATAATTACATAATATATAGTCATCAATTATACATCATTGTTTTAAAATAAAATTACTTAGCAAACATATTGCTAAAATGCTAAATAACTTATAAACTAAAAGGTATTTCTATAAAAATTAAACCTTTTATAAAAAATAATCATTTTTATTCTTTAATATAAATTTTATATTTTCAGATTAATTTTATTAAGTAAAAAAATTTTAAATATATAATATTATATATTTATTAACCCAATTTGTAACCCGAACCAAGCTAATTTCTATACTTTTAATTTAGGGTTGGATTGGAGTTTAAAAAATAAAATTAAATGTAGCCTCGGCTTAAAATTTTATAATAGAGCTAGGGTTGAAAACAGACCCACCCGAGTAAATCCAATCTGTCCTGAAGTACACCCGTACGGAAGACTGGTTGAACTGGGTAGATCGTGTGATTCAATTCAAGTTCTAAAACAGTGATTTTGAGGCACGTGTGAGAAAAAGCAAAAGCCTTCAACTTTGTTTCGAGCACATTCCGTGGGGTGAAAAGGAACTATTTACAGATGGAAAATTTATCATGTCTTCCCATAATTCCGTAATTTGCAATGACACCCCATTTTTAAACCTTGAACACTATCACCATGGAAACACTTTTATTTATCATGATAGATTTTTGTTGATCATCCATATTCGTTATTTTATTACTTTATATTCTTCCTTAGGTACCATTTAAGTTGTAGACATCCCACCTAAATCTAAAGGCAAAAAAAAAGGAAATTTTTTTAAATTTAAATGAATTTTTCACCCATGGGCTTAGATAGTGATGTATGTGTTTTTACATTCACGACCACACCTAAAAAAATGATGGGTCATTTTTATACTAACTCATGTACTTGGGAGCCCAAGCTGATTTTTGTACGAACCATTTGAAGCCCACATATTCATTTTGGAAGCAATAGTTACAAACCCGTGTCAATAATCAAGAGCAACTTATATTCATGATGAAGCAGAAAATATTTTTCTTAAGCAATATGAGTCAAGAACAACATGGTGAATGGTTTGGATCAAACCAAAAGTCAACATTTCATAGGTTTTTGAAGGGTCATCGTACATTTGACGAAGAAAAAGTGGAGATTTGCACCTCTTCAAATAAGAAATAAAAATTACAAGATTCAAGCTACTACGTGAAGATCGAAGCCGTTAAAATAACTAATGGATATCAACAATGGTGGGCCACATCAAAAATCATGACAAAACGAGAAAAGATCAACCCAAAAATGAACATACAAATCAACGCATAAGAAGGGATATGATCCCATAGCAGTGCACAACTGCCCACAGCTGGCCCCCACCTGGGCAGGAAATTTCCTAGGAAGCCAATCTTCGTACTCCAATTTGCAAAACATACCCAGCTAAAACTTGCAGCATTTTTAAATGACCTTCTTGAAATTATTACAACCTTCCTACCTATAAATAACCCCCTTCTCCAACCGTTTCAGCAAGCCATTTTTTCACCCCCAAAGTCCCTGCATCTGCTGCCTTCTATCACAGAAGCATTCGATCCCCCAAAAAAAAAAGTTCACTGTTTGCGTCAGTGGCTCTTCATATGCGTTTTTCATTTTGCATCTCCGCAGTTTTTCAGCATTCCAGTTGTGTCCAGCACGTCGTGGCCTCACGTCTGGTAATTTTTTAAAAAACTTCATTCATACTGCATCAAACATAGTTCCTGGTTAATATATATTTTTTTCGTAAAAAAAAAAGAAAAAAAAACGATGCCTGATGCAATAACGTGCGGGGCGAGTTATTATTATTAAGAATTAATGAATAATCAAACTCACCCTGCACGTTATTGTATCAGGCATCGTTTTTTTTTTTTTTTTTTACGAAAAAAATATATATATTAACCCATTTGACAAAAGCAACTTCTATATATATATTCATACTTCGGGCATCTGCTATTCCATTTTTTTTTCAAAAATATATATTTACTCAAAGCACGCATCGGCTAGTTACTATGTTTTGCTTTGCCATTGATTTCTGAAAAAAAAAAAAGTCACTCACTTTGCATATCTAGTATATGCTGCTGCATTTTTTTTAAAGAAATATATATATTTCTCAGTCCACGTCATTAGTAAAAGAAAAACTATATAATTTTAAAATATCATTCCACTACGCAAAACTATCTTTTAGACATCCACTGCTTTAAATATAGATATATATATATATGTATATCCGATCGTGTGCAGTCCGCTGTAAAATGGACCCCACACATGTTAGATTGTAATGAAACTTTATACATTCATTTAT
>JAXCLR010000001.1:7012731-7029461 GCA_035584095.1 Annona squamosa
ATCATTTTTTATCAATGTGACAACTTCTACCTCAAAAATTTTTCATCAAAAGTTTTACCTCCAACCAAACACACCCTTAGTTTCATCTTGTTGACTTAATTTTTGTTACATTTGTTTATAACAATTATAAATTTTTATATTACTGACCGTTTGGATTGTATTCCAGGTGATTAACTTTGTCTACAAATATGCAGATATGCACATTATACCTAATAATAGGGAAAATCATATAGAGCCAAACAATTTTGGCCGACAGCATTTAGTAATCTATTATTCGAAAATGGTTACAGTACATTTTTATGAAAAATCTTTTGAAAAATGTCAAGAAGTTTTGCTTTTATAAGTTTGTTATTAGCATTGACAAGCATTATAAATTTTTTACAAATCGAGGCTTTTTTTATAGTTAAAATAAAACTCAATTGGGCCCTTTTTAAGAATTTATTTTTATTTTTAAAATCTAAGGTATTTGCTTTTCTTAGATTTTGTGGGCTTTAAGATTCGCGCTTGCCTTCTCTTTTAAAATAAGTATTACCCTGTAATTATTGATTTTGCAACTAATTCTCATATAAATATGAACTTTATATAGTATCTATTCTTAATAAAGGTGCAATTATTTATATAAAATATATTGTATATATGTTTAGCTTACAGAATTCACTTTTTACTTTAATTTTAATTTTTTTTATTTTTTTCCTAAACATGGTTTCTTAAGTGTATTCAATTCATATGCTAAATTTTGTCATTTTACAATAATTTTATATATTTATTTTTAATTTTTTTAAAAATTAAGTTTTTTAAGGGTGAAAAATGACTTATATGCCCCTAAAATTGATGAATTTTAACAATAAAAATAAATGTATAAAATATTGTAGAATGACAAATTTTGGTTTATGGATTTAAATACATTTAGGAAAACATCTTTATGAAGAAACATTAAAATAAATAAAATTAAGATTAAAAATGAATATTGTAAGTTAAGAATATATACGACATAGTGCATATAATTGAGCCTCTTCTTAATATGTATTTTAATTAATAAATGCATTAAATATTGAAAATATTTATTTTAAGATAATTTTTTTATAATATCAAGTAACAAATGCATTAGTTTTATCTTATCTTTTCATATTTTGAAATATTATTTATTGCATAACTACATACTATATTGTTTATATTTTTAGAAGTGTTGGGTATATGCTTATTCACACATTCACTAATTTTTTTAGATTAAATTTTCTTTTAGCTTTTTATTGATATTTAATGTAATAAAATAAAATTTCTTTTTTGACATGATTACTATTTACATCATTTTAATAAATAAAAATTATAATATGCTTTAAATATATTTTTTAATTTATTAGTTTTGATAACACGATGTATTATTTAAAATATAAGATAGGTTCAAACAAAATTGAAGTTTATATATAAAATTAGAAATAGGTTTGCCCCACTTAAAGAATATCCTAAGCCCAGAATTAAATGCTAGATGTTTTTCTCTTAAGGTTAAGATTCATAGTTAAAACTTTAATTTTTTATTTTTAATTCCAACAGTCAAAGAGTTTTTATTGCACTACAAGAAAAACAGAATTATAGCATTACACCTTACATATATCAATATTATTGTGACGTTGTTCCAAGACAGTAAGTAAAATGCTTAAAGGCAATTTTTTTATTGGGATATATTTACCGAACTCGGAATTCGGTGCGCAGACTGCATCTGTGCTTGTCGACAATTTTTTTTAAATTATTGCTAAAACTAAACTATAACTTTTAATGACAAGTCTTATTATGGAAAGATTATTTTCATCATTCAATGTAATTGAAACTTAACTTCTAGCTATAATAACTATTTATGTCACTAAATATTATATTTTACAACAAAAGATGTTAAGTGTGACTCAAAATTTATTGGAAAGTATTGGTTTTCTTATTGTTAGGTTTGTGGGATTTTAAAATTAAGGGGTGATTTAGTTAGGCCGGGCCTTAGTTAGCCCTGCCAGAAAAACATGTATTTTTTTATTTTTTCAGTGGTTTAGAAATTTACGAAAATACTGTTATGTTTAAAAATTCGAAAAAATACCAAAAATCATCCAAAAAATAGTAAAACTTGGTTTATTTAACTTTATCTGTTCATAAAAAAACTGAAAAAATAAAATTTTTTTTTTGGCCTGGCTAGTATTTATCTTTTCCTTTTTGAGAACCGACCGACCCGTCTCATCAATTTTAATGTCCACTTAGAAGTAATGAAAACATGTATTGTACTTAATTAAATCCATTTAAATAAAAAAAATTAAATCCTTTGAGTGCCTTACCTTACCTTATGGCAATAACCATTGGTGTTTGCGAAGTCAATCCAATAATTAAGAAGTGGTGAGATTGCAAATTTTAAGAAGTAGTGAGAAAGCAAATGTGCTACAAAAGTAAAGCTAGATCCTTGACGAGGGTTGGAATGGATTGGCTCAAATCGCCAACTGTCCTTCAGACTCATTTGCAAATGGATCATGATTAAGTTTTTTCTAAATGAATTTTAACTCTTAAAATTCGTCAGCATATATCATTAAATAAATGGCTTATTGGTTGACCTTTTTTAATGTGTCTGCCTATTTAATCTGCCAAACTCGCTCATCCCTATTGTAACACATTTACATAGATATTTGTTGACGATTTTTGCATTAGGTTGAGCCTATTTTTTATTTTTTAAAAAAAATTATACAACTGTCAATCTCAGTATATTTAACATGTATATCAAGTTTTATTATTTTTTGAGGTTTTCAAATTTTATATTTTTGAAAAATCAGTGACATTTTAATAATTTAAAATTCCTAAAAATGCCACTTTTTTTTTAAAATCTAAAAATTTTCAAAAATGGTAAAAACTTAATACACATGTTAAATACACTTAAACTAATAGTTGTAAAAAAAATTTACGAATAAAGAATAAAGAATGTGTTAAAACATCCAAGTGCACTGTATAATGATCCTTTTGCATTAATATAAAAGTTATTAACGTTGAGATTTTGACTCGTTATATCCTACATGTTGTGATTATCATGTTTGTTTCTAAACTATTAAAAATCTTTTATCTTTACAAGTATATTATTTGCTTTATATCTTGTAGTTAATTAATAATTTATCATATCCATATTGGCAACTCCTTATCAACTTGGAACCTATTAACTAAAATAAGTTATAAATGGATTAGGATTGAAGTTACTTAAATGAATTAATAAACAAATTAAATTTTGATATTAGAAATAAGTTAATATTAAATTTAGAATCCAACTTAAACAACTCCATCCATTAACAGTTAGCGCTCCTGCTGAACTCACGACCACAGCTGGAGGTTGCATTTTTTACTGAATCCGATTGCGTGTGCCCGGGAGCATGCAGTGCTACGTGCTTTCGGACGCATACACCCCTTTTTTATTTTTTTAAATTTTTTTATAAAACTGTTAATATAAGTGTATTTAACATGTGTATAAATTTTTACTATTTTTAAAGTATTTTAGATATTTATTTTTTATTTTTAAAAATCAGTGATATTTTAGGTAATTTAAATACCTAAAATGCCACTGATTTTCAAAAATCAAAAACAAATATCTAAAATACTCCAAAAATAGTAAAAATTTATACACATATTAAATAGATATAGATTATCAATATTGTAAAATAATTTTGAAAAAAATATAAAAAATAGGTGCATGCTCCCGGGCACATGAGATGGGGGTCTATTTTTTACCCATACTAACAAGGTCTGGGCCAAATTACATGTGTATTATGACTTTTATAAAAATTATATCCATATTTATAATGTTTGTTTAAAATTGAAGATATACATGCAAACTCCTAATTTTTTTAATGAAAAAAATACCTCTAGAAATAGAAAATAAAAACACAAGAAAATACCATAAAATTTTATTTTTAAAAATATTTCTCACATTAAATAAATCTATTAAATGTTAGGAAAATTTGTAAAAAAAATAATCCATCAGCATTTTAAATATATTTTCTTGTATTAAATATATAGGGCAAGTTTGACTACATATAAAATTTTTAAAACCAAAACTTTTTTAATGTGAAATTTTTCATTTTCCTCAGCTACTCTATTTTTTTAATTATTTATTTACATCTTCCTATATGACTGTCCTACTTTTCAGTTCTTTCTATACAATGACTCATACAATTAACCTATCTATGTTAACTTTACTTTCCTTTACTGTTTATTATTACCTTTATTATACCGCACTATTTTTTTCTTATTGTAATTTTACACCAAAAAGTTTTATCACTTTCCAAACATACCTACAAAAAATACTTTTAACATACCAAAATTGTGTTTTTATAAAAATTCCTCACATTCTAGAGGAATATCTCTGAAAATTATTTTTAAATATGCAATAAGCATTTTCTTGTATTTTTTGTTTTTTATTTATAAATATATAGGATTTGTAGGTATGTATTTAATTTCTGGCAAACTTTATGAGGATAAATATAAATTTTACAAAAGTCATGCCACGCCTATAATTTTGCTCAAACCTTACAAATATAACGGAAAGAATCCCTATTAATAAAGAGAATTCCTAAAGAACATTTGTTCTTAGTGCCTATTCATATGATTAGGTAAATTATATATACCTACAACTTGTATTTTTTGTATGAACAACTATGATCGATTATTCAATTTTGGAAATATTTATATTCCTGCCAAGATAATCTATGTTATATTCTTTCTTCCCAAAATGTATGCTTGTAGACTTCTGATGAAGATTTAAAGGAATTTTCTTAAGATGAGTTGGCATTGATACATCCAACCATAGATTCTAGCTTTGTCAGAGCTTAGCTTGTAACCTGTGAAGCCTCTTCATTTAGGATTCACCTTGATAATGAAACTAAATTTCACTGCTGCTTTAAAAAAAAATTCAGTGGATCATTATGCCACTTAACATTTTTCTTGGATTATTATCATACTAAAACTCATTTCAATCAGAGAGTTTTGAGTGGATTACACCTGCTTAAAATTATATGTAGTCATAATGAAAATTATGAAAAGTCATACCTATTTATTGATGCATTAGAAAATTATAATAAATTAGAAATCATTCTTAGGAGAATGTTTTAGATTGTTTAGTATCTCAACTAAGGGAAAAAAAAACATGGAAGAAAGAATTTGTGATCAGTAGCAGTGTTTATATATATATTACCTGCTTCACCCATTCCTTGATGCTTTCGCTGTGATTTTCCTTGGCATCAGCATCCCTTAAGAAGGCCCTCATACTCTCCAATTCGTCTCTGATCTTAAGAACTTCGCCACGTACGCCCTGTTGCAACTTCACTTCTTCAGCCAGCAAAGGCCCCAAATGGTTAATCAAGAACTTCACAGCACTTTCCGCCATTTTTCTTCTCTCCTAAATTTCGCAGCTACGCACAATAATATTCTCACTTTACTCAATTGCTTCCTCTCCCATTTCTTTCAGAAGGAAGAAGCGGATTTTATAGAGTCGAGGAGCTGAAGATTCCCTCGAAGGAATTGCATGTTGACTTTCGTCCCAACTAGTCCCAGCACACAGTATCCAATATTTTGAGGTGTGTTTAGTAAGTAATAAAATTTTTAAATGAAAAATTTTTGGTACACAAGTTTTGAATTAAGAAAAATGATGGAAGTACTTGTGTAAAAATAATTGAAAAGTAGGGCAATTTTATGCGAAAATGTGAAAAATGTTTTAAAATAAGATAATAATAGAGAGTAAAATTTTAAATTGAATATATATATATATATATTCTTTAAATCTTCAAAATCATTTAAGAGAGCTACTTCAATACTTGCATGAGCATTTAAGAAGCAAAATGCTCACATAAACTTTTTGCATGAATACGTGGGCTCAAATGAGATCTCTTTTATTGCCCAAATCCTATTTTTTAAAAGGTTGAATGTTTAAATCTTGAAAATTCAAAATTCAAAAAATATAAAATTTAAGTAATAAAAAGATCTTATTTGAAGCCACGTATACATGCAAAAAAATTTTAAAATAAACAAACTTGTGTGACATTGGAGCGGAATCCATCTTTCAAAACACTATATTTTGATAGTTAATATGAACGAAATTTTAAAATATATTACTGAGTACAAATTATCTTAAAACTAACGAGCTATGTATAAATGAGTTGTACAAATTAAATGCATTATAAACATTTCTATTTTAGATGTCTAAGTATAAATTAAACATCTTTCCTATATAAAAAGTAGATAATATTATAATTTTAGTATTATCTAGAGCATAATGATAATTGGGTTTTAGTTTCACCTTAGTAGATTTTTTATTTTGAGTTTAATCTCAAACACTTTAATAACACCTAGCTAAGAATTAATATTAAGAAGTAAAACTATAATATTTATGACGGAAATTTAGGGGTGAAATTTAAGTTTGCAGGTTGACCTACTGGGTACACTAGAATAAGTAGAGTAAGTTTCTATTTTTATACTAGTAAGGTAGGTTTCAAGTAAAAAAAATATAGTTCAATTAGGATAGTCCAAGTTCAAAAATTCTGATACATGGAATCCACAAGAATTACTAATATATGTTTGATATATTTTTTTTTGAGCATCTTTTTTTGTTAAAAGACATAAATATATTCTTTGGAAATATATAAACTTGTTTAATCTATCTATTATTTAATAAATTTAATAGATATATTTTAAAAATTATCTTATTATCATCTTGATTATAAGGTTTTAATTATGATTTATAATAAAATCATAATTTTTAAATATAATAAAAAGACTATTTTAAAGAATTTATTTGGAACCAAAACTATAGTCAACCTAAAGTCAAAAAAAAGATAGGGTAGAACTAACCGGACCTATAAAAGGATAGGGCAAGAGTTTTTAAAAATAAAGTACGAGCACGTTTAACCTTGAATTAGAATTACTTGACCTAAGTTATACCCATAAAAAAATTTAGCAACACCCCATTTTATACTTCTAAAGATATTATTAGTATAAGTCTATCTATCATAAATTCTCTCCTCCTCTCTTAGTTGGAGAAGTTGCATTTTGAACCCTCTAACTTTGCATATCAATATTTGTGTAACATTTTAAACCCCATGAAGTTTGGTTCTTTGCATTTTGGACCCTTGATCCTAGTAGCATTAAAAATATTGTTAAAATCTTCTAAAATATCTAAAATGTCATTTGCATTTTAAATCAAAATCTACATGAAGTAAAATGCTAATACATAAATCAAGATTTTAATAATGTTTTTTAATACCATAAGCACCGTAAGGGCGAAGAGTTTAAATCAAACTTTCATGATTTAAAATGTAAAGGGCATTTTAGATATTTTATAAGATTTTAAGATGTTTTTTAAAGTCATGAGGACAAAGGGTCTAAAATGCAAAGAATTAAACTTCGTAAGGTCTCAAATATTAATATGCAAACTTCGAGATTTAAAATGCAAGTACACAAACTTAAAGGATTTATAATGCAAATTATCCCTCCTATTTGGAGTCATTTTTTGACGTTTACTGTTATCACTTGAATAAAATGAGGATGAAAACACATTCCTCATAAAAAAAATTAATAACCTCTTCTAAACATTTGCGATTTTTATAAACTTTTTTCATTTCTAACACACAACATAACTTCTTTCATCGAGTAATTTGCCTATTCAAATCCCTAACGTTACATATTTACATTTTAAACTCTGAGGTTTACCTATTAGTATTTAAACCCTGTGAAGTTTAGTTCATTGCATTTTAGACCTTTACCCTAACGACGTTAAAAATCATCGTTAAAATCTTATGAAATATCTAAAATATCCTTTGTATTTTAAATCATGCATTTGAAGTTTAATTTAAACTCTCAACCCTCATGATGCTCACAGAACTAAAAAATACTATAAAGATCTTGATTTGCATATTAGCATTTTAAACCATGTGAAATTTGGTTTAAAATACAAAGGGCATTTTAAACATTTTACAAAATTTTAACGGCGATTTTTAACACCGTTAGGGCTGAAGGTCTAAAATTACCATATTTAGAATGCAAATAAACTAAGTTAGAGGGTTTATAATACAAATTTCCCTCTTTCATCCTATGAAACTAAGCTTGCTTCTTGTTTAAATAATTAGGTACTGGTGGGTGAGATCCAAATCCAGAAAATACAACCTATCTCTATCATATCAGTTAATAAATTCTATCATTAACATGCTTAGAATATTAATAGAGGCGCTAAATCACATGGATCGATCTATTATCCAACACAGTACACGCCACCCATGATATATATCGTTCCAGTTCTTTCAAGATAGACAAGCCAAGAATATTGCCAGCTGCCCAAGCCGTTGAGCTGGCAATATTAATTAGAAATTAAACAGAATATTTTTCCACAGGTAAAGGTTCAACTTGCATGGAATCAAAGTGAATTTCGCCACTGAGGCACGTTGGTGACCCCGCTTTGCGTCTTCATGGCAGCAGAATTCAAGCGTTGGTAATGGGGAACATCCACTGGTCAGGAGATCAGGAAAAATATTGTTAGAAAAGTTACAATATTGATAAGATATTTGTAAATTGATATTTGGATATGGTAAAAATGTCCTAGGCCTTGTTGTAAGGCCTTGTTGTAATACCAATTGAGATAGATGTACATATGAATACCCATGAAAAAAGTTGAATTCACGGAATTTGCATGTTGCGTGATGATTAAAGTAATATCCGCTCCAACTATTTCATCTAAAGTATTTTCTACAATACGTCCCCATTTTTATTAAACTTTTCTTTCATGGAACCTTCTTTATTTTTAACATTCAGATGGTTGATAGAAAATGAACTCCATCTATTATATTTAATATGATTTATATTATCGTGAAAATTATTTCATTTGTCTAATGCGTATATGAACAAATTTAAACATTTTTCTTAATTTACAAATGAATGTATCTATTTTTTAACAAATGTAGTCTATCCACATTGGATTTGTATAAAACTTGATTTCCTAGCGAAATAAATAATGATAAATATAATAAATAAATTAGATTTTGTATCAATAATCAATATCTCAAAATTGGAGAAGTCACTTCTATGAAACTCGGTTCGAAAGAAGTATTCCCCATTATATATAAAATACAAAATCACTCTTTAATTAATTTGTTAGATCAACTAATTAATTTGTTAGATCTATTCATAAATACATGAATTGTCATAATAATTAACTTATAGGATCATCTATATGTGTAGGAAGAATACTTGGGTGAGTTGTATGTGCTTTGTTAATTACGTGCAGTGGCAAGTATCCATACAGAAAGCCCCTTGTGGAATTAGCTGTATTCAATAAAGAATTAAGGGTAATGTTAGAACGCACCCACCTGCATGCATAGAGATGATCATGCAGCCCTTTTTTCGTTTTAAAATAGTTTTTTTTTTAATTTAAACATTTATCATGTTTATCAACGCATTTATTTATAATTCCAAAAATCATGCGTTGAAAACTTTATATGCTATGCATTTTTTGGAAAAATAGTAATACTCATTCTCAAAAGTGGTTAACTTTTATATGAAATAAAAGTCTTCAATGAAAGTGATTTTATAATAATAAAATAATGAAACCAAGTTTTCTAAATTTAAGAAAAATTTTAAAATAAACAGATGTCTATGCAGACTGGTGTATTAATGATACCCAACAAATTGGGATAGAAGAATTGATCTTGTATCACGACAACAGATTTGGTCAACAGCAATAAAAACTTTTGTTGTCTATGCATATGAATTGTACGTGATTTGTTAATTAGGTGCAGTGGCAAGTATCAATAATAATCGGGAAAATTTATATTATTTTTAACATTGACTTGGAAGATGTATTTAACAATGACTTCGAAAAGATGAATTGATCTGACTTTTTCAAAAGTGCAATAGCTGGACGTGTATATACTTGGTCCATTAGAAATTTAAGTAATCTTAACAATAATTTTTAAGATTGAAATGTCACTATACCCTAATAAGAATATGATCATAAACTCTTTGAGACATGAAGAATATGATCGTCCCTAATAATGATCCTATAGATAAAAATTCATATTATAATAAATTTTTAGTAATTCTATAATTATAAAATTATATATTATTTAAATATGAATCTTTAATTTTGAGTAAAACAATCTTAAATTACATAAGAACTTGGGCATATTCATCATTTTACAATGGGCTAATGGTCAGATCGATGTCTAAAAATATTTTTTGGGCTGCTCAAACTTTTATGCACATACGTTCGAAAATATCCTTTACATCTTCAAAATCATTTAAAGCATTATATTTATATAGCTCGTAGCCTCGTACACACCAAAGAAATTTTAGAAATACGTTAGCGAGTGAAAATTGTTTATTATATCAATGATTAGTACCATCTAAATGTATTATCAAAAATTTTAATTTCATATGTTTAACTGTTTACTAAATTTTTTTCATATGTAAAAGTGGATAATGTTATAATTTTCAAATTATGCATGAATTTTGGGATAAATTACGTCGGCCTAATTTGAATTATAATGTGGCAGATATATTTAGAATTAGAAGCAAAATTTATGGATATATTTGAGTTTTATCATTTACGCTAATTATAATAATATTATAATGATCCGGCGCTTAATTATTATCTTACTGTCACCAGCGTGCCGAATTATTTTATGGACAACGTGCATGCTTGGACTGTTCGAGTTCTCTTGGATTTATCTTATTTTATGAACAAGTTGGGGACTGCTTGAGCCTTTGTTTAACATCCATACGCAAACCCCCTTGTGGAATTAGCTGTATTTAATAAAGAATTAAGGGTAATGATAGAATACACCCAGCTGCATGCATAGAGATGATCACGCAGTCCTTTTTTCATTTTAGAATGCTTTTTCAATTTAAACATTTATCATGTTTATCAACGTATTTGTTTATTATCCCAAAAATCATGCGTTCAAACCTTTATATGCTATGCATTTTTTGAAAAAATAGTAATACTCATTCTCAAAAGTGGTTAATTCTTATATGAAATATAAGTTTTCAATGAAAGTGATTTTATAATAATAAAATAATGACATTAAGTTTTCTAAATTTGAGAAAAATTTTAAAATAAGCAGATGCCTATGCAGACTGGTGTATTAATCATACCCAACCAATTGGGATAGAGGAATTGATCTTGTGCCGCGACAACAGATTTGGTCAACAGCAACAAAACGTCTTGTTGCCTATACCTGAACTTTGTTGCCATAGTTATTGGCAACAAAACATTTGTTACCAAATTCGATGCTGAAAGAGCGTCACATTTGAGCAACAGCAACGAATTTTAACAAAAATCTTGTTGCCAATATCAATGGCAACAAAAATATTCGTTGCAAAATCTGTTGCCAAAAATTGTTACATTTAAGCTATAGCAACGAATTTCAAACAAAATTTTCATTGCCATTGTTGCCCTGTGAATATGGGTGGGAATTGGGTCGGGTTGACCCATGACACAGCTTTGACCTAACCCATATTTGGCAGGTAAAACTAATATATTTTTTTACCCAGAATGAGAATGAGTCAGAAATTTTAACCCGAATTTAAAAAATAAGGTCGAGGTGAATCGACCATATCATGACTCGAAGAGTCCGACCCGCCCCGCATATACTAATTTATTAAAAATTATAAGTCTATGTTTAAATATTATCATTATTTTTTTAAAATTCTCACTTTTTTAACTCTATCAATAATAAAATCATGAATTTATTCAGAAAGCAATATAAGAATCAATAAAAAGAATTTGTACATAAATAACCCTTATATGTAATTGTATATTAACCTATTTTAATAAACTTATATTATATTTGCAAATGTTTTGTTGTTTAATCATGTGTTTTTTAATAATTAATGAAATATTGAAGCATATAATATTTAAATTTCGTATAAATGTATACTTATGTTTGATAGGTATATAAATTCTTAAAATTATCTTATTTGACCTGACCGACTATCCCAAAATCAGTCTAATACCAACCCGAAGTTTGTATTAGAACCTATTAAAAAAGAGTGATGGTCAAATCGACCTTGTCCCGACCCGGTATAACAAGATGGTCAAACTCAATTTTTAAAAAGTAAAGTTAAGGTTAGGCAAACCTTGACCCGGTATGGCTCGCTCCAATTCCCGCCCCTATCTGTGATTTACTTCCTGGTAAATTGCAACGAAGTTTTTGTTGCATTTGTTATTTTTTAAAATCACAAAAAAGTACACATGATAAGCCATACCCAGCTTTAAAACATGTATAAAATCATTAAAAATGCAAAAAATAATTTTATTAACATGAAAAACTTTTACAATATTTACAAATGAATAACTCTTTTACACCTCAAAATGTCAAATAATAACTCCTACAATACAATATTAGTTACACTTGATTCGGTACCCTTTGTCAACATCCTTGAGTCTAGAATGGCAGAATCGAGAATCATCCTTCCACTGTATTTGTGGACAAACAAGACCTATAAAACCACAAAAATAATAGCAACAATAAATGAAACATATTTTTAAAAGAAAATCTTAACACATCAATATTAAACACCCCACCTTCTTCGGTCAATATCAGCCATTCTTTATGATGATTTACAAACCAGGCTTGTCTTTCTCTTTACCCTTCTGAACTTTCAACATGAAGCGTTAGTCCCATGCAATGTAGCACATCCGCAAAGGACATCTCTCTGCAGCACACAATAACCACTTTGTTTCACAACCATGGACATCCAAGAAATTCTTTATAGCACTTTCTTTTATGGGTTTTCCATGCTTACTTATGATTCACGTATAAATTTGATTGAAAAATCCAATATAACTTCCAAATATGACTCTTTTGTTTTCCTTTCAGATTGGATGAATAGATAGATATGCTTATCACTGACATAGTATAATGTTTTCCCCCTCAAATCTCTTTCGGTTGTATCTTACCTCCTAACTCATGGCCCTCAGTATGCCACCCTTCTATTTGCACATAATACAGAGCACAGTATGCAGATAAATATATCTACGGGAACAGGGCAAGACAATTGGATCAGAATAGAAATGATTACCACGTCCATCATAGCTTTAACACTTCCTTTCGGAGGAGGATCAATGTGAGGTCCAGGTAAATGCTTGTTGATATTGCTGCAGCAAAATCAAAATAACAGTGCTGGTAAAACATAGCCCTTAAAAAAGAACGAAAATGCTAATATTTTGAAAGGAAGGTGGCAATTACTTGTACACAAACAGGACTGCACTGTATAGGTCTTCAAATGCCAAATGATCTTTTCCATAGTCATCTTTGAAATGATCAAAGGCCTAATCTGTTATTTTTCTCATTTAGACCAAGCTTACACTCAGGCATGCCATTGTCAATTACAGAATTATTAGTCCATATTTCTAGTGTATGACCAATAGACATGAGATAGTAAGTTGTAGCTCATGAACAGACTGGAATTATTGCTTTACATTTACGATAAATGATGACAAATAGAAAAAGCTTGAGAGCTTGGTCACCTGTAATTACAAATTTCCCTATAGGCAATCATCCATAAAGATTTAGAAATTTTCCAGCAGAGAAGAAAAGAACATAGCCTCCCTATAACAGAAGTGAAATAGGTCTTTAGCAGGAAAATCTCAGAGAACATAGATCAATGTATTAAGAATCTCAAATTATAAATAGGCTACTAACAGATTAAAATGAAAGAAAAAAGAACAAGTAAACAGCCAAGTAAAAACACAATGATGCTTCTTCACCTGATGGTACTCTGGCATAGTAATGTTCTTGTCATTTAAACCCAAAGAACTAACATAAAGAAGAAATATTAGGTAGATCAATACAATTCCACTGCAATTCTATAACTACTTGAACAACTTTGCAAAGGGGAATTCCTTACTGCAATGTATCATAACAAACTGAAGCAGATTTCAAGAAACAAAATGCACATGTCATGATGGACTAGAATTCACTGAAATCTGCAATCAACATCTTCTTGTTGCATTTTTTTTCAACCATAGAAAACAAAATTAAACAGGATGGCATCTTGTCGAGAGAAGAATATGATTACCCACAATACAGTACAAGAGCTACACCATCATCATTCCTTGGTCCAAAAGCATAAGTTTCGCCCCATAAAAATTTAAAACAAAAAATATATATATAGTCCATCAAGAAAGTAAATTACCGATATTACATATTACATCTATAGCATTTATTTCTAGCCAAATCAAAGCAATTTTATAATAGTGGATTTAATTAGGACCAACTCGATAGATAGCTCATATAATCAAAACAGGACACTAAAATTCAACGGCTTTAAGGGAGCTGGTCTAAAACTCAAAGGCTTTAAGGTAGCTGGTCGAAAGCTAGGAACAGATATGAAACCAACTCATCACTGTCAGGTACTGCGTCTATTTACTTCTGTTTTATGATGCTGGATACGATGTTCAAATCATTCAATTATCGATAAAAAATAATAATGATAAATCATTTTCAATTGATGTGAGTGAGTTAAGTTTGTGCAAGGTGACAGGTCGAAAGACTATAAGCCTAGTAGAGGCATTTACCTCATCAAGGCATTAACAACCGTTAAGAAAATTCATATATTTTTAATATTGACAAGTAAAAGAAGCACTTAATAACGGCTTTCAAAACATGAATTCATTGAGTTTTTAAATAGTGAGAGTCCACATGTATAAATATATAATTGGCACACTAGAAATTAAAGTATTCTTATTAGTGGTTTTAAAGATTGAAATATGATATATTATGGACCGCTTTAAAAAAAAAAGATTGAAGTATTGTAATGAAAAGACATAAAATATTGGAATCAAGTGTAGGTAACAAACTAACGACGACCACGTTGATGATGATAAATAAATAAATAAATAGCCTCTCTCCGGTCGAGCTGGGTGCAAATTACAATCCCTTGACTGTTTCCTTGTTTTTAAAATATTTTTTTAGATTTAATCCATGAATTATGTTTTAAAATATCTATTTAAGAGAATTATAGAAATCAACTTTATTTAATACTCTTATAACCTATAATATAAACAATTATAATTATAAAGAGCCTCATAAATTACTATGAGCTATATACAAATCTAATGAAAATAATTTCACATAGCGTACAAATTAGAGCCTTATTCTGGTGCGCCCAATTATACTTAACTTTAATGCGCTTGGGTGCAAAAACTTGTTTTTTATTTTTAAAAAATTTTTATACAATTGTTAATCTAAGTGTATTTCACATCTGCATAAATTTTATTATTTTTGAAAATTTGCAGTTTTTTTAGATTTTTTAAAATCCATAGCATTTTAGTAATTTTAAATTACAAAAAAATGTTACTGATTTTAAAAATCCAAAAAAAAATTCTACAAATCTCCAAAAAGGGTAAAACTTGATTGCATGTTAAATATACTTAGATTAACGGTTATATAAAAAAATTTTAAACAAATAAAAAATAAGTTAAATACACCAGAGTGCAGCAAGGCTAAGTGCACGTAAGAATATTCAATCACATATGTACAAATTAATGTCAATAGAGGAGAATGATCGTTCACTTGGATTCAAACAAATAAAAATAGGGCAAGTTACATCTCTGCTTTTAACTTTAAATAAAATATAAAGTGAATTCGAAATATACCCATTGCTTCCAACTCTTACATCCACCCACTTAATCCCATCTATACTAACCAATTCGTGTACTGATAATCCCATCTATACTAACCAAGTATATTGCTAATCTCATCTGTACCGACTCTATAACAGCCATTAAAGGCTAATTTGGTCGAGCATCTAAACAGGCTAATTATGCTTTTATTTACAACAAGATTTTCACAACGAAATCTAAAACAGTACGTAATTTCAATTTGGCAATCATTAAAAAATTGCAATAGAAAAGCTGAAATTTGATAATTTTTCATTGGGGTGCAACTTAGGTCCGGATCAATCATTCTATTATCTTATTTTCATATTTTCATAAACTCTCACACTGCTCTATTTTAGATTGGGTTGATTCTGAACTCACTATATTCTATTTTCATAAGGTCTGGTTATTTTCAGTGGTTCCAAATTTACAAAGATGAATCCGTGTTCCCTTTGTACAGGGTCGTTTTTCATATATACTTATATGTAATCTAGTTACATTCAAGCAATTCTGTCTAGTGTTCCCTTTGTATAGGGTCGTTTTTCATATATACTTATATGTAATCTAGTTACATTCAAATTCCTTTCTTTTTTGAAATTTTGATATTTGATGAAAAGTACAATTTATTCATTATGGGTGTGTTTGGTAATAACAAAAAGTTATAAAGTTAAAACTTTTGACTATCTATAATTACCCTATTTTTAATCATTTCTGCACATTTTTCTATACAACTACCCTATTTTTCAATTATTTTTACAAAACTAACTTATTTATTTCAAATTTATCCTATTTATTCATTATCATTACCCCTATTATATCATATCATTTGGCAACTTTTCATCTCCATAACTTTTCATCGAAAGTTTTATCCATTCCCAAATACACCCTATATTTAATATTATTTGTTTAGTTATGAGATCAAATTTTATCCAAATCCAATATATGCATAGGCCACATTTGGTCGAAAATAGATACATTTACATGTAAATTAGGAAAAATACTTAAATCTATTCACATATGTATTAAAATGTAATAATATTTTATGGAATTATTTATTCACGTACAATCATATTTT
>JAXCLR010000001.1:7029561-7049814 GCA_035584095.1 Annona squamosa
ATCTATTCACATATGTATTAAAATGTAATAATATTTTATGGAATTATTTATTCACGTACAATCATATTTTAAAGAGTCTAGATATTGAAAATATTACTTAAAAAGTAATATTTAATATTAAATTATTTTATTATATTAATTTTACACGGTTGCAACTTGCAAATGGAGCTCATATACAATAATACTAAACAAATAAAAGAACTTTTATGATAAGATAAACGATGTTAAATATAATTAATCGAGTAGATTTTCTATCAATCATTTAGATTTTCAAAATAAAAAGAATTATATAGAAAAGAAATTTTATAGAAGCGCTCCCAATAAATAAAAATATATATATCCACCTGGCTTCACAGAACTCTTTTTTTTTTTTTTGATGAAAAGGATACACACCCCTACGCCGCTCCCCTTGCAGTTTGGAAAGGGATCGGGCAGGAAGGATCCTGGAATTCATTTTCTAAAAAATTATCTATACAGATTTTTCCCAAAATTTGTTGGGGAGGGTGATCCCACCAAAAATGATGGTCAACAACAGAAAAGGACATAAAATTTGCTAAAGCATGGGCCGCCGCGTTTCCTCGCCTGAGAACATGATGAACAGAAATGTGGGTGGCTGTGGAGAGCAATCCATTGATTTCGTCAGTTATGACCCCCACCGGTGCACGAACGGGTTCATCAGCAGTCAAAAAGTTACAAAGAATGAGAAAGTCCGTTTCGATGAGAATGCGCGAAAACGAGAGCTGGGTAGCCCACCTGACTGCCAGCAGAAAGGCATGGGCTTCCATGAGGAGGGGCTCCATGTTTCCCCTTCGTCTCCATCCCTGAGCAGCGATGAAACACCCGTTAGAGTTCCTGACAATCACGGCAAAACCCATGGATAGTCTATCTCTGCTCTTCCTTGCATCCACATTGATCTTGAAAGCTCCCCCTGGTGGTTTCGTCCAACGCGGCACCAGAATTCGGTCCAAATAACCCCCTTGTATTATAGGCTTAGCACGCAAAAATTCCTCGTAGAATTCCTCTGCCCAATCTAAAGTTTTCTCAAAATCTGGTCGGGTGCCCATCTCCTTAAAAGAGTTACGGAGATACCATACTCTCCAACAGCAAATGATGAACACAGGTAGGTCAGCAGACCTTTTTTTGTGAGTTAGCGATCTCAAAATTTCGTGAATCGAGAGCTGTTGAGAGGATGCCCCCGCTAGTCTTCTCCAGCTTCCCCCACTGGACATACATCCTAGAAAGAGGTGATCAATGTCTTCCATCTCGGACCTGCAAAACATACATAAGGAATCCACAGCAATACCCCGATCACACAAATTCTATAACGTAGGTAAAACATTCTTGAACAGCCTCCACCCAAAAAGTTGCACTTTGCTAGATAACCTTGTTCTCTAGATAGCACGACAGAACTCTTTTTCTATGTTAACTTTGCCCATTTTTAATATCTTAATAATTTATGAATAATCCACTCCACCTACTATATTTAATATCATTTATAGCATATTGAAATCCACTCCGCCTACTATATTTAATATCATTTATAACACATTGAAATCCACTCCGCCTACTCTATTTAATATCATTTATAACACATTGAAAGCTCTATTATTTATCTCATGCTATCTCATTCATTGCCTCATTAAAAATTAACATAATAAGATAATTTAACGTTAAATATCAATTTTAAAATTATATTTTCAACATCTAAATTGTTTAAAATATCATTTCTACGTAGACACATGATTCTATAATATATTATTACATTCTAATATGTGTAATTCTAATATGTGTAAATTAACCTTAGTGTTTTCATAACTTACAGGTGAATATATATATTTTTCAACAAATGTAGCACATAATCATACTTGATCAAAATGAAATTTAATCTCTTAAATAAACAAATATGTTAAATACAATGAATTAATTAAATTTTTCACGAAGAATCAAAATCTTAAAAATTAAAAAAGTTACATGGCTCCTATATATGCGTGCATATATTTTCTTCATTTTTTACGAGGCCCACGTGCATTTAGTCTGTAAACCAAATGTTAAGATTTTTGAACGTAGTTTTTACAAATTTTCAAAAATCATCAGTATTGTATATATTCATCCGTTAAATAGAGCGAAAAGTATTACAGGAGAGAGAAATAATTCCTCGGATGGAGAGTCCCGTACATTTCCAAATCCGGGTCTACTTCCAAGTGGAACCTCCAAGTCTAATAACCTCTTCACTACTGGTATCCCTGGAAAACCTGCTGGCTCCAATCTCCTCCTTCTGGGCAGTTGCATCACCATACAGGTCCTTCAACTTTGCTAGATTGCTAGAAGCAGATGCTGCCTTCTCCCTGCTCCCCTCTCTGAATGGGCTTGATCGTTGCTCGGAACCAGTGCTAGGGACTTGCAAACTTCGACTCCTGCTTCGGCTCCTGCTGCGGCTCCGACTTCGTCGGGAACCGTAATCTCTATGCCTACTAGTGTCCCGGCTGCCCCGATCATAATCCCTTCTACTGCTCTCTCTCTCAGAGTACCTGGATCTATGAGAATCCCTGGCATCATGGTCATCATGACGATCATGGCTGTGCCTTCTTTCCCTGTCTCTATCCCTCCCCCTATCTCTGTCCCTCCCTCTATCCCGGTCCCGGTCCCGGTCCCTACCCCTATCAGACTCTTCCCGGCCTCGGTTGCGGCCATTGGGGCTGGACTTACGTGGCTCTTCACTACGATCTCTCTCATGCGGCAACAAGGTCCTTCGGACAGGAGATGAGTCCCTTGTCGAAGCACGGTGTGGGGCACGCTGACCAAAAGAAACTGATAAGGCAGCTTTCACAGAAGGCGGTCGACGGGCAGTATCATCAGATCCATGGCGGGTGGCTTCTCCTGTCATACCAGATATTTTGGTTGGGAGTTTCAATCTCTCAAGGTTGGCAGTAACCTGGCGCATTATTGGAACTGGAGTTCGCGGAAAGAGGGTATCAAAGTAGTACTGCACCATAATATCAGTCATTTCAGTTAGACATCTTCTGGAGATAAATAAATAATAATTCAGTACAAGAATGTAGAAAGCAGTCTATCTTGGGTTACAAGTCTGCAGGCAGGCAATTTCTTTGCAATATCCAGAACCTACAGGCAGGTCCCCACCAAATATATGCTACATAGTATGCACCACAGCAAATTCTGCTAGTGATCAAAATGCAGACAAGCATAGCTTAGTCAGCAGTCGAACCCAAGTGGGCAAGGGCAGCTTTGAAAAAGTAAAGGCCATTATTTGAGACAGATTTCCCGCATAGTAAGGTACTAGGATCTTAAATTGGAAACCTCACTACCTTACATGACCCGACTGGAAGACGATTTCATTATCTCATGCGACTAGAATCCAATTTACCTTACAGCTTAAACTACAATAACATAGCGCCCAATTGGAGAAAAGTAACAACTGTGTAGGGGGAGGGGGAAAAAACTGAGTTCCATCATCTGTTTTATTAAATCACATGCACTAGCAGACATTCGCAAAAGAAAATGAAAAATGATTCAAGAAACCTAGGCTGCATGGAAGCTTCATTTTAAGTTTTTTTCCAAATGTAAACCATTTATTTTATCATATTACTGAAAATAATTTTCATGATAAACTTTTATGTGATATTTAAAATATATAAATTTTTCAATAAATGTGATTTTTGGAATGATAGATATACATGATAAATGTTTAAATTCCAGGAATTTATTTTAAAATGAAAAACAAGGCTGTATTGAATCATAATCCAAAAAAAAATCAATGTGAAAGCATACAACGGATGCAAGATAACTAGTGCTAGCTTTTCAAATAGACTCAAGCTGTGCCATCGTGTGGGGCAAAAGCTTGCCCCATCATTTGTTTCTTAAGGTCTCATGTGGCACTCCCCCCAAAGAAAACCCAAATCAAAAACAAACAAGGCCTAAATTACATAGACTAGAGGAAATCAACATCAAAACTTACACAGCACGTAAGATTAATACTAGCTTTTCAAATAAACTTGTAAGTTGTCATATGGAAACAACTTTTACATCTTGTTACTTCAGATTTTTATTCCAAATAGAAACATAATAAAAAAGGAGGCTGCAGGGATTGGTGATTCTTAACTAATGATAGCTAAAAAAACATCAAGTATTGTCCTGGCAAACAATCGAACTAGCAAATGAATATTCACAGCAATCAAATTCAGCTGTATATGCCAATGCATAATTTTTCAAAAAATAACAAAAAAAGAGAGAAGAACCCAAAAATAATCAAATTGGCCTTGATTATCCATCAAATTCAGATGCACGGGCCATTACGCCAGTGCATACTCAATATTAATAATAATAATAAGTAAACAATAGAATTGGTCACGATCCTTCTTTCCAGCTTTTTATAGCATTTGCCAATTATTAGGTAGGTTGTGCCAGTTGTATCCCCATCAGCAGCAATGACTCCCAAATGGATGATCTATAGCCAGGTTGGCCAAACTTCACCCACAGTGCTTTTAGATAATTTAATCCAAAGCCAGAAGCAAGGAACCATATTTTTTTATGACTAAGGATCCATTTCATATGAGGTTTAAAACAACAATTTCGCACTCCTTGCAACAAATTTTTATAAGATTTGACATCTTAAGTACCTAGTTATCATACTTTTTTATTATTACCTCTACATTAGAAACATTTTTGTCATATTTTCCTATAAAACTAACTGATTTATTTTATCTTCACTCTTTGCTCCTAATCATCGCTCCTATCAAATCACATTAACATTTCAAAAAATTTCCTACTTTTTTACCTCATACCAAACAGACGCTAAAAGCACAACGTCCAAAAATCCTTGCAAAACATCCCTTAATTCCGTGTTTGCACTATAAAAGCATGCTAATGCAATTTAATGAGTGGCCAAACAAGCCATAAATGTCAAACTTTGAGGACTTGCCTTCACATACAACAAAGCAACAAGATAGACCTGACAACTTAATGGCAAAATGGATACATTAATATTATCTTTTTTTATATTAATATTATCTTCGATTCTGAAGTAGCGAATAAACTACTCTAGTGGCCTACCAGTAACTGATAATAGAAAGCCAAAATCTTTAGTGCCAGTTGTGTAGTCGCAAATCATATTTCAAAAACCTCAGAGGAAAAGCTAGAATTGGATAGCAAGAAACATAGATAATTTATCTTCCTTTCTCTTCCTAGGTCAGGATACTGACGTATTACTAAATAGAAAAGGAATTGAACTGTTTCCCTCTTCCCTTAACAGAGAAATTTCTGAATAAAGAAAAAGAAAATCTTTGGCATCACAAGTCAACATCCTTGATCAAAAACCACCAGATGTTAATACAAAAAGTGAGGGGAAGACTGAATAGACAAAAGGATCATTCATGCAAAAATCACTCTCTCCTGCTTCACTAGAATGATTCTCAATAGATGGAATTCTTTGCCTTCCAGCAACATGAAGGAGTCTTAAGGACACAAAAAGGACACTAAACTCTTGATTTATCCTTTGTCCCTAACAATCAACAGATATTAATCCTGCCTCCCACATAGTAATAATGAAAATTAGCCTCCCCAATATCAGTAGGCAATTGCATATGCAAAACAGTTTTTTATTGCTATGCTGATACTTAATAATTAAGCCTAGTACTCAGGAAAATCAGGTTCGCTCAAACATTCTTCAGCTTGTCTCCTAGTCCTGCAACTTACTTAATGGCAGTGGCAGCCCTAAAAAGGAAATTTTTGGGCTGGAATTGCATGATAGGATGCCTTCTAGTCCTAGCAACATTCCAGGCTCAAACATTAAAATCATCATCGAAAAAAAAAAAAAAAAAAAACAGAAAGAAATAAACATATCATTTCGTCTTCCTCTTCAGATAACTCACTCCAACTCCTTTCATCCAACCATTACCTGCTAGCTAACCAACGAGGACGAGAAAATACTAGGACCTAATTAAAATCAAGAGTCATAAAATAAATAAAACAATTCAGAACATGTGGATATTTGTCATAAAATCATTTGCAAGCCATTAAAAAATGACATTTTAAAGAAAAAAGAACTACTTGATTGTGCAGGCATAAAGCTTCTGGAGCATGTGTTGCTTTATTTCGAGATCAACATTACAAACCTTATACTGAGTTGTTGCAGTTAGAGATGTGATCTCCTCTCTTAGCAACCTCCATAGAACAACCAAAGCTTGATATCTCACACCAAGAAAAGAGTCATCAACCAAAATCAAAAAGCCTTCAACTACCCCAGTAGACTATTAATATTAAGTACCAACCTCTAATTTAGAGACTGGTAATATAAATAAAGTACAGGTCACTAGAGATATAAATCATTTGTGGTACCAACAGGCTGTGCCGGATATGGGAGGAATTTTTCAGAGCACAGGGAGTTGCAGCCAATTTTAACCATGACAGTGAAAGAATGCAGCAAGGAGATGAGAACTGACCTGACCAAGAAGCAAATCACGTACATACACGCCCATTGTTGTCATTCGACCATTTGAGCCGGGTGAGAACTCCTGAAAACAAACGGATAAATCCTACTTGAGTTTTCTCCTCCATTTTTAAAGAGAAATTGCAACACTAATGAATCAGCAAACTGCACAAAACTAATTCATCCAAAGCCATAGCTCTAACAGCCCCCAAAACCAATATTCCATCCCATGATTAAAACATTCAAAAGATAGAAACTATTTCTGACTGAATGCTTCAGATCCAAGATGGACAACATGCTGATGCCCATCCTGAGTTGTGGGAACAGTGAAACTCGGAATTATTTTACAGGGAGCAAAGTGCCAAGTTTTTAGTTGAACTTGTCAAACTAAATTCTTGATTAAAAACAACAGAGCTAAAACTCAGTGCAGATTCTGCATGCATTACAGTAAACATTAGCTAGTTTGTTAGAAAAATCTTCTTTCAGTGGCCTATGATGATAAATTGCAGACAATCACTTTCGAATTCCCTGTATGCCTCGCATTCATAGACAGACATTCTATTTAGTAACAAGTGAAAATAATATCTCTTTTTATCATACAACAGAATTCCAAAATAACAAACAAGTTTGTAACCACTAGATAGGAGGAAATTGCTGGTGTCTTATGCATGAGATTCAAATTTTAGTTTGTGACCAATAAAAATCTTACATCTAGTAAGCTCTTGCAATTGTAACCTGCACATGCACGTGTTCAGTCATACAGTTGCACGGATAGAATGGAATGAAATTTTAAAATATCAACAAATACGCATAACACCAAAAAGGGAGGCCACACATAACAAGAAAGTGAAATTTTGAAAGCTCATTTATTTTATAGAAGCAATATTTATCATTGCCAACCAAAGACATTCTAGGTATAAAGATGCATTTTCAAACAAAAATAAAAGGCTTTTAGCCATTATACCTGCAAAGTTTCAAAGGTAATACTGTGCCCCTAATCCCTATGATTTATAAAAGCGCATAAACAAACATGATTTTTAATAACAGCTTTTCTCCTATGAAACTGAATGCAAGTTGCACCCCATGGGTTCCCATCTTTTCAATACCATTTGAAGGTACAAGCCATGTATCATACTCTTCCCTATAAATATTAATATCATATGATAAATTATTTTAATTAGATCTACAATCCGCAGCAAAAGCAAATGCAAGAGGTTCTCTAAAATCGTATTTTTCAATGTCATATATTGAAGAACTTCCAATGAAGTTATTTTTTATATAGGGTGTGTTTGCGAAATTTTTATCGTTTTCGGTGTAAAGGTTTTTGAAATGAAAGAAAATGATGTGATATTATTGTAGTAATGGTGAAGAATAAACCAAATAAAGTTAAAATAGATAGGTTAGTTGTATGTGTAGTTGTGCAAAAATAATTAAAAAGTAGGATTGTTATCTAGAAAAATGAGAAAAAATAATTAAAAAATAAAATAATTGTGAAAGGCGAAAAATTTTATATTAAAAAGTTTTACGTTGAAAAGTTGTGTTTTTCCAAGTATGCCCTTAGGGTGACAGAACTTTTTGATGCAAAGTTTTGAGCGTAGAAGTTTTTGGAATAGGAAAAAATGATATAATATGATAAGAATAACGATAAGAAATAAGAAAATAAAGTTAAAATAAATATGTTAGTTGTATGAGTAGTTATGTAAAAATAATTGGAAAGTAGAACAGTTGTATAAGAAGACGCAAAGAACTAATTTAAAAATATGGTAGTTATGGTTTAGCCAAACATGCCCATGGGATAATTAAATGGGTCTAAACACAATTCATGGCTTGCATCTAAAGAAATATTTTTAAAATGGGAAACTGAAGGGGACGCAACTTGCACCCTGTTTCAGAGAAGAAAGACCCTTTTAGTAAAAATAGCAAGTATATCCTGCTGGTAGGATCACATCGTAATCTATTTCAAAATTCAAAAACCCCTAAAATGTCCTTGCCTTTTTTCCTGCCATCCACACCACTGCAAATTGGAAAAGCACCTAAACCCCTGACCCATCATTGGTTTCCATTTCATGTTTAAGAAACTATGCTTGCCTGGATCAATGGGCACCGTGGTTGATAATCACACATTTCCTCAACATTTTTTTTACAGCATTGCAGAGTTGTACCATCATATTTCCGGAAACCGATGGTTGCCCCCAATTAAGAAGGGAAGTGTACAATTTGATGATCTTTCCACGAAGGTGGCGGCCTGACCCATAACTGAGTTGAATGCGGAATATTAACTGGCTTTTTCTTTGCAAAAAAATTATTGCTTTTTGTATAGGTGTCACCTGCCACATGAATGAACCACTCAAATCTCATTGTTCTTAGTGGTCATACGAGAGGTGCCCTTCACTTCAAACCTGGCACATGTTGTGGACGGATGGATGTATATAGGCGCATGAGGAGCAGTGCACATCCATCTCCCCTTTTACATTTCATTTTCATGTAAGTGAAACAAAGTTTCATGTGTAGGTTGGCAAAGTATTAAAATCATGATAATTTAATGTTGCAAGGAACCTAATGCCCATCCTTTTGCTATATAATAGACAGCGAACAATGAAGATGCCTTCTATTTAACTAGACAATATGAACTAAGGGATTGTTTGCTTAAACATAAAACTTTTCAACCAAAAATTCTCAATCTAAAACTTTTCACTTTCCACAACTACCCTATTTTTCAATTATTTTTTCACATCTCCACATACAAACTACCCTACTTTTCAATCGCTTTACACAACTACTCATATAACTAACCTATCCATTTTAACTTTCTTTTCTTTATTTCTTATTATTACCCCAATCATATCACGTCATTTCTTTCGTATTAAAAACGTTTACACCAAAATCTTTTCCTCCAAAAGTTTTATTACTACCCAAACACACCCTAAGTAGACAACTTTTCAGGCCACCAGATTCCACCAGATGTAAAGATTCACATCCCACATATGGGGTAGGGTTTAGGGACTCTTACAATGACGGAACGCTGAGAAGAAGATTATTTTTAACACATTATGATTGAACCTGGTGATATCGGTATACTTCCAATTTTTGTTAAGTTTCGTAGATACATATGTGATTTCATGAAACTTAGGGACGTTGTGATATAGTTAAAACGAATGAAAATCCTTCACAAACTGCCATTATTTTTCTAATAATGGTTAACTCTATTTTCAATTACACAATAGCAAACCAAGTTTTGTGAAGCACAAACCTCAAGTCAGTGCCAAGTTTGTCAAAAATGAATTCAAGTGATTAAGCTTCAAGCCTGGTTTCTGAACCTACGCTTTCATTTTCAGCTAAAGAGCCAAACTACCAATTGAGCAGCTGAGCTATTCTCATGAGGCCAAACTGGCTTCAGTTTTGAGCCTAAGTTCAGTTACTAGCTTAGTTACCAGGATAGAGCTTGAACATTTTCCTGCAGAGCAACTCTCAAGTTAGTTTGGCTTGTTTAAAGCTGAAGTTTCTTTACTAAATAACACATTATGATACAATCCCAAAAACACAATAAATAACAGTTTTAACATGCTTATTGTTTGAATTATGTGACAATTGATTATGAATTTCAAATCATTACACTTGGCATCCCTAAAATGGAAAATAGACTACTTAACAATGTATCTAAACAAAGCCTCTTATAAAAATATATTGGATAATAAAATTTAAATGAACAAGGCCTTGCATTAAGAAAACACTAATTTTAACACTTAATATCACAATGGCAATTTTAGGACATTAAATGGATACACTGATTCGCAATGTGGTAGGACTTTAAGAAAGCTCAACAATTTCAGAACTTCATGGTATAATAGCAATTTTTTTATGAAGGGTACAATAGCAATTTGATGTAATTAAAATTATGCATTAACTCAAAGTTCGATAAAGGTTTCAATAACATTTACAGACACTTGTGGGATTTGAGATTAGCATTGAAAAGAAAGTAGTAATGACTGAAAGCTTTGACTGACCATGCTAAAAACTTAAAAGAGTTCAGACTACTGAAAAGAAAAGCAGGTATATGATTGTGAGAAAAAATATCAATATTGTCAACAACAGAAGTCCGAATAGGCACCTCCTCATCCTTGATGTAAGGTTCAAACCAGCCCCAAAGTGTTTTTGGATCTGCTGCATATCTCAAGTAGAGAAATCCAATCTGCCAAACCATTTTAAAATGTAAGCACCAGGAAACTTGCACTAAACAGATCATGTTTTAAGAACTATAAAGGCTACAGTACAAACTGCAACAATGCATCCGCCACATGCACATGCAATGGCTAACCCACCATATAAATGAAATGGCCTCAAGCCTGAACTTCCTACAAAAGGTTCAATTCAACTTGGGCCATGTGATATTTACATCACTTTGAGGGCAACCGTAATCCTAATTTAGTAATTTTCTAGAACTTCCAACCAAATTCTAATACTATTTATAGAACTCCAAACCAGTCTAATTGAACTGTAGAATATTGAGGTCCAATTGAGGTCCAATTGAGGTCCATTTCTGAAAAGCCATTGCAAGGGTTCATTTAAAATTGAGCAAAAGAGATGGAGGGGTAAGGAGTATTGAAAAATAAAGGGGAAACAGGAGGAACAATCAATGATGCAATATAATAGGGTATAATAACTAGAAATTAAATGAGTAAAAACTAAATTAGGTCACTCCAAGGGAAGTGCAAGTAATGACAGGAAAGAATTGTCAGGTAGGTAAGATGTCAAATCATATTTAAAAACGAAATAAGTGAATTTTGTATAAAAAGATGAAAAATAATAATTGTAAGCATGAGTAATAATGGAAAATGATATAGTAGTAAAATTGTTCATATGCCAAATACCATTATCGTATCATGAATCTATAGATAAACAAATTTAGTCGAAATAGAGTCATAAACTTAACAATTGGTCTAAATATCCAAATACATATGCTATCAACATTTGAGTAAAAATTAATTTAGGTCATTCCATGAGCTGGTTATAAGCTCCTCCATTGTTCGTTAAAGATTTCTAGCAAATTGTTTTTAATTTTAATAGATAAAGCTCAAAAAAGCCAAATATAAACACAAAACTAGTACATACGTTTGTATTTATCAACTTAATATTATGGCTGACAATTGATATGAGGCAAATCTGATTGAAATTTAGGTCAGACAGCCCAATGACCCAACCCTACTTTGAAATTATGGTAGTTTGATTCTAACTTTTTCAACCAAAAATTCAGAAAAACCTCAACCCAACCCTGACCATCATTGGGTTCAGTTGATCAAGTGGGCACCAAACCCAAGTTACAACCCTACACTGCAAGTGAAGCACAATGAAATTTTCATTAGAAATTAATTCAACACAACACGGTCCCATATTAAAAAGAAAATAGAAATTAATATCTAATTAGAAAATGATACGGTTATTCATTACGTTCAGAATGCCACAGGTAAAAATGTACTAATGTGGATGTGCATCATGTTTATCATGCAAAATGATGGATTGCTACAACAAACCTACATGTGACCAAAACTAAGGGACTTTATATTATGGCAATGTAATGGTATATCATACTTGATACATCCAGCAATTATCGAAAACTGGCTACAAGCTTTAAATGGAGTAACATCTAATACCTAGTGAAAGTCTGCATCTGCATTAGAAAAATCCACCAAATGCACAAGGGGAAACGAAGAAAGGGCTGACACTTACAGCTCTGATATAAGGGGAATCTGGATGTTTCAATAGTCCATGCATTTGTTTGACAGTGAGCTTCATTGTAAAAAATTTGTAAAGAAGGCAAAAAGCTGTTGAAGGACCCCTGCAGTTTCCCGTCATCCATGGCTCTACATGATCAACCTGATTATAGATCTCATCTATAACTTCATGATAAGTCTTCAACCTGTAAAGCTCTTTAAAGTAATCTGAGGAAAGAATGTTCATACAAAGGACCTTCTCCAGCAAAGAATCAATAGGCTTTCCAGAAGTCTGTATCTCCATGTCCTGTAGCACACCAATAAATGTAATTGAAGGTTTGAGGAAATGGAAATATGGAAATATGTAAAACTATGGAGTGCAATGCCTCTTACTTGAGAATATTAAGCAAAATTCCTTCAGATGAGCAGCAGATGATATTTTCTAGAATGCTATCTGTGAAATGAAAGGCAAGAGCCCAAGAATCATGCTCCGCAGCAAAACATAAAATCTGAAATCAAGGCACACAAAGTCAGAGTATGATTTTGATAAAATATCAGACAAACACTGCTTACGTAAACATTGACGGAATACAAAAGTTCGCCATTCACCAGTCAGGGGTTGATGTGTGATGAAAAATCAGCCCAAATTCATCATGCCTGAATAATCCTGAACACTAGCAAAAATTCTTTGCTGGCATTCTCTTCACTCATTGAATGCTACCAATGATTATAACCCTGTTATGTATGAAATAACAGGAACAAGTACTCACATGTGAGCAAGATGTTCTATGAACTTCGTCCAGAAAACAACACAGAAAAGAAGAGGGCTTAATAAAAAAAGTTTTATCTGAACATAATCCAGATTGGCCTGTCTGCTTTTATGGGAGCTTCATTAAACTGAATAAGATAACTGCCATGGGCTTAGGGGTGCACGCGGAGCGGGTCTTACCAGGCCCGAACCAGGTTCTCATACAGGCTCTATATATATTTCGTTCCGGTTTGAACCTAGTACTGAACCCTATATCACCAATTCCAATCCAGGTTAGGACCGGTCCAGGCCAAATTCAGAAAATAGTGTTCAAAAAAAATCAAAAAAACACCAACTTGTGCAATGGAATCGCCTAGTTTTTTAATTACTTTTTTTAACCTTTCCTTTCATCCATAAGCAAGCATTTTTATTAATTTATTGGATTTTTTTAACCATTTTTTCTCAAATATCAAACACTTCAATAAGTGACTTATGTTTCGTATTATCTAAAGAGTTATAATCCAATGAAACCAAGATGCATGGAGTCATGGACATGTTCCCTTTGCTTTTTTTATAAAAAAAAAAAAATTTACCTCTAAAATCTAAATTATTAATTATCTTCATTAATAAGTATTTGTTACAATTTCAAAAATGACCTTAATTGAAAACTAGTATATTTCAAAAATTCAACACCTTTTGAAAGTTAATATACAACAATTAAAATTAAGAAATAAATATCTAATATAAATAATATCTATGATTTTGACGTCATTAACAAAATACAAATGGATGAATATTTTAAATATTCTAAATATTAAAAAATTTTAAATTAAAACACAGAGGTGTATGGACACATGTGTTGCACAAAATCATAACCCTTACGTAAATTATTTAAAGTATTTTTTCCTACGTACAGAAATGTAAGACACATCCAGTACATAAACAGATATTAACATAATAAAAGAGCATGCACAATTGAACACCATCTGAATGTTGGGTCTTTCCTTCATATAGAGATTCAGAACTAGATTTTAAGAACAAGAAAATCAAAGTTGAACAGGCATAGACCTGGACAGCAACAGATCCATGTATCCAAGATAGAAGGTCTTCATGTTTTTCAAGCACATCTACAAGGTCTATTTCTGCCCAAAATATCCCACATATTTAAAACCTCTTTAAAACAAGTGAGAAAGTAGCTGTTCAAATTTTGCATATTGGGCTCACGCATTGCAGATCACAGGCCCAGAAAAAAGTGTGCGAATTCAATTTAGAAACAGCAACAATAGTGGCTCCCAATTCCCCTCATTCCTTGTCTCTCCTCACAATTCACCGTGAAACCAGATTCACTAGACGCCAATATTCCCCATGATTCCAACGCGCCCATTTCCAAAATGAACCAACAAAAACATCCTCTTCATCTCCGACTAGTCCTAAGGCGCATTCTCAAATTCCAGCTCCAAAGAGAAAGCACACCCCAGCCCCCAACTCTTCCTGTGAACTCTAAAGAAAAACCCATTCTAGATTACAAATGCAACCATTTCCCATCTAGGAAAGAGAGAAGAGCGTAGAAGGCGTAGAAAAGAGAGGACATTTTAGCAGAAAGCTTAGCCAGTGGGAGTAGAAAAGAAAAAAGATTGGATTTTTTTCACCATGGAAGCTCCACCTTCCTTCTTCCAAACAGCCACTGGGAAGAAGCTGATGAAATTTCCGGCAATGACACAATTCCAGCAGCGGCAAACAGGGGCACGATGGTCAACGGCACAAGACTTAATTTTTATTTTTATTTTTTGTTGAGAGACAGAGAGAGTGGCGAACAGGGGCATGCATGCGTTTGGTTGCTTGTGGGCCGGTTTTAGCCAGTTCCGGTTTTTTTTTACCTTTTTAAGGTTTTAAAAAAACAAAAAAAAAAAAGAGTAAAGGCCTCCTTTTATCTCCATTTCCATGTGGCATTTAACTAACCGTAAATACATTTTAAAACCCTACTTTTTTCAAAATCATGCTAAGAATTTTTAAAAACAAACATATTTATGTCACCTTTGTCTACTACTCTACTCTAAAGCTGACAGCACTCTTATGCAGATGACTTTATCATTATCCCTTTTACATACATAACACGTTTAGTATTCATCCACCTTTATATGTTTTTACCTCCCACTAAACATGTCCTATAAAAAGCAGCATTCAGTAATCAACAGGGTCTATTAGCTCCCATGCCTTCAAGATGTTTGGTGGCTTTCAACGTGGCTTCTGGGCACCCAAAATTCCTAGCAACTAGCATATATGTAAGCTGCAATTTGTAACTTCCTGGAAAGTTCTTCTTAAGTTAACACAGAATGCTTGTCTTATCTATTTCCTTATTACTACAAGCCACATTTCTAAATAAATTAAATACAAATTATAGACTAATTATTTGGCATCACTGATATCATCAACTAAAATTCTGCCATGAACAATCTTCACCTAATGCCCACGAGAAAAACGTTAACATTTGATGTTTTCTTTTTTGTCCACCTAACAAACTACACCTTACAAAGATAAGACAAGAAAGCTTAACCAAATAATCCCTATGCTTTTTAAGGAGGTACCTCTTTTAGGAAAAATTTCGAAAAGATTTACCACCATTTAGAAGTTTCTCGGTAAAGAATTGTCTGTAACGAACCCTGGATCTGATGATAGTAATTTTCTATTATAAATCGACAAGAGCATATTTTGCCAGAATTTACTCAAAACTATATTATCATTGTCTAAGTCTTCAAGTGTCACAACATAACAAATATGCAAAAACATCGGATCTAACTTCCAACGTTCAAAAGCAGTTACCTCCTACTTTATGAAACTGCTCCAAACATACGCTCAAGTGCACTTGGCCTGATCAAAAGTTGCATGGTTATTTGGATGAAAAATAATCCCTCGACTCTACATAGACTAAAACTTTCATATATTCAAGAAACTCTACACTCCAGAAGACGAACCTTAGAAAAAAGGTGATGTTGAAATTTTTAGAAAGCAGATTCTTGCTCCTCGATAGGGGTGCAACTTGTATCGGGTTGAACCCAAACTAATCCCAACCCAAGCCATCTATTCATAGATCAAGACACCTCACCAAAAAATGACTCAACCCTAACCCTAGCAACATTCCCATCCTATCCCTGCAAAGGAGATTCTTCCCTAAGTAGCAGATGCACTAAGACTCGCAACTCGCAGCTGTTTTTCCTCTTTGCCTTTCTTGTTTAGCTACTAGCCCAATCTTCCATTGACATTTTCCAACCACCAAGCGGATTGCATTCATTTCTACAGTTCCACCCACTTTATCACAATTCCACCCATATCAAAATCAGTTAGAATTGGAGCTGCAGTTCTAAATGGGAAAAAAATTAGGGTTAGGATTGTAAACCTCAGAAATCCAACCATGTCTCATTCTTCAATATTGTCAAAGCATTGACTGAAGATGCTAATACATTTAAGGGATTTGGATAAGAGTAGAAAAGCAGGAATCTTTATCCTTACTTGAAAGAAGAAAAAGAATAAAGAAACCGAAAATCCCCAAGTATTTTTCCTTGTACAGGGAAAATCATACGAAGAGAAAAACATTATGATTGCAAAACAAAGGTAAATCGCAAACTAACCTTTAAAAGGAAGGAAACAGTAGATTTATCCCTTGAGAAAAATTTAACTCTAGAAGTTAGAAGGAATCGGTGGACCTATGTCCACAGTTGAGGAATAGAAATAAAGAGGTTTTAGAGTTTTCGTGTAGGATCAAGCACAGGGTATTTGCAAATTAAGGCAAGGAAAGGCAAGGCAAGCCCAGTCCAGGGCACTTCATGGCACAGACACTGACGCTGGCATTTCAACCCATGCAAATCCGACAAAACCGGCAATAGACTACTACGGTAATTAGAGGTGTAAATATGGTCAACCTCAATTTAAACCCGCATTAACCCAAAATGATTTACATAATGATTTAGTTAGGAATTTTAGAATTCAAGTTTTCAAAAGCATGTTCAGCTCGACCCAGTTTCTGAAATCGAGTAAAGTCTGGTGGGGGATTTGGTCAAGCTGACCCAACATGCACCCCCCTTCTATACTATGCATGCATTTGTTTACCTCCAAAACTGTTCACTCTTCACAAATATCCCATTTTTAGTTATTTCTTTACATTCCTATATAACTACCATATTTTTCAATCATTTATACACAACTACTCATAAAACTAATCTATATATTTTAAATTTATTTTATTTATTCTTCATCATTACCTCTATCATATCACAAAATTTCTCTCATTTCAAAAACTTCTATACCAAAATTTTTTTTACTTCCCATACATACCCTAAAAATAAATATGATAGTTGTACGAAAAAATATGAAAAAAATAGAAATTATAGGTTTGAAAAGTGTTATTGCTCTAGCATTCAGAGGTGTTTAGAAAAGATCAACTAGAACATACCAACTCCATGAGACCAGCTTATTTGGTTTTGAAGGTGAGCCACGCAAATATTTGAAGACACAACTTCAGGTGCCCTTCTCAAAATCACATCTGGGGTTTCAGTCTCAAGATTGCAATGGCAGAGTCATGACTTTTGATGAGGGTTGAAGGATGGCGACCATATAAAAACAATTATATTTTTAAAGATTTTTTAAAATTTTGAAGGGGATTTTCTAATATTCAAAAATTCAAAGGGGACAATTGCCCCAGCAATGATACCTTAGGTATACTTATTCAATCGAAAATCCATCACCAAAAAAAAAAAAATCTAAATTGACAATTAAGAAAGCTAAAAAAATTCAAAGACCACTTAAGAGTAGAAAGGTGACCTGATTTAGACATATTACTTGAACTGTCCATATTTAATTAACCACCTCAATATCATTTTCATAATATATAAACACAGTTAGAATCTTCTGCGTGAATCCAACAGCTCTACCCGAGTTACATCAATACTGAATAACCAAGTTAAATCAAAACATTAATCAATACATGTTACCACAAACGCACACAGCAGATTTCAGTAGCTAGTAGTATGAGATTTGCAGCTTTAACATCGCAAGATATGGTCAGCATACGTACATGTTGTGTCTACCACAACGGGACCTTTTTCTGAAACCATTAACGAAAGAATCTGAAAATAAGGATACCAATTTCTAATCCTTATTCATATCCACACACAGTTACAATGAGTAGGTAATCGCATGAAAAAATAAAGGAGGAAAAGCGGATTTTAGAACTCACGGTAACTGCGGTCGCGACGAAAACGTGGTCCCTATACCAACTCAGAGGCGGAGAAGAGGATTGAGATCTGCCGGCAGCTGAAGAAGAAAATCAAACTAGAAGATCTGCCGGAACAGATTAAAAGCTAAGCAGAGCTGCGGCCGCCGCAGCTGGAGAAGAAGACCGGAACAGAAGATCTGCCGACGCGAAGAAGCCCAGAGGCAACGGCGGCAACGGAGAGAGGAAGAAGCTAACGGAAAGGGCGGCAGCTGGCTGGGGGAAAAGACGAAGATGAGAAATCGGAGGGAGACCTAGGGTTGGGGGGAACTTGAAAGAGGCATTTTAAGGCCCCTCAGCCCGAAACCGAACCAATATGTACTCGGCTTATGTGCAATCCGGGTCGGTTCCGGGTACCCGACACCTGGAACCGAGTCTACCCAAATTCGTATGGGTAATCCAGAACCGGAACCGAACCGACCCGATGGGTAGAAAAACTGGAACCGAACCGAACCAATTTAGGGTACCCGGACCGACTTGCACCCCTACCGATGAGGCTAAAAGAGGAGCTTGCTTCAGGAAACCGTATGGCACCAACCAAGTATTTGGGCAACCAAGGGGATCATCTGAAGGTAAACCGTGAGACAAGGATGATAAATGAGGCGAGAACTGTAGTCATGGAAGCAAATTAGCAAGCCGGATGCTCAGAATGGGGGGGAGATTACATAACGCTGATGGAGCATGCATAGAACAAATGGGCATTTTGAGCACGAGTGGTGAGCTCAGGCGGACAAGCCACTATATCAATCTTTACCAGTATCAGCAACATGACCCAGTGATTCCACACGGATTCGAGGATTCTATGGAATGAAATTCAGTAGGACCCCGCATGGGACTGAGGGTGGTCAAAGTGAGGGGAGGGAGAAGGGTAGGGCTGGAATGTGCAGATAGTGGAAGGATATTCATAGTGATGAAGGAGGACAGATGCAGCGGTCGGCTTATGCGAATAAGGAGGAACTTGATGGGGCTGGCACGGCTTGGGTCATGAGGAGGGCTGCTTGCCGGAAAGATGGGCAAAGTGGGAACTGTAGTGTGGTGGAGGATAGTAGATTGATTGATATACATGCGCAAGCAGTGGATGGGGGGAACGATTTGCTCTCCACTAAACAATCAGGATGGACGAGGGGGGCAAATAGTGGAGCCCGAAAATGCAAATCAAGATTCACAAGGACGTAGAGGACGATGGAAAAGGTGAGCTCAGCAAGGGGAGGGTATGGAGATGATTGACTCCATTGTAATTATGGAACATGGAAATGCTAAGAGAGGGCTGGTTTTGGATCCAAGTGAGCAAATGACTAGGCAGAAATGGGCAAAGAACATGAACATCGCTGAATGTGGGGAGGTGGAGGTTGTGGGGGCACCCCAGCCCCACCTCAAGTGAGATAGCCTTTTTGGCGTGGAATTGTTGTGGGCTTGGGAACCCGCGTGCAATTTGTAGCCTTCTTGACTTGGTCAGGAAACAAGTTCCCAAACTAGTCTTTCTCTGTGAAACTAAGTGTAGCACAAAGGAGATGGAGGGGATTAGGCATATGATCAGGTTTGACTCATGTTTTGCGGTGGAGCCCGTGGCTAGGAGGGGGATTTGGCTCTTTTTTTGGAATAACGACCATCCAGCGTCTGTTCGAAGTTTCTCTGTTCATCATATTGACATGGATTTCATGGGTTGGCGGTTCACGGGGTTCTATGGTCACCCCGAAACACACAGCCGTCATCAAAGATGGCACATTCTCAATCAGGTAGGTGAAGGATCCAACTCTCCATGGCTTGTTATGGGCGATTTCAAAGAAGTTGTGAGACCTAATGAATATATTAGTATGAGGAATCGCACCCAGACTCAAATGGATCTTTTCTATAACACTATCGATAGGTGCAACTGCAGGACCTCGGGTTAATGGGGGCACCCATGACCTGGAGTAATAATCGAAGGGGATCTCAGAGAGTAGAAGCTAGACTGGATAGAGGGCTTGCAAATTCTCCTTGGCTCAACCTATTTCCCTATGCAAGGATTGGTCATTGATGCGCACCAAGTGCTTGTCGTTAAGAGCACTGTGATCACCAGTTTAATTAAAATTAACCGAAACACATTAAA
>JAXCLR010000001.1:7103581-7115693 GCA_035584095.1 Annona squamosa
ATTTGTACAGACAATTTTTTGGCAATGAATTGCTCGGATCTCCTTATCCCTTCTTCCCCTCATTGAGCAAGGGAGCTGGGATAGGATTTTCCTTATAAAAAAAAACATATAAAGATGAAGGTGTAGCGCATGCTCATGGATTCAGACCCAAGCGCAGGCTTATTTATCACATCCAGCCAAAATGAAATTATATTAAAAATGCAAAGCTTCAGCATTCAATTCAAATCACGCACACTACCAGCATTTAATTAAAATCCACGCACATGCAAGCGCACACGGCAAACTGGTACCTCAGATTTTAATGGGTCTGAGTTTTTTTTTCCCCTGAAATGGATGATGTTGTCGTCTTCTTTTATGGTTGAATCTGGCGATGAGGATGAGGCAGAGCCAGGAGAGGACAGGAGGAGGCGTAACCAGTGGAGGAGGCAGAGCCGTTGTAGGCTATCCTTGGACTGTGGCAGAACAAGTGGAGGAGGCGTAACCACTGGAGATGCTGCTGCCTCGCCGAACGACGATTCTCGCCGACGGAATGATGGGGAAAGGGGCTAGCAGCGATGGGTCCTCGAAACTCTACGGTTTGTGAGAGAGGGGCCGAGCGAGCAGGAATCGACACGGGAGGGTGGGATGGGAGAGATGGGTTTGCACTGCTAGAGAGGGGGGCCTTGCCGAATGACGATTCTCACTGGCGGAATGATAGGGAAAGGGGCTGCCGGCGATGGGTTCTCGAAACCCTATAGTCTATGAGAGAGGGGCCGAGCGAGCAGGAATCGACACGGGAGGGTAGGATGAGAGAGATGGGTTTGCGCCGCTGGAGAGAGGGACCTTGCCGAACGTCGATTCTCGCCGATTGAACAATGGGGAAAGGTCGCCGGCGATGGGTTCTCGAAACCCTAATGTGGAAGAGACGAATAGGGGCTGAGCGAGCGGGACAGGAAGGATGGTTTGCGGGGCCCGTCGGCCCGTGCGATATTTTTTATTTTTAAACCTGCGAACCGAATCACAGTTCGATCGGTTTTCACAGTTCGACCACCCTATTCAAACGGTTTGTGCGGTTTTCTTAAAAAGCAAAGAACCAGCACCAAACCGAACCGCCGCGAAGCTGGTGGTTAGCGGTTCGACTAGCCGGTCTGGTCTGGTTTTCAAAACACTGCACCCAACGCTGCTGCCATGTCCAGCTGCCTCGTCGCCACCTAAACGACCAGTTGTTGCCCCGACGCTCAACCACCCCAACGTTGTTACCCGTGTCTTCTCCAGCAGCAACCTCCCACAAACTAGATAGGTTTTCCCGACATTCCCTTCTTGTCATCCAGCAGCCATACCGGCGGCTAAAAAAAAAACCATGACCTGCGTTTCCCGGAGTCACCGCACGTCATGGCTGCTGCCAACCGCACTGCCCAAGCCGCTGCCCATTGCTAATGCTACCGCAGCCTTGTCTAGCCGCACCACTGCCACGCAACCGGAAGCATCCGTCCGGCTGCCGTTCATCTGGTAGTACAGCTGCCTAGCTGCAGCACTTCCAGCAGCCATTATCGGCCTCCTCCGGCAGCGGTTTCCAGCGGCGACAAATCGAAAAACCTGCAGCGGCAACCATGTTGGGTTTATTTATTTATTTATTTTGCCGAGCATGAATTAGTTGATTTGAATGCAGTACTGGATTCAAATTAATTCAACACATACCCATCATATAATATTCTACGTCTGAATGAAGCATGCTGAGATCCAGTATTTTGGTAAAATACATCATATAAAACAAATGCTGCATGCTCCTAGGCGCATATATCTTTTTATTTTTATTTTTTTGAAAATTTTTCATAAACTCGTTATCCCAAGTGTATTTAATCTGTGTATAAACTTTTACTATTTTTGGAGTATTTTAGATATTTATTTTTAATTTTTGAAAATCAGTGGCATGTTAGGTAATTTTAAATTACTAAAATGCCACTGATTTTTTCAAAAATAAAAAATAAAAAAATAAAAAAATCCAAAAATGGTAAAAATTGATACATATCTTTTGCCAAATACATAAATTTTTGTAAAATATTTTTGAAAATATTCAAATTAGATATTTGAAAAATATAAATATACAAAATTATAGATATATTACATATAAAACTTATAATAAAAAATTTAAAATATTATTCAGTAATATATAAATATTAATATTTAAGAAAAATGATCATGTTAGTCTGGGCTAAATAAATTTTTGCTTAGCCCATCTTGAAAAATGTATTATAATATTTTTTTTCTTTTTCTTAATACATTGATTTATGTATTTAGCTTGTAAATTAAAATTTACCATTTTTTTTATATATGTATATATTTTTGAGATTTTAAAGCATCTATGTGTATGTATTGAAATTACCCATATATTCAAAAATTTCAACAAAATATATAAACATATCCTAAAATAATAAAACTTAATTTATATATTAAATACACTTAGATAAATAAATGTATGAAGAAAAATAAAAAGATTTGTAAATAAATTGTTTGAGGTGGGCTAAGTGACACATTTATTTAGCCTAGGCTAATAGGGTCACTTCTTAATATTTAATTAAATAAATTTGAAATATTTAATATGCATTTAATTGAAATAATAATTTATAAGTTATTTTAAATAAAATTTTTACGTAAATTATAAGAATATTATTTTAGATAATTTTGATAATTTTATATTAATTAAATTAGATTTAAATTAGTATTTATTTTTGTTTAATTTTTAATGTAGATTTTGTTAAATGTTATTAGACGTTGTTAGATTCTATTAAATGCTTTAGGCATTATTAGATTCTATTAGATACTATTATACATTGTTAGATATCATTGGACACTATTAAATTTTGTTAGAAGTCATTAGACATTGTTAGATGCTATTAGATTTAAAGGAATTTAATTAAATTCTATTAAATAAGTTTTAATTAATGTATTTAAGGTATAAATGTTCTTATAAGGAACATAAGGGCATATTACTAATGTTAAATTAAGATTATCATATTAATTATAAAGAGTAAATGTTATTAAATTTAGTTAGATGTTGTTAGACGTTGTTAGATATTATTAGTTGCTGTTAGATATTATTAGCCACTGATAAATACTGTTAGACACTATTAAATGTCATTAGATTTTGGTAAATTTCATTAAATCTTATTCAATAAGTTTCGACTAATGTATTTAATGTATTAATAACTTTATAAGGAGCTTAGGAACATAGTACATGTATTAAATTAGGATTATCATATTAATTATAAAAAAAGATGTTGTTAGATTTTATTAAATATTGTTAGATGTTGTTACATATTGTTATATCCAGTTAAACATTGTTAGACACTATTAGATTTAGATAAATTTAATTAGATCCTATTAAATGAGTTTTAATTAATATATTTAAGGTATAAATGGCCTTATAAGAAGTTTAGGAATATATTATGGATGTTAAATTAAAATTATCATTTTAATTATAAAAATTAGATGTTCCTAGATTTTGTTAGATGCTATCAGACATTATTAGATGTTACTGGATAATATTAGATGTTGTTAGATACTATTAGGCATTGTTACATTTAATTATATCATATTAAATAAAATTTAATTAATGTATATAGGGTATAAATGACTAGGGGTGAGAATTGGGAGGGTCATCTTATTTAAAATTCATATTTGACATTATTTTTTATACCGAGTTAGGACAAGATTGGTTTAACCTTCACTTTTCTTTAACAGGTCTCAAGACAAACTTTTAATTGGTTTTGGGCCGGCATCAGGACAACGGGCTAGATTAAAAAAGCAGGTTAAAGTTTAAAAATTTATATGAGTATAATATAAACTCATATTTATTATAAATTTAAAGGTTAAATGATTTAATATTTTAGTATTTAGTAAGCAAAACACGATTCTCTACTAAAGGTATAGTAAAATTTTTAAATAATTTTGTTTACAATTTAATCTTGATAATATGTATATCAACTTTAAAAATATATTGATGTAAATTTTATATTACAATTAAAACTATTAAATTGCAAAATATTAATATTCATTCTTATAAGATATAAACAAAATAGATAATATATTTTATTTTATTGATAAATATATGAATGTGATCACTTCAACAACATATATGCAATTAAGAAATAAAAAATATCAATATAAATAAGTTATAAAATTAAACATAAATCAACAGAAATGATTCACATTAATAAATCATAAAGTTAAACATACTTATCCAACAAATCAACATTCTTATCAGCAAGTCATATAATTTTAAAAAATAATTTGTAAATTATGAGTTCGGGCGGGTTCGGACATGGTCAACCCTGCGCCACTGATTAAAATTAAAACACAAGTCTAAAATCTTGACTTGGCTCACCCCACCATGTCAAAATCCTTGCTCTGACTATCTGTAAGTAAAATAGGGACGGGGCGGGTCATGGGTCAACCCAGCCTTATTTTTCACCCTTATAAATAACTATATAAGGAGCTTAAGAACATATTATCAATATTAAATTAGGATTATCATATTAATTATAAAAATTAGATATTATTATACTATGTTGGATGATGTTGGACGTTATTAGTTGTTGTTCTCTTCTGTTAGACATCGTTAGATATTGTTAGATTTAGGTAGATCTATAAAATCCTATTAATTAAGCTCTAAAACATGCAACAAAGACAAATAATCTTATAAAAAAGTATCTATGAGGGTTAAATTATAATTAGTGGATATAATTGAAGTTAGACATTGTCATGTGTTGTTAGATTTTGTTAGACACTGTAAGATGTCATTATATGCTATTAGATTTGGTACTATTCCAAAATTTTTTAAAAACTAATAAACATTCAAATTTTTAAAAATAAGTATAGAAAATGTTATTCTTTAGAGTACCTTATTTACATAAACTTTAAATAACGTTCTCTCAAAATATTTTCTCAATTTGATCAATTATCATGAAATCTTAATAAAAATAATATTTCGAATATAAATAATTTTTAAAAAAATTTTACAATTTGAAAAACTATATGTACGTATGCTTTAGTTATTGATCTATCAATTAAATGAAATAGATTAAGATTTTATTGTATTTAACATCAATTCACCAAAACATCACAGGTACTCGCGTTGTGAAGTAAATATACTCATGATGTAAAATAATAACAATGTCCTTACTTTCGTGTTTTTTTTTTTTCCCCTCTTCTATGAAAGCAATTCCTGTGAATAGGGCCCCGACAATCGGGGCTTAGTCGATGGCATGTACGGCGTAAGCTACAAAAGAAATGTTCGTTTCTTAACGGACAATAGGCACACAGCTTTTTCTCTTCTTTCTTGATTTCAGTCTGGCCTTCCCGCGATTTAAAAACAATGACAAATCCTACAGATTTTCCACATATATATATTTATGATGTCAAAGATCTCTTTAATTTTTTAAATAAGAAAAGCATGTGTTCTAGGAACTTGCTACGTCAGATCATTATTTTTTTTGCATACCTTGCAGTATGAGTGGGAATTAAGGTGGGACAGGTCAAGATGTGTCCAACATTGGCCCTATATTTTAAAAAGTATATTTGACTTTTATTTTTATATTAGACCGGAACAAAGGCATTTTAACTCTTATTTTCTTCAGTAGGTCTTGGGACAAACTTCGGGTCAGTATTGAGACAGTGAGTCGGGCAAATACACAGGTCAACTACGATGGTTTTGAGAATTTATAAATCTATTAAGTATAAAAACATATAGATGCTACATTTAAATATCGTATGCTTCGACTTATTAATAATTAATCAAAGTAAAAATATCATTATTTACTAAAAACATGAATATTAGAATAATTTAATGAAACATACAACATTCAAAATTTTATTTAAAACTTAAAGAACTAAGTTATTATGCAGGTCAAGCCGGTCCGGCGGGTCAGAAATGGATAAAAAGTCTGAGATCCAATCAATCTGTCTTGACCCACAATTTAAAAAAAAAAATTAAATTCTCAACCCCCTCAACATCCTTACTTTCATTTTTTTTTATTTAAAAGCACTTCTTAGGGATTGAGCTAGACCATCGGGGCTTAATAGACGGCATTTACAGCGCAAGTTACAAGAGAAATGTTCGTTTCTTAACAGACCATAGGCACATAGCTTTTTCTCTTCTTTCTTGATTTCATTTGGCCTTTCTCGCAATTTGAAAACCATGACAAATCCCATAGATTTTCCACATATATATTTATTTATGATGTCAAAGATGTCTTTAATTTTTAAAATAAGAAAAGCATGGGTTCTAAGAACTTACTACACTGGATCATTACTTTTTTCCATACCTTACAGTAGGGGCAGGAATCGAGACGGGTCAAGGTGTGCCCAACCTTGACCCTATATTTTAAAAATTGTATTTAACCCTTAGTTTTTATATCTGGTCGAGATAAGGTTAGTTAGTAGGTCTTAGGACAAACTTCGGATTGATCTCAGGATATTGAGTCTGGCAAATATACTGGTCAAGGAGGATAGTTTTAAGAATTTATGAACATATTAAGTACAAAAATGCATAGATGCTAAATTTGAATGTTGTATGTTTTGACTTATTAAGAATTAATCAAAGTAAAGCATCATTATTTAAATAAAATATAAATATTATAACAATTTAATGAAATATGCAACATTCAAAGTTTTATTCAAAATTTGAAGAACTAAGTTAGGTGGGTCAAGTGGGTCAAGCTAGTAACAAATGGTATAAAAAGCTTTGGGATCAGTTCGGTCCTCCCTAACCTGCAATTTCAAAAAAATCTTAACGTCTTGACTCGCCCGATATTAAATAAGGTTAAGGCGGGCCAGGCCATGAGTTGACTCGCCTCAATTCCCACCTCTACCTGACTGACCTTAAGAAAACTATGACAAATCTCAATACACGAGATTTGATTATATCATGACTGCTAGCAGAGGTTGTGTGCTTGATGCAATATCCTACTTTTTTCTCTCACATTTTCATGTGAGCCAAAGCATGAAGTTACATATGTGCATGCAACTGACAATTTATTCTATTTTTTAATTTTTAAAATTAAAAGAAAATATTAAATAAAATAAATTAATTTTAAAATTATATATATAATGAGAGCTGTTCCGGTGTGCCCAAAAAAGGGCCCCACACATTAAAATGCAATGAAGCTTTATACAATCATTTATCCACGTATAAATCATATTTTAGATAGTATATATGTTGAAAAAACTACTTTAAAATTGTTAGTTACATCAAATTATTTTATTACGTTGAATTCGTACTATTTTCATATAAAATCCATACTCATATCCGATTGGGATGAAAATTGATATGGTAATAGGATTCATTATTCTAAATACAATGGGTGGAGTAAATTTTAATTTGATCATCATATAGGGCCCATTTATATAAAAAGTACATCCTTAGCCTCACATCATGGTCCAAGATAATTAAAAAAAAAATAGAGTAGTGCACCAGGTGATATATGTGCCACTTGCCGATAAAAATGTCAAACGTATCAGAAAAAGGGTTCAATCCTGACAATAAAAGAAAAAGAGGACAATCAATCGGGGCAAAAAAAAAGAAAGAAAAAGAGGACAAAGAAATCATACTCTCAAGGCATGAAAATTAATAATGCTTTCCACAATTTTGTGGAAATTTACATGGAAGTTTTATTATGCCCCCTAATATCTGTCACGAAAATGTAATTTTCTTTTTATACCAAAAAGGTACGTTACTTTGAACAGGCATTCTCCTAAACCGGTGATAGTGGAGACAATCCGTAGTGGTAAGATTATTATTCTACAGAGGACGAGGATAGTTGATTAAATTACCATAAGAAAAAAGACATTTAGCGATAACATCAATTGGCCCGATATAAACCAAAATATTACTAATACATGTCATTACAATATATAGTCCCTAGTCAGTATTAGTCACAATTTCATTAGGTCGATAAAAGTAAAAAATTTGAGAAAAATAAAAGTCCATGCACATGAATTATATTTTTAACATAAATGTATTTCAATTTCGAAAGACTTATAATCACTAAAACGTTGACATAAAAATAATGAATTCAAAACTAGAAAATTAACGATACTACGGTTCCTGTTCATGATCAAAAGCATTTTTCTTTCATTATCTAGTATACGATCTAGAAAAAGGTAACAAGTTCACCCCAGTCTTTGCATCCACTCCAAGCTTTCCAGGCCTGTAAGTACCATAATCACTGCAAATTCTCCGCACACATGTTCTAGTTCTTGACTTTCTAATTTGAGAGTCTGAATGCCATGAATGACACAGGCTTGCTTGCTTCTTTATCACCGTCTTCAATGTGAGAATACAGTTGCTTTGACATAAATAATAATCAATGCAAAAGATCTTGTTCCACAATCCTGCCACAAACGAATTTTATTGTCTTTACAGTGGCCCACTCGATATGTCTCAGTAACAAGATTATGAATTGTCTAATAAGCATAAGTTCAACTAAGACATTTGGGTAGCTTTATATAGCAGCATGACCATAGAAAAATTTATTCTTTAAGCTCAATGGCTATTTGTACTTGGCATCCCTACAAAAAATATGTAAATGGTACCGTGGTAGTAGCAAAGCTGGGGTTTTCATCCACTAGTTAGTTTGCATTGTATTACTTATGTCTTGTATTCTGCTAGTATTAAGATTGCATATCTTATGTAGTTTAGTTGCGTGAGATAGAGATCGTGTATTGGTATTGCATAAGAGTCATAGGAATTTTATATATAGGCGAATCAGTTAGGGATTCAGTAGAATCTTAAAGTGTCCCATAGGAGTGTGAGAGAGGAGCTATCAGAGTGTTCTTATTTGAGGTGTATGTGAGACATCTAGAGAATATATGTGAGGTATTCCTGTGTATATTTCTATAGTGGATTGTCATGTGATCTTTCTCATGTGGTTTTTCTCTTTCTTGATTTGAAGAGTTTTCCACACAAAATTTAGTGTTTTCTTGTGTTTGATTTTGCTGTTATTTTTTTTTATCCTATTTCATTATGTGGACTCGCACTGTGATCCATATCTACCCGAATCACGTTTCCTAATACATTTAAAAACTAAAATAATTTCAGGAAAGTTCTTGTTGACATCATCATTCTATATTAACCAAACTCATTTAGACAACTAAACAAATGATACATGAAACAGACACTTCACAGATACAAATGAAAACGTGTTTGGAAATGGACATAGAAAGAGAAAAGCTGATAGTATAATGAGAGTACGCTAGATCCACCACTGGCCAATGTGGACTCATTTGCATTCTCCTCTACATCTTCAAATTGTTGATTTTTGATATTAGTTCCAATTTTATGATTTACTTAAGCACTCAATAACAATATGCATTATTTTTTGCAACTGAGTAATAAATGCATAATTGAATTGGAAAATGAGTAAATAACCAAATTCCAGCTATCTTATTTACTTCACACTCATGTTATGCCGTATAGGCTTGCTATGCATATTTTATGTGACGTCAAATACAGAATACCCACGAATCTTATTTTACATTAAGAAACTCCCAATAAAAATTAACTAAATACCTTATAAAATCTTGTCAAATTCTCTTGCTGCTGAAGTTATCGGAATAATTTCAAACATGTGTGTATGGAATTAGTTAGAATCGGTGAAATCCATAAGAACCAGCTTCGAGGCCACTAATAAACAGAGCAAATTAATCCGGTTAGTTTCTGCTAACAGCGCAATTGTCAATTACAAAACAATGCAAGTAGGTCTTAAAAACAGTAAAAAATTTCTGTAACTACATATGCTTAAATTTTTTTTGTTTTATAGAAATTAAGAACAATTACCTCCGTCAAAGAAAAATCTCTTGATTCAATTAGTTTACTTCGGCCTTCACCTGATCAGGAATGCAATACCTGTATTATTATCATCATACATAAGCATTACTACATATGCAACTAAAAATGGATCAGCACTTTTCATAAAAAAAAAAAAAAAAAAAAGGATCAGCATTATACCCATAACCCATGTATGCGTTTTCTTTCTTTTAAATTTCAGACAGCCATAGTTCCAAACAGACATTACACTCACGAGGATCATGGAAAACACCCTTAGTATCTATTCACCTTAAGATAACTTCATAAAGAATGCTAAAATGTATAGCCACTCAATATCTCCAACGAATAACAGAAAATCAGTGGTCGAGGTTGTCTTTTGCTTCCACACAAGAGTTATAATTAAACATATCAAACAAGATGCGGACAACATAACGGTTGCGACAGCAAGACATGCAAATCAGGCAAATTGTCAAATTAATCATTCTTCAGCAATCGATATCACCACCATCTTTAATTCAGCAATCAGTGCTTAGTTTTCAAAGGTGCATCTCCAATTTCACGAGCCCTAAACTAATTCATCAAACAATTCTACTGAGGGGCAGAAATGCATCATGTCATGAGTAATTTTTTTTTAATACCATATTACGAGTATTAGTTGAGTAGAATAAACAGAAGTTGGTAATGATAGTCCAAGTAGAGTGTAACTCTATAATTTTCTCAGTTCGAGTATCTCATGCGAAAATTTAACATCCATTAACTAAAAATGTATCACAGGCATGGCCAGTCAAGCTTATGTCCTGCAGTCCAACTATGATGGCTAGACCGAGACACATTAGAATCCACTGGATTTCTAAGTTTCATATCTTCTCATATATTTATAAGTAATACTCACACAAAGAAAGGGTAATTTGCTAATATACCTATATTGTTTTACAAATAGCTTATTATCTACATAAAGTTTCACCAAAATTGCTTGCGTATCCATATTAACGACTAACATTTAATGGAAGTACATGACCTGTTAAATAAAGAGGGTAATTCGTGTATATATATATATATATATATATATATATATATCCACTTAGTTTGACACTAATTGTACTCTAAAAAGTTTTACTAAAATTGCTTACGTACCTATAACACATCTTTGTCGTCAGAAACTATTAACGCATATATTAAAATTTTGAATAATGATAAAAATAACCCTATTTAAAGATATGTTAGAATCTTATGATTTATAAAACACTTAGTTGTGCAGGTAGAAGGAGTTTACCTAGAGATAATATGTTAATAGTTAACATGGATACACAAGTAATTTTAGTAAAACTCCATGAGGATAATATAAAATTCATCAAACAATATGAGTATATCAGCAGTTAATGTCAAACTAAGTATTTATATCAGCAAATTATACTTTTTTATTTAACAGCCGTTAACATGGGTATGCTAGAAATTTTAGTAAAACGTTATGAAGGTAATATACAATTCATAAAACAATATAGGTATATTAGTAATTAGCGTCAAACTAAATTGGTATATCAGCGTATTACCACAAAAAGAAACAACCCAAATGCACAAGTTTGGCTTACAACAGAATACGCTACTAATAATGCAGCTCGACTTTCCACAGTAGAAGCCAATGTTGTCATGAAAAAAGGGGAAAAACAGCTTCTATGACGATATATACATGAACCTTAATACAGTAAAGAAAGAGAGAGACATTTCTTACAACACATGGACTTTAAATTAAGCTTGCGTGGTATTGCTTGATAGAACATAGAAGCTGCCTTGAACATCTACCTGGTGTTTGGAGATAACTACAGCTTCACGCATCGTTCGCTGAAAGTGTAATAAAAATTGAATAGTCGATACTTTTTTCATTGTCTCTTTCACAAACATCTAGGAGGTCAATGAAAATTTTAACTCCCCTTTGGAAAAATATTACAAAGTAAAGAGCTATTTGCATCCATGTTAAACCAAAAGTATATATTTGCACTTATACCAGCCTTTTTTCATCTTTGTCAAGAATTTTTAAAATATTTTGCGTCTATCCAATGCCATTATCCCCCATGCAACTGCTGTTAAATATTCTCTTGGTGAGCTGACTCTCCATAATTAGCATTCATTCCATGACTTCTTTTGAATATATAATAATACACGTATATATTGAAATAAAAATCATTATGAAGTGTCTATAATATGTAAAATAAAAAAAATATTATATAGAAACCAAATAAATATATTTAATTTGAGGGATATTAAAAATATTTTATATTTTAAGATATTTTTGCATTTTCTACCATAATT
>JAXCLR010000001.1:7119791-7130038 GCA_035584095.1 Annona squamosa
ATTTCTTTTCATTCAAAACTTTCATTCTAATGACTTAATTAATATTTTCAGATTATTGATGGTTTGAATTGTAGTCCAATTAATACATTGTACCTAGAAATGAGTATATATGCACAGCAGGCCTCATGTGGGACGTGAAAATCACGGCCGTAAAATTTTTAGCCAGCTGCATTTGTTAATTTATTTTTAGAAAAATGATCATACAACTTAGTCGTTGATTGGTTAGTGGAGTTCAAATATTATTGCCAATTTGAAAAGGCAGACTAAATGATAATTATTCCTTTGATTCAAAATACATGTTGCAATTATGATATTACATGTATTACAGGCGAAAAATTGCCCACAAATGAATCAATATGCATAGCATGCCTTATAAAAAGTGAAAATCATGGCCAAAAAATTTTAGCTAACCACATTTAGTATTTTTTTTGTACAAATATGATCATAATCCAGTTTTACGAAAATCTTTGTAAATTTTCAAAATTTTCGGTATCTGATAACATTAGAGAATCATAAAAATCCGACTGGAAGTGAATTTGTTATTTTTTATTTTGGATATTAAAACTCAGTCGGGCCCCTTTCTTAGAATTAATTTTTTTTTTACTTTTAAATCTAAGATATTTACTTTTATTAGATTTTGTGGGCTTGTAAGATTTACACTTGCCTTTCTTTTTCTTTTTTTTCAAAATTAAATTTTACATGGTAATTATTGATTTTGTATTAATTTCTCAATGGCCCACCTACAAAACTTCATACATGTAAAATACATGTAAAATGAGCTTATGGCTAAGATAAATAAGTAAATAAACTTTGATAACTATGAGAATTGGATAAATTGGGTTTAAAATTATCCAAATTATACAATAAATATATGCTAAACTAAAGTAAATTTAATTAGGCAAATTAATAGAAATCGAGTAATCTAATTAATTAATTATATGACATTAATTTAATATGCTAAATGCATTTAATGGCATAAAAATAACAAGTTGGATTATTTAAAAATAAAAATACAGGAAATAAAATTGCAAAGGAGGGATGAAATTAATATGATGAAATGCATAAACCATTTATATATGATAACGTTAACTAAATAAGGAAGGTCAACGTGCGCTGCTACACGTGCAGCACAACCAAAAGAAAAAACAGGGGGAGAGGCACGGTTCCACCAACCAAGCGTTGCCGGGGGCCCCAATCTTATGCGGCCGGACCAAAGTCTGTCCGAAGACGGCCAATCAGTGCCGTCCATTTCAACGGGCTCACATGCAACATTCGATGAATATTTGTGGGGCTTTTTCAAAAAAAGCCTCTGTGCAAGGGGTGCAAGTGTAAAAACCGAAATTCCCAAATTGGAGAGGATGAAGCTCACGAATCTCTTGCACAAAAAGTCTCATTCAAGATGCCATTCTCCTGCATCCATGCTGCTGGAACTGGAAGGATGTATCAATAGCCAGATCAGTTGTGCTGAAACTTGTCCTCGTAGACTGCCAAGGCCTGCTCAGAGCGATAGCGCTTGGCCTCACTGATACGGGCTGGAAAGCCATCACCTTTGATATGCGCAGCGCCGGGATGTCCACCGGCACTCTTGTCTACTGGTTCTGCTGAAACCCGTGACGTCATTATCTTCTGCAACTAGGTTGCCCAACATCGGTCGGCAGACCGGATTGTTCGAAATATTCAGCTTTTTGGCTTTTTCTAGATTGGATTGTTGATGGATATTATCCTGTTGAGCAGATGTTGCTTTCCGCGAGATGGGTTTGACTCGTTTGCAAGAGATCTATCTTGGGGTGCCTTAGCAGGTTTTGGCCAATGTGGATTTTACATCCGATTAAGATTTTCGTAAGTTTTCCCTTGCCCCCGTGGAACTCGGGCTCACGAAATTTGGATTGATCTCGACTCTAACTTTAACTTATTTATAAAACATCAATTCTAATTCTAACTCTATTTATAAAACCCTAGCTCTAACTTTAATTCTATTTGTAAAATATGAATCTTAACTCTATTTTTAAAAATCGAGTTCAGGTTGAGTTTTTCGTTGGAATTTATGTTAATGAATTTATATTTTATTTAAAAGTGTTAAGTTTAGAACTTCATATGAATAAATAATAATAACAAATTATGTAGATAAACATAACAATATATAATCAAAGTACATATTTTTTAAAAAATAGTAATATTAAGAATATTTTTAGAAAAAATTTAACATAAAAAACTAAGACAGAGAAAAAAATTAATAATTGTAAAAGTGAAAGATAGAAATAAATGATAAATATAAATAAAATAATATACTTTATTTAAAATAAAATTACAATATGTCAGATGTGTATTGAAATATAGATATAATAACATAAAATATGAAGAATATAAAGAAATATTGTTTAAATAGTATGTATATGACATATTTTATAATAAATAAAAAATAAAAAATCGAGCTCGGGTTCACTTGACCCCTAATATATTTACAAATCGAGTTCCTCAGGTTCAGGGTTTTTTTAGGCTTGGGTAATAAAAAAGCAAGTTTCAGCACTATTCAAAATTGGGTTCGGCGGAATGGGTTCGGGCTTAACCCCACCCAAGTTGCACCCCTTGGAGTTTAAATGTTACTCTTATAATTTTGTAAATTGTCATGACTTTTGTTTTAGGGAAAGGATTTTTTTAATTTCTTGAATTTGGAAGAGGTTTTTTGGATTTTTTATTATTTAAAAAGAATTCCCATGAAATAGTTAATCTAAGTATATTTAACATATCTATCAACTTTTACTATTTGTGAAGATTTTTAGATATTTTCGGATTTTAAAAAATCAGTAGTATTTTTTTTATCATAAAAATCAATATTACTTTTAAGATTCCAAAAAAAATTTAAATATCTCCGAAAATGATAAAAATTGATACACTTGTTAAATATATTTAGATTAATAATTTCAAAAAATTAAAAAATTGGATATACACATACGAGAGAATTGAGGCTAAATGTTTCGGAAGCATAAAATTAAGTTTCGTCACGGGCTTGTTGATGATTTTTGTTAGACTTATATAATAGTTTATGCAAGGGGTGACGGAAAAGATGAGCTTGGAATTGATTTTCGTAGGATGATGCACTTGGCAATTTTCGACACCGACAGTTGAGATTTTTTTCGAAGTTTGAAATAAGGGTACTAGAGAAGTGGGATAAGGGATTTTGTATAATGAGGGTTGCCGGGGGAGTAGGTTACGCTGCGATTGAAAGACAGAATGGTAGTGGGTAGATTCTGGGAAATCAATCCACGCGTGGACTCGAAGTAGGGGATTGAATGAAAGCAAATTTTTTACTGTTGTTATATGGGTTTGTTTTGAGAGAGAGAGAAGATGCGAGAACAAAGAAAACATGTGACATAGACTGCGGAAAAAGACACGAGAAGTAAGAAAACAAAAGTTATTGCTGCCGATGATGACAACCATGTTGGAGCTATTGTCGAAGTTCTCATGCACGTCTCTCATAGAGGGAAAATGAGAAAAAGAAGAGAGGAGGACAAAAGAAAGAGAGAAAGAAAAGCACAAATTTGGTGAAGGATTTGGTCACTTTTGTATATTTTATGGGGAATTTTTGGTAGGACGGGAGAGATACTCGAGAATTGATTCAATGCACCGGGTGCAAAACTCTATTTTTTAATATTTTTTTTGAAATTTTTTTTTACCAGATTGTTAATGTTGGTATATTTAACTTTTGTATTAAGTTTTATAATTTTTGAATATATACAAATATATATTTTTAATTTTTGAAAAACAGTGGTATTTTAGTTACATGAAAATGACTAAAATACCCTTATTTTTTAAAAATCAAATATATATATATATGCCCATGTCGAAAAATAGTAAAATTTGACTTATAGATTAAGTACGACTATATTAACAATTTTGTAAAAAAATTTTAAAAAAAATATTAAAAACAAGGTTTTTCACTAGGTGCATTGAATCGATTCTTGAGATACTCTGAGATGGACAATATAACATAGCTGCTTGATATAGATTTGGGTAGAAAATGTTCTAAGAGAGGGGCTTTAGGAGTGGAAGGGAAAATTGTGATTCTTCTAGGATAAGAAGAAGGATATAGAGGAAAGGAATTTTTGGCTTTTCATTTTTGTTATAACATTAGCTCGCTTACTGGATATTTTTGAAAGGGAGCCAACCCATTAGAAGCACTTCTCTTGAGAAAAAAAGAAGCAAGAGTATTGTAGTAAATTTACAGCGTGAGTACATTTAATAAAAAAGTGTATGTTTGTTTTTTTATAAAATTTAAATTATATATACGCCAAATGACAATCTATTTCATTCATGCAATGGATCAACTACTAAAACATGTGTAAATATAATTTTTCATTATTTGACATCTTTTACAAATATTCATGTAGAAATGTTATTTTTAACTAGATTTTATTATAATTGATAAAGTTCAAAAAATACTTTTACGCAAGAAATTATATTATATTATTTAAAGTTCATATAAAGAAGTTACCCTCGACAATAATAATTTTAATATTTATTTATGAATTTTTAAAAATTTAATATTATTTTTTATTTTTCAAAAATAATAGCATCTAATCAGATTTAGCTCAATCTAATTGGATCTAACGAGATTACTGGATCTAACAATATGTAATTGGATCTAACCCGATCTAATGCAATCTAATCTAATATAACCGAATCTAATTTTTGATATTAATGAGTTAGTCCTAATTTAATATCTGTAATATATTTCTAGACCTATTATAAGATTATTTATACCTAAATTACAAAAATTAAAACTCGGATAATACAATTTATAAAATAATCAAAATCAAACGGTATCTAACAAGATCTAACTAAATCTAACCCGATCAAACTAGATCTAACAACATCTATGTGCATCTAACTCATCTAATTTTTTATATTAATGAGTTAATCCTAATTTAACACCTATAATATAAAGAAATAATCAAAATCTAATGGCATTTAACCCGATCTAACTAGATCTAATTGGATCAAACAGCATCTAACTGAATCTAACCCGATCTAACCATAACCAATTTTTGATATTAATGAGTTAATTCTAATTTAACGCCATAATATGATCTTAGACCCTATATAATGTTATTTATACCTTAATTACAAAAATTAAAACTCAGATAATATGAATTAATGAAATAATCAAAATCTAACTATATCTAACGAAATCTAATCCGATCTAATCCAATCTAACTGAATCAAACAGCATCCAACGGGATCTAGCAGGATCTAAATTTTTGATATTAATGATTTAATCCCAATTTAAAATGTATAAGATAATCCTAGACCCCTTATAAGGTTATTTATATCTTAATTACAAAATTTAAAACTCAGATAATATGATTTAATGAAATAATCAAAATCTTACGACATCTAATAGGATCTAATCTGATATAACTTGATCTAATCGGATCTTACCAGATCTAACCCGATCTAATCGGATTTAATTTTTGATATTGATAAGCTAATCCTAATTTAACACCTATAATATAATTCTGGACCCCTTATAAAATCATTTATATCTTAAGTACAAAAATTAAAACTCAAATAATACAATTTAGTGAAATAATCAAAATATAATGATATCGAACAAGATCTAACCGAATCTAACTAGATCTAACTAGTTCTAATCCGATCTAACCGGATCCAATTTTTGATATTAATGAGTTAATCCTAATTCTAATTTAATATCTGTAATATTATCCTAGGTCCATTATAAAGTCATTTATACCTAAATTATAGAAATTAAAGCCCAAATAATACAACTTAATGAAATATGAAAATGTAACAACATCTAACCCGGTGCAACTAGATTAAATAGCATCTAACTAGATCTAACCCAATCTAATTTATGATATTAATGAATTAATCATATTTTAATATGTATAATATGATCCTATACCCCTTATAAGGTCATTTATACCTTAATTATAAAAATTAAAACTCAGATAATACTATTTAATGCAATAGTCAAAATCTAATGGTATCTTATGAGATCTAACATGATTTAATAATTTTTTGTAATTTACATAAAAAATGATCCGCATCTAATGGGATTTAACTAGATCTAACCGCATCTAACTCATCTAACCTGTTCTAACCCGATCTAACTAAATCTAATTTTTGATATTAATGAATTAATCTAAATTTAACATGTATAATAAGATCCTAGACCCCTTATAAGCTCATTATACCTTAAATGCAAAAATTAAAACTTAGATAATACGATTTAATGAAATAATCAAAATCTAATGGCATCTATGGGATCTAGCCAGATCTAATTGGATATAATCAAATCTAACAGAATCTAACAACATCTAATTGGATCTAACCCAATCTAACCCGATCTAATTTTGATATTAATGAATTAATCTTAATTTAACATTTGTAATATGATCCTAGCGCTTTATATGGTAATTTATAACTGAATTACATAAATTAAAATTCAGATAACACGATTTAATGAAGTAATCAAAATCTAACATCATCTAATGGAATCTAACCCGTTCTAACTAAATTTAACTGGATTTAGTTGTATCTAAAAATAAGTTAATACTAATTTAACACTTATAATATGATCTTAGACCCCTTATATGATCATTTATACCTTAATTACAAAATTTAAAACTTAAATAAAATGATTTAATGAAATAATTAAAATTTAATAGCATCTAACAGGACCTAACTCAATCTAACTAGATCTATCAGGATCAAACCTGATTTAATTGGATCTAATTTTTTATATTAATGAGTTAATCCTAATTTAACATATATAGGGTGCGTTTGGCATTGGCAAAAACACGGTGATAGTTTGTCGTCGTGTAAAAGTCGTCGCATCATGCTGCCGCATACATGATTTCGTCGAATCGCCGCTACTCCGCAAGACAAAGCTGTGGGGGAGATCAATGCACGGTTACGAATCGTCCGCGCTGGCGCCGGCGAAAAAACTCTTGAAGTGACATGTTTTTCCGAATCCCCTTGGTCAATGAAAAGTTTTACATTATTTTACACGTTTTTGCCGGTGCCAAATGCACCCATAGTATGATCTTAGACCCCTCATTAGATCCCTTAATTACAAAAATTAAAACTCAGATAATACGATTTAATAAAATAATCAAAATCTAACGGCATCTAATGGGATCTTAGTCAATCTAACCCGATCTAAGTGGATCTAACCTGATCTAAGTTTTGTTATTAATGAGTTAATCTTAATTTAACATTTATAATATGATCTTAAGCCCCTTATAAGGTCATTTATACCTAAATTACAGAAATTAAAACTCAGATAATATAATTTAATGAAATAATTAAAATCTAACAGCATCTAATGAGATCTAACACAATCTAACTGGATCTAAGCGGATCTTATTGAATCTAACAACATCTAATTGGATCTAACCCGATTTAATTCTTGATATTAATAAGTTAATCCTAATTTAACATGTATAATATGATCATAGACCATTCACAAGGTCGTTTATATCTTAATTATAAAAATTAAAACTTAGATAATACTAGTTAATGAAATAATCAAAATCTAGTGGCATTTAGAGAGATCTAACATGATTTAATAATTTTTTGTAATTTAGATAAAAAATTTAAAACATATCAACCATTGAATTTTATTTTAAAAATTAATTATAAATTACTATTTCATGTAAATGCATAATTAATTTAAATTGAATGAAATAAAAATCTAAATAAATAATAAAACTACAATAATTATTATATATGATTTTTAAAAATAAAATTGTATAAGTATTTATTTAAATTATACATAACTATCATTTAGATTTAATGATATAAATGTATATGAATTTTTGGTAGTAATTTAATAATCAAGTATTTTTAAATGTTTAATTAACAAAATAATGGCTTAAACTAAATAAATATATGACATTTTAGGAATGATTTAATCATATGCCTTAAATTGTAATTTAAACTATCCTAAAATTTTTATTGGTAGAAAATACTTAATTTAAATGATTATTTAATTATATGTTCCAAATTCAATAATTAAGTATAATAAAGGTTAATTATGTCCCAAAACTGTAATTTATATTTAAATAATCTAAATAAATATTTAGGTATTTTTGGGATAGGCTAAATAATAATAATATTATTATTATTTTGCAAAAGATTTATACTTAATAATTCATTTTAGAATTATGCAAACCTTGATTTTTAATTAAGTAAATTTAAAATGACTTAAATCTATAATTACAATAATAACTGATTTAAATTAAATGAAATAAAATTTTAAATATATATATAAAATTATAATAATTATTTTATATATGACTTTTAAAATAAAAATTTAATAAAATGTATTTATTTAAATCATATATAACTATAATTTAGATTTAATAATATAATTATATATGACTGTTTGGGACTAGTTTAATAACGATTAAATGGTAATTTAGGTTTAAATAAACTAATAAACATATATGACTTTTTAGGACTTGTTTAATAATTAAGCATTTTTAGATTGGTAGAAAATTATTTTTTTAACATTGTTGTAAATAATAATTTCGCTTCACTTAGTTTATATCAATTTTAATTTTTATTATTATGAAACATAATATAAATGATTAATAAAAAAAAGAGTGTTTTCAATTAAGTTTATGTTAACAGTGACTATATTATTTTTGTTTACTTTTAAAACTAAAATGTACACACTATTTTAAACATCCACATGATTATTAGTATTCACAATTTAGTAAGCTGAATTTGCCCAATCTGAGTTGTCCAAATGATTTAGGGCACCTCAAAACATAGAAAATGACTCTTGAATCATCCAAACAGGACGCCAAAATCACCAGATCTAATCAAAACAAATTTTCCCTAATTTAAACAAAATTTTTATCCATCGTGACAGATCTACGCAGTGTGTCGCCTTCTACAGACTTCCCAACCAAACCCCAGCGGCAGTCGTCGCGGTTGCCTCAAAACCACTGGCTGTCGGTTGCTAGATCGTCGATTGGAATCAGTCGATCTCTTGCCGCTGGGTGCCTAACTCTAGTGCCTAAATTGTCAAGCTAGGTTTATACTCTGGTTGCCAGGAATCTGAAAAGCATTGCTACTGCTTTTCCTCTTCCATGTCAATCAGTGTCACAATGCTGGTGGTTCTTCTACAATCGGCCGATGACTTCTCGTCTACTTCTTCTATTTTTGGTGAGGAGAAAACTTGTCAGCTGCTTCTATCAGTATCTCAACAACGCTCTGACAATTTGCTTCTACTCATAGCTGTCTGCTTCCGACGAGAAGAAAAACCACCAAATGTCGATAGCCATCTACTCGTTGCATTTGTCTCCGCAACTATTGGCGCTGGAGGAAGAAAGAAGGTGTGGTGGAAGAGAGGACAGAAAAGAGTCAGGAGGAGAGCTCGCGGGTGTAAGTAGAAATGGGCCCAATTGTAGCTGCCCCTCAAAATTTTTTCCATACTAAAAATACCCAAACACATCTAAGCCTTCTAGCAAAAATAAACGACGCAGATCAGGTTTCCCACGAGAAAAATGCGGAAAGCGCTTCCCGGCTCTCTTTTTGAAAAATTTCCTTAAAATCTCATCAAATGGCCTGGCATCATTCTACTGAATGCAACGAGCGCTTTCACTTATGCAACGAGTAGTCGAAGTGTTCAACAACTTCGGTCCGGTCGTATATGATCAACTGCCACAGTGCAGGAGGAGGAAAACAAGGAAGGACCGAAGGAGGGGGCGGAAGAAGGAAGGGCAGAGAGGAAAGAAGTTGTCATCCGTCACCGCTATCACTTCATTGCTGCTGTTGTCGCCGATGCCATGCATCTCAGCGTCACCGTGAACAGCATTGACTAGAGGTAATTATGATGCGATTTTTATGGTTTTCCAATTAAATCTTGCTCCAATCGTAGAGTTTTTTTGTTTCCCTACTTTCGTAGAAATATTTACAATTTTCCCATGGTGTTATTGAAAATTTTGCTCTCTTAAGCGAGGGTTATAAACGCTTGAACGTAATATAAGTTGTCATAATGTATATAAAAAAGAATGATCTTGTTAACTTGGGCTAAGTGAATGTTTCACTGAGCTCACATAAAATTATTTTTTGAAATAATTTATATAATCATTTATCTAAGTATATTTAACATATAAATTAAGTTTTATTATTTTTGAATATATGTATATATATTTTTTGAGATTTTTAAACATTTATAGTTATATATGCATTTAAAACACTCATGTCTTTAC
>JAXCLR010000001.1:7150216-7162365 GCA_035584095.1 Annona squamosa
GAAGACGACAGTCACGACACCGATGACCGATGAGCGCCTGGATGGCCGCGATTGCAGCGGACGGCGACGAGGAAGAACCGAAGAAGGGGGCGTCGGCTAGGGTTTACAGCAGAGGGATTCGCCGATTCGGGAATCGGGCGTCGGCTGCTGCTGATCGATCCTTCGGTCCTTTCGCCCATTTTTTTTTAATATATGTATTTTATTATTTTTTTGCTACGAACCGGTCGTTCCCGGTCGAACCGTAGTTACCGGTTCGTGCAGTTTTCTGCTTTTGAACCGAACCGTGGGTATTCAAACCGGACTTGGGACCGGTTTTAATAACACTGATCATAAAAGGCTTCATTTAAGTGTTTTTTTTTTTTTGGAATCTCTGTGTCACTAAATAATATATTAGCAATAAAATGTTGATTGCCGCTCTAAGCATGCTGTTAAATGTTAGTTTCCTGTAGTATGTATATTTATTTTGAAGTTACATAGAAATAAGATTTCATAGAAGTGAAACTCTATTAATTACACTATAATAGAATTAACATTTTGTAATATACTTTTAGCAATGCTTAACATTTCTTGTACAAAAGTTCTATTTAACGATAAGTGAGTATTGTCGTTAAAAGCTAGCTTTTCATAATGAATGTCACTAAAAGTATGACTTCTAGTGACAAATTTAAACTAACATCATAAAAGCCTTTTTATGACAGACTATGTAGTTATAATGACGTTATAGTGTAAATTAATACAAAATTTTGTGTCATCAAAACTTTATTTTCTTGTAATATTCTATCTCAAATATATCTAATACAGCCAAATATGTTTTGTTTAACCAAAAAATTAGTTACGTGTTATGAAATCTGTTGTGGTGCGTACTTATCATAGGTGGATTCACGTACATGCCCTCACTGAAATTTTAGAAATTAATATAAATTTTTCATAATAGTCTAAAAAATATTTTAAAATTTTATTATTTTAAGATTACGGCCCCTACTTAAATAATAATAATATCTCTTCGTATAAAATTGCCCCCACTTGTTAAAGGTCCTAAATCCACTACTTGTAATTATGGTGAGCAGTAATAATGCTCGAATGAAGTTGCTGTATTGCTTACATACGTAGTGGAGCAGTGGCTGTTTGGACTTCGGATTCCCCGAAAAACAAAATTTTATCGAAATGAAATGAAAGGAGTCGGATCTTATGCACCCGGGTGCATTCAGCCTCAATGCACCCGGGTGCACTGCACCTATTTTTTTATATATATTTTTTTAAATTTTTTTCATACAATGGTTAATCTAGGTTTATTTAACATATGTATCAATTTTTACTATTTTTGGAGACTTTTAGATTTTTTTTTAGATTTTTTAAAATCAGTGGCATTTTCGGTAATTTAAAATTACGAAAAAATGCCACTAATTTTAAAAAATCTAAAAAAAATTGATACATATGTTAAATAAACATATATTAAAAGCTTCATGAAAAAATTTAAAAAAAATATAAAAAAATAGGTGCAGTGCACTTGGGTGTATTGAGGCCGAATGCACCCGGGTGCACTGGATTGGACTCCGGATTTACATGAACAAACGAAGTGGAATGTGCATTTTTATTTTATTTTATTTTATTTTTAAAGTTTTAAAAGAGGGCAATTTCTTTATTTCTATAGTTAATTACGAAGTTTGATCTTCTACGACAGGTCGTTTACAACTCTTGCTTTCGACCACTATTTGGGCCGTTGGATCCCGCGGGATCATTTTCAATTTAGGCAAGTTCAACTTCATGAAGGTATCCGTTGCCTTCATCCCCACCAAAGCCAGTTCGACGAGAAGATGGTTGTATGACTGGTATAAACGACTACGGGCAATGTTTTTTTCATAGATCTACAGGTTTCAAAAGGGTGGTCACCACGACATTAATGTTCTGGGTTAGATGTTATACTTGCCTAAATTGAAGGGTAAGATTTGCTAAATGTTAAACCTCGATGTTTAATGCGTTATTTTTTGAACTTAAAGGATTAAATCTGCAAGAAATTGTACATTATTACTATTTATTATGCAAAAATGTCTTCTATTTGAGTGGGGTCACAAAAAAAATTAAAATAGTAAGAGGAGATGACTTATACGAAAAGCAAATGGTTGTCACGCACATTCAACTTATCGAATCTTTCCTTTTTTGATAATGAAGGGGGTTCTCATATATTTTAAAATTTTTTTTAAACTCATACATGAGCCTTATTTGAACATGTTAAAATAATTTTTTGCTAATTTTAGGACATATACAAATAAGTGTGTTGAATTTTTTTTTTTAAAATGAGATTCCTAATGCATTGACATGTAAGAAATCATATTTTTCATTATAAAAAATTCAAAACACTCCTCTAGAATTTAGATGACCCTAATTTTGTTTAAAAAAAATTATATAAAAACATCTACATGGGCCAAGATGAGTAAAGAAAACAAAGAAAACTACTCAATATATTTTATTAATAAAATTATAAAATTAAAAATACAAATTAATTGCAATGTCTGGGGGAGAATATTATTTCATGGATAATTTCAATTCTTTGTATTAGAATTATTTTTATCTTTTAATATGGTCAGTCCAAAAATTATGAAGTAACGAATAAATTAACCTCCAATTCATTTTGAGTAAATTTTTATGAACAAAAAAAACATTATTTATTAAAATATCATTTGTATGTGAAACTTTATCAATAAAATTGAAATATTATTTGATTGATATACATAATCCGTAGAGAGATTATGGAAACCTGGATGTCCATGCCATACACAAGTCCAAACCATGCACTAAGTTCAAATCGCAACTCCGAACATGATACTGTCAACTCACTTTTGCAATTTACTAAATCATAACCTCTTGGCAACCGATTGGCAAGTGAAAGGCAACAAAAACTCTTCCAAAAACCTGCTGAACTTATATTGGGATGCAAGCTCGAAAAGCTCAGAAATCTTCATATACATATTTGGAACATTAAATTGCAATGACACAAAGTTCAGTTCCAGCATAATTAAAACCTTTCATTGATAACAGTTTGACAAAGTGAAATGACTGGGAAATGTACTTCCAATTACATTGCTCTTACATAACAAAAGAAATAAATGGCAGAAAACATTTCTCTTTGTACGCTCAAGTTTTGGAATCATTATAATCTCATTAAAACTAAATCAACAATCCTAAAGTTGTTGCACCATCTTCTTGAACTCACTTCAGACTCCAAGCACTAGCCTGAGCATTTGCCAAGATCCTTCCTGTTTCCAACATTTAAAGTGTCACATGCTCACAGCCTAGCCCATTTAAATTTGGTGACTTGCAAGGTCATAAAAGTGATAATCTAAATTTATCATGTGCAACTCTGAGAAAATGATAGAGAAATGACCTGCACGCGTGAGATACCCAACACTGCAACAGAACTCACAAGCTGCACTTGAGCGAGCTAAAAAATGGACGCAGCATAGCTTTCTCTTTTGACGAATAATAATTCAGCACTTAGCAATAGGGCTATTGATTGACAAGTAGGAATTAATGAAGAAATTATTAAAATTTCAGTAACATTAGACAAAATGAGAGACATCATTTTCTCTAACATTGTAGTCTATTCAGTTACAAGCTGAAGAAAAAAAGGTGAGGCTTTGTTTCATGATTCTTGGGGCCAATTTGGCCAGGAGGTAGAAATAACTCACCATGCAAAGCACAAATTTTTAGCTTTTTTTTTTCCTGCATTTTTGGGAGCTTTTTTTACGCAAATAATTTGGGTTGAATAGATATGCCATTTCTCATCCTCACACTCCACAGCACAAGTACAGATATAGAAGAGACCTTCCAAGAATTCATTGAACAATAACATTCAGACAAATGAAATTCATGAAATTCCTATGGGAAAGAAACTGATGAAAAATTGAAAATAAAGTTTGAAAAAATATGAATCAAAAGCTGTAAAAAAATTAAAATAAAAAACAAAAAAAAATGTTACAAGGAATGGTTGTAGCCTTGTTGGGAGAGTGGAGAAGAGGGATGGAAGAACCAAGGACATGTTGCAATCACGTGCTTCAATGAAGAATAGATGGAAGAGGAGATGGAGATGTGGACAGTACGAGAGTACAAGACAAAGATTGATAAAGAAGAAGCTGTAGCTGCTGTCGAGGGTGGGGACTGAAGTGAAAGATACTTTCTTATTGGCCAAAAAAATCTAGTACCTATGCCCATACCAGATACCTACAATCAGTTGAATTTTGAAGGTGAAATCATTTTTATTTCATTTCCTTAAGAGGAGAAAGAAATAGCATACTCAGTAATTGGAATTTGGAGCTATCACCTCATCACACCACTTAGTCTTAGGCCAGTCTTCAGCTCCTCCCGTGTCGTATGCCTCCATCGACCCTAGACATTTTCCGACTTCCACTTGTTGGAGAAGGGGAAGGTCTCGCGGCCATGAAGGCAGCAATTCAATTATATGGAGGTCATAAATTACCAAATTTTCGAGGGCATCGAGTTGTGACATTTCAGTAAGCAGAGATTTCACTTTTTAGCGGCCTGTGATATCAAGTCTCTCTAGCGACTTGGAAGAAAAGGTTGGAGGAGTGGTCAGGGAAAGGAAATCAAATACAAGGATGGTCAGAAAGTTAGAGGTAGAGGAGAAGATGAAATTCTCACCTTGCTGCGTCCTTGAGCACCTTAAATCGATATGCTTTCTCTGCTCCAATGCACCTTAACTTTCGTATAATGTTGCAGAATCGGAAGCCCCGAACTCATTCCTTGTACCGAGAATCCTCGATCACATGCAAGATAAGAAGAACTGATGTGTAGAAGCTTCTTGAGTCGCTACTTCGATCAATCTTCATCTCCGCTCATCTGTTGCTAGAAAAAGGAAATTTTGCCAGATGCTGCTCTTCCCAAGTCACTGCATACAGTCATCTATAAAATATTAACTTTCCCATTTTGCCCCTGTCAATCTCAGCTGCACATTTAAACTTGACGGCAGATATGACATTTCTACATTTGGCCCAACGTGGAAACTTTGCATAGAAACCAGTTCCAGGGTTACCATCAGGGGCACCTGGGTGCAAATATTTATTTTTTAATATTTTATTGAAATTTTTTTGAACAATTGTTCATATAAGTATATTTAATGTGTACCAATTTTTATTGGAGATTTTTCTGGAAAAATATTTAAAAATCTTCAAAAATGGTAAAAATTGATAGATATGTTAAATACATTAAGATTAACAATTTTATGAAAAATATTTTACAAAAAAAGGGTATTTATCAATCTAACATATAAATTTTTTTTTAAAAAAATCTCATAAGACTTAATATTTCAAATAGAAAATTTAAAGCAAGTTAAACCTTTAGCATGTTATTGCATAACAGTCAATTTTGTAGCCTCTCATTGTAAACACGTTTAGCCCATTATTGCAGTAGAGCTAAAGCATTCAATATCAAGGGGACAGAAAACATCGATGACACCATTCAAGTGCCAGTATATGAGGAATGTTTCAATGCATTATAGTACAAAATTCATTTTTAAAATTTTTTTTAAAGTCTTTTTATAAAATTGTTAATTTATGCATATTTAACATTCATATTAAATTTTATTATTTTGGAGATACATTTTAATAGCCCATAACAGAATCTCACATGGAAAAATGAGAAAATTCCTTGTAGTTTATAAATGGTTCTTAAGTTTAATATAGTGTGACACGTTTTAAAACTATGCGACTAAGCTACCAGGCTAGAGCGGATAATATCACACTGTGGGGCCCATAACCCATAGATTTAACAGTCATTTTTCTAGATCTATGTAAGCCAAGGCTTGACGAACCAAACGAAAGTTGGTGGGTTTATAATAACTCATAACCGACTCCCACATGCCTAATGGTCGTTTTTTCTGGGCCTGGGCCTGTGTGCTATGTACGTCAGACTCAATGATCGTTTTTCTGAGTCTATGCGTGACATACATATATTTTTGTTTTTTAAAAATAAGGGTATTTTAGTCATTGAAAAATTATTAAAACCATCTTATTTTAAAAAATCAAAAAAATATATGTACATATCTTCAAAAATGGTAGAACTAGGTTTATAGATTAAATATAGCTAGATTAATAATTTTATTATTCCAATAAAAAATCCCAATAGAAAAACAGTTTTTTAAAAAAGATTTTGCAAAAAACCTTTAAAAAAGTGGATTTTGCACCCAGTCACGTTGAAACATTCCTCATACATGCATGCTTACTTATTTAAAGGCAATAATCACAAATGTCGTAACAAAAGATGATAACATACATGAATCTCTGCATTTCTCTTCTCAACCTCAAGGTAAATTCCAGAGTCTTAAAATACTTTCCTCTTCACCAAATTATACTTACAATTTCATCGGGAAGATGATAAACCGAACCTTCAAACCGAAGAAATCATTTCAGGTTCTACCATAAGATATGCTCAGCAAATGAAAATATAATTGGACCAAAAAATCACGTACAGAAGGAGCAGAGTATGAAATGAACCAACGAGGCAAACCTGAAAGCAAACAAGTCCCCAAACCAGCAGTTACCAAGCAAAAAAAAAAAAAAAAAAAAAAAGAATTCAGAAACGTAGTTCAATTCACATGCTTCCAGCATTAGTTAATGTGATCCAGAATACCATGAAACTAATTTGGCACCTGCACATGGGAATTAACTAATGAAAAAACGATTTGGTGCAACTAGCTTACAAAATCTAGCAATACTACAACCTATGACTGTAAATAATAAATCTTCACCTTAGAAGTAAAAGGTCCTAGATAAGTTATTATAGCACGTAACGAATTTTTAAAAACTTTAAAAGAAGTTGGTCCCAGATGGATAGTAAAGGCAAATTTAATGATTCTGTTCTAAGACCAAGAAAATAGTAACTATCAATTGTTGTTTTCCGTTTACATTCCATGAAAACACGAAGAATTAGCGCCATGGCAAATCCTACAGATCAAATATATTCATGCAAAACGAATTAATAGCTTACCAACAATATTAATTCATGGGAATCGCTAGAATAACTCTGTTAGTTATCCTCCATCACTTTGAAGATGTCTTCAAGAAGCCCATGCGCATATCCTTTAGGAACACCTATTTATATTGGAGTTGATTGTAAGATTACTAAACAAGGTGTTATATTTAAGGCATGAGAAGTATTAACAACTGGTTAAGGGTGTATTTGGGAAGTATAAAACTTGTGGATGAAAAGCCTTTTGTGTAAAAATTTCTAAAATAAGAGAAGATGATATGATAGGATGAGTAATAATAAGAAATAAAGATAATAAAGTTAAGAGAAATAGGTTAATTGCAAAGGTGTAAATCGGGTAAGGTTGACTTGGGTTGGAGTAAATGCAATCATAACCTATCATACAAAGTCTCAACCCAACCCTACTTTTATTCCTATTTTAACCTTGTGGAAATCGGTTCGGTTTGGATTAAAAGTTGAGTTAATAAATATATAATATTCAAAAATATTTTGCTTAATTAAATTTGTATTAAATATATAAATTTATATGAAAGAATAAAAATTAATATTTTTATAGGAATACTTTTCGATTTATGACTTATACAATGATATAATTACTAAATAATCTTATTTCAAATTAATAATGTCTAGTTAGTTCTTATATATTCTGTGCTAATGTAAGACTATTTATTAATAATTTATTATATTATACACTAATATACGAAATCGGGTCAGGTTGACAATCATCCAATCTAAACCATCCCACCTTTGAAATCGGGTTATATAATTTATTTTTTTCAAAATGCCTATCCCAGCTTTATTATAAATTGGGTTGGGTTAGTTGGGTTTGAGTTGAAACCAACCCTATTTTTACCCTTAGTTAGTTAGTTATATGGGTGATTAGGTAGAAATATTGAAAAGTAAGGTTGTTTGTATAAGAAAATGAAAAGAAATAATTTTAAAATAAGGTAGTTATGGAGAGTAAAAAGTTTTAAATTGAAAATTTTTATTAAAGAATAAAAAATCCTAAATTTCTTATTTCAGGAAAAGAAACATAAAAACTCTATAGTAGCAATGCCTTCTACCATTGTTAGAATTTAGAAGAATAATTTGTCTTGTTGCAAGGCATTTGTTCAAGAGCCTAGTAATATTCTTTAGGGAAATAGATTAGTATTTTTTTCTTTTACTAAAGAAGTAACATATTGAACAAGCATCCAAAAGTGGTGCCAGTGTAAATAATTTTAAGATTAAAATTTATCAAAAAAACATTTCAAATTCATAAGCATAGTTGTCACATCAAAATAACATCATAATATTTCAGAAAAATATTGATAATATCTTGTAGAAAAAGAAACAACAGTGCACACAACATAAACACATGCAAAGTGTAAATTTATTCACTCACTAACATTAACTCCTCACCTTTGAAGACTATCGTTAAAATTTCCGTGTAGTGCTTGATTCAGAGTCATAATGGTTGACGAAAGAAATGTGCTTAATAAAATCTGCTCTTTGTGCTCCATTATCAATTTGTAGACTCTCCAAGAAAGACATTGGCATATCCGTCAGTGCTAATTTCTTGAGTTTAGTGAGGTGCCCAAGCCAAGAAGGAACATCCACCAATACTTCACAGTTTTCAATCAACAGAACCTCGAGATTAGGCATTGCTCCCTTTTCCACTGTCACTTTCTTTAATCCTTTTAAATTTTCTAATGATAATTCTTTGAGTTTTAGATGCCCACCTTTCTTTAGATGCAACTCTTCTCCATCATAAGCATTATACATGATATAAAGTACCACTAAATTAGGGAGTGAACTGAGAGCCTTGAGAGGGTCATCCTTCAATCCTGACCATCCCAAAGTTAGAGTACGCAGATCTTTAAGAGCAGAAATCCAGTGGGGAAACTTCTTTAAATGCCCATTCAATACAAGTTCTTGAATAGTAAGTGGAGGATCTGTTAGAGAATGTAAGTCGATTTCTTCACCCTCTTCTATAGAGTTGACTTCAAGGTATTTGAGGTGCCTCATGTTCTCAATTGAACTGCACAAATTATGCCCATCTTCTCTTTTTAATTTAATAATTTCTAATATTCTTAATTGAGTGAGCTTCCCCAATTCTCCAACTGCGCCACACTCTATCTCAATTTTTCTCAATTCATGTAGGGATCTCAGATACCCAATTCCATTACCCACTTTAGCACCATCTACACTATGAAAAGCAGTACCATCTTTTAACTCACGAGAAACATAAAGGTAGCGTAAACGTTGGAGCTTATAAATTTCCACAGGCAATTCATGTATGAGGGTATCTTCAATAATCAATGTCTCTAAATTTCTTAACTTCATTATGGAACTTGGAAGATGCTTGACCTCTAAATCATATAAATTGAGATACCTTAGATGCAACAATCTTGTTAGATCCTTCGGAAAGTTATCCATATAAATATTTGCAATACTTAAAACTCTCAATAAATGCAATCCAGCAAAAGATTTGATAGCAGAGGAGGTAATAGATTGCCCATACTCTCCAAAAATGAAAAAAGAACGGAGATGTGAAGAAGAAGAGCTCTCACATTTTGGTATCATCTCACCTTTGTTGTGATAAATAGATAAACGTCGAACTTCATCAGATAACGATATCTTCTCTTCAACATTAGAAGAAGACACAATGAGATTTTCTTCTCCTGATTTAAAAATAATTATCTCCCGCAACAGATCATGAATGCGAAAAGTCATTATTTTCCCATCAATTTGTGCGCTTGAAACTTGAATTAAGCTCCTGGAGAGAAGGTTATAGAGGTAGCTTTCACCAACCTCTTCTGGTGTCCTGCCTTCTTTTCTTTCTATGAAAGCTTCGGCAATCCATAGCTTTATTATCTGTCCACGCCCAATGTTATAGTCTTCGGGAAATATAGTTAAATATGAGAAGCAAGATTTCAAGTAATAAGGCAAATCATTGAAACTAAGCCAAAGAATTTCCATCATACTCTTAAGCTGATTATCAATGTTTAGCTCTGATCCAAGGCTACGATACATCATATCCCATGCTGCATATGTTTCATCTTTAGTTGCAAGAAGGCCTCCTAATGTCACAATAGCAAGAGGTAGTCCTTGACACTTGTTGACAAAGCTTCGAGCTAGCGTTTCCATTTCTGAAGATAAAACAAAAATTTTCTCATGGTCTGCTTTTGGAAAGGCCCTTCGACAAAAGAGAGACCATGCACTATCTGAATCTAGAGGTTGAAGCTGATATATGTGATCAGAAGGTCCAAGGCAACAAGATGATGCCACATCATGCCTACGCATTGTGAGTACCACTCGGCTCCCATTTTCATGGATCGGCAATGCAAGGCTTAGTACCTTCCAGGCATTTTCTTCCCATACGTCATCTGCAATAAGTATAAATCTCTTGTTCTGAAGATAGTCTCTTGACACTTGAATTAATTGCATATCAGTCATTGTACCAAGTTCTGAGGGAACCTGCTCTTGCTTTGCTTTAAAGAATTGTTTAATCATGTCTTGAAGAAGCTCTATCTTCTTAAATGTTTCTGACACGGTGATCCAAGCATAGGTTTCAAAGTGTTCCTTCACTTGTTGGCTGTCATACACCTTTTTTATTAAAGTAGTTTTACCCAAACCACCCATGCCAACCACTGACATGGTTGAAAGCCTCTTCTGATCTTTGCTAAGTAACCGGTCAATAATCCAAGCTTTTGGTCCTTCAATGCCCACAAGTTGAGATTCTTCCATGAAAAGAGCAACTAACCGAGTATCATAAACTATATCCCTATTGTTCACACTTGAACCCATCTCGGCATTGTTTAGAAGATTAAAATCATCTTTTCTTTTTGAAATTTCAGAAAGTCGTATTCTGATATCTTGTATCTGTCTTGCAATTTGGTGTCGAGCCTTCAACTGCTTAACGGAGAGAGTAATTTTATGCACAAATCTCAAGATTCCAAGCCCATCTTGCGGATAATATTGTCCAATACGAAGTATGAATTCATCAAGAATGTCTTCAGTGTCACAAGCTGCATGTCTCACCTGCTTGTTGATGGAGTTCAGACATTATTCTAATGCTTTTTGAAACTTATATATATTCACGTTGATGACTTAAATGCCGCATTGTATACAAGTGACAAATTATACCTATAAGTGAATACGTATCCTTCAAGTGATAAATGATACTCATAAATACGTTAATATGTATCTTCTACGGGAAATCATAACCTCAAATTTTTAGCCAACATCAGGTGGTAATTTATTCTTTGAAAAATGACTACATGTAATTTTTTTCACATTTTACCAAATTTTTCAAAATTTTCAAAAGTAATTTATTTTAAAATTTGGTTGCTCCATCGTTACCAACAAGGTTTGATCAAGAAATTAATTTAAAGAATATTTTTAAAAATAAATTATGTTTTATCTTAAAGATATTTTCTTACATTTTATAATTTTACTTACATATAGAGCTCTTTTTAAAAAGTGTTCAGGGTTTGTTTATGTCTTCAATTTCTTATAAACCTTTTCAGTAAAAATGCAAATTTCACAAAATTCATAACATACCTACAATTTTAACAAAACCTTGTTGGTATCAATGCAAAAACTCTTTAAAATTTTATAAAATATTTACATATTTTTATTGGTGTACTTGCATCATTTTTCTCTTATTTAATTTTATAATCAAGTTCAAAAATTTCTACAATTATCTAAACGGAGACAACATGCCCCCGATTACCACTAGAGAGACTAGGCATTCTCAAATTATCAAGACGCAGATGAAATGCTACCGCAACATGGACGGGTTTCGAGCTCGCATCCCTCTATGAACGTGCCAGCGCCCATGCATATATATTTTCAATAGCAGTGCCCTTACATATTTGACAACATTGCAAGCCTTTCAAATTTATAGAAACTAAAACGAGATGAATTTAATAGATGTAATTATGTTTTGATGGATTTAATAAACTTAGGGTCATTTATTTCCACTTTGTGTATATATGTTTGATTTAAATAACTAAAACCCTCCGATTTTTAAAAATATATATGTATCCATATATTTAAAAATGATGAAACTCAGATTTACATGTTAATAGTTTTATAAAAAAAATTTAAAGTGGATTTTGTACTTTGACTAAAATGAGTTCTGCTTCTACGTGTAAGTGGGCTAC
>JAXCLR010000001.1:7207242-7218734 GCA_035584095.1 Annona squamosa
GGATTCTCACCTTGCTTTATACACAACTCATCTCCATCATAAGCATTATATATGAGATTGAACACCACTATATTTGGAAGCAAATTAAGGGCTCTAAAGGGGTCATTCTTCAACCTAGACCAACCCAAACGTAGAATGCGTAGATCTTTAAAAGCAGAAATCCAAGGGGGTAACTCCTTTAAAAGACCATACAAGACAAGTTCTTGAAGAGTCAATGGAGGATCTGACAAAGAATACAAGTCGATTTCTTCATCCTCTTCTATTGAGCGAATTTCAAGGTATTTGAGGTGACTCATTTTCTCAATCGAATTACACAAATCATGCCCATCTTCTTTTCTTAACTTGATAATCTCTAACCATCTTAGTTGAGTTAGCTTTCCTAGTTCTTCAACTACACTACTCTCTGCCTCAAGTTTTCTCAATTCTTGCAGTGATCTAAGACTTGCAATTCCGTTAGGTACTTTGACACCACTCACAGCTTTTAAGTCAGAATCACTTTCATCCAAGTTATGAGAAACAGAAAGGTGGCGTAAGCTTTGAAGTTTGGAGATCTCCTTCGGCAATTCACATATAAAGGTGTCTTCAATAATCAAAGTTTCCAAATTTCTTAACTTCCTTATCGAACTTGGAAGATGCTTAAACTCTAAATTGAACAAATTAAGAAACCTCAAATGTAACAAACTTGTTAGATCTTTCGGAAAAGTATCCATGTAAATATTTGAAATACTTAATACCCTTAACAGATGTAATCCAGCTAAAGATTTGATAGCAGAAGAGGTAACAGATTGCCCAGACTGCCCAAAAACAAAAAAGGAACGAAGGCGCGAGTAGGAGCTCTCACGTTTTGGTACCATCTCACCTTTGTCATGATACATAGATAAACGTCGAACTCTATCAGACGCAGTAACCCTCTCTTCATTGGAAGAAGATGTGATGAGATTTTCTTCTCCAGATTTAGAAATAATTATATTTCGTAGCAAATCATGAATGTGAAAGGAGATTAATTCGCCATCAATTTCTGCACTTGAAACTTGAATGAGGCTCCTGAATAGAAGGGCATATATGTAGCTTTCACCAATTTCTTCTCGTGTCATTCCTTCTTTTCTTTCAATAAAACCTTCTGCCATCCATAGCTTAATTATCAGCCCACGCCTAATATTATAGTCTTCAGGAAATATACTTAAATAGGAGAAGCAAGATTTCAAATAATAAGGTAAGTCATTGAAACTGAGCCATAGAATCTCCATCATACTCTTAAGCTGATTATCAGTGTTAAGCTCTGATCCAAGGCTACGGTGCATTGTATCCCACGCAGCATATGTTTGATCTTTAGTTGCTAGCAGACCTCCTAGCGTGACAATAGCAAGAGGTAGTCCTTGACACTTGTCAACAAAGCTTCTAGCCAACTTCTCTAATTCTGGAGATAAAGTAAGATTTTTCTCATGATCGGTTGTTGGAAAGGCCCTTCGACAAAAAAGAGACCATGCACTATCTGAATCAAGAGGTCGAAGTTGATATATGTGATCAGAAGGTCCAATAGAACAAGACAATGCCACATCACGCCTGCGCGTTGTGAGTACTACCCGAGTCCCATTTTCATGAACTGGCAATGCAAGACTCAGTACTTTCCAAGCATTTACTTCCCATACATCATCGGCAACAAGAACAAACCTCTTGTCTTGAAGATAGTCTCTTAATAACTGGATTAGCTGCATATCAGTCATTGCACCAAGTCCAGAAGGAACCTGCTCTTCCTTTGCTTGATAGAATTGCTTGATCATATCTTGAAGAGCCTCCATCTTCTTGAATCTTTCTGACACAGTGATCCAAGCATAAGTCTCAAAGTGTTTCTTCACTTGTTGGCTGTCGTACACCTTTTTAACTAGAGTGGTTTTGCCCAAACCTCCCATGCCAACTACTGATATGATCGAAAGCCTCTGCTGATATCTATTGAGTAACCAGTCAATAATCCAAGCTTTTGGTCCATCAATTCCTACAAGTTGAGTTTCTTCTGTGAAAAGAGCAGCCAGCCGAGCATCATAAACTATATCCAAGTTGTTCACATTTGAACCCATCTCTTTGTTGTTTAGAAGATTAAAGTCATCTTTTCTTCTTGAAATATCAGATAGTCGAATTCTCATATCTTGTATCTGTGTCCCAATTTCATATCGGGCCTTTAGCTGCTTAATTGAGCGGGCTACTTTATAAACAAATTTAAAGATTCCTTGTTTATCCTGCAGATAACATTGTCCAACGGGAAGGATGAATTCATCCAAAATATCCTCAATGTCGCAAGCCGCATGTCTGACCTGTTCATTGATGGAGTTCAGGTAATAATCAAAATGTTTTTTGAAATTTGCGCATTGATGTCTTCATTAAATGTCGCATTACTCTAAGTGAAAAATCATACCAATAAATTTATCTCATGTGGAAATTGAAAGTTATTTCGATCAAAATGTTAGCCAACATTTTATAACTTTTTGCAAAAGCTGACTACACAAATTTATTTTTACTAAATTTTAACACAAATATTCAAAAGTAATCATTTATTTTTCAGTGTTAATAAAATTTTTCAATAATCTAATAGCTCTGTAAGCAATAAAAATTTAGAGAAATTACAATGAAATGAATTTGGTTGATGTAAATATGTTTTGATGGATTTTTAGTAGACGGCGGGTCATTCATTTCGCCTGAGGACTAAAAATTTTCAAAATTTTATCATTTTAACTTTAGTATATGTTTAACTTTAATAAAACTTTTAAATTCAAAACCTATCACTCTCCACTACTATTCAATTTTTAAATTATTTCTTCCTATCTTCCTATATAAACTACCTTACTTTTTAATCATTTCTAAAGAACTATTTATATAATTAACCTATCTAGTTTAATTTTATTCTCTTTATCCATCATGATTATTGGATCTAAACAGATCTAAGTGGATCTAACCCAATCAAACCAGATCTGGGGTTTGATATTAATGAGTTAATCCTAATTTAAAACTTGTAATATGATCTTATGCCCCATTATAAGGTTATTTATACCTTAATTACAGAAATTAAAACTTAAATTCTGATTGGATCTAACCCGATCTAACCCAATTTAATTTTTTGATGTTAATAAGTTAATAATAATTTAACACATGTAATATGATCGTAGATCCCTTATAAGGTCATTTATATTTTAATTATAGAAATTAAAACACAAATAATATGAGTTAATGAAATAATCAAAATCTAATAACATCTAATGTGATCTAACCCAATTTAACTCGATCTAACCTGATCTAATTTTTTATATTAATGAGTTAATCCTAATTTAACACATGTAATATAATCATAGATCCCTTATAAGGTCATTTATATCTTAATTACAGAAATTAAAACACAGATAATATGAGTTAATGAAATAATCAAAATCTAATAACATCTAACGGTATCTAACCCAATTTAACTCGATCTAACCCAATCTAATTTTTTATATTAATGAGTTAATCCTAATTTAACATTTGTAATATGATTTTAGATCCCTTATAAGATCATTTATATATTAAGTACAAAAATTAAAATACAAATAATATGAGTTAATGAAATTCATCTGAATCTAATAGCATCTAGCGGGATCTAACGTGATCTAACTAGATCTAACCATATCTACTTTTTTATATTAATGAGTTAATCCTAATTTGACATTTATAATATGATCTTAGGCCCTTATAAGGTCATTTATATTTTAATTATAGAAATTAAAACTCAGATAATATAATTTAATGAAATCCGTCAAAATCTAATGACATCTAATGGGTTTTAACCCGATCTAATTAGATCTAATCGGATCTAATTTTTTATATTAATGAGTTAATCCTAATTTAACACCTGCAATATGATCTTTGGCTCTTATAAACTCATTTATACCTTAATTACATAAATTAAAACTTAGATAATACGATTTAATGAAATAATCAAAATCTAACGACATCTAACAGGATCTAACTCAATCCAACTGGATCTAACTTGATCTAACCCGATGTAACCTGATCTAATTTTGTATATTAACGAGTTAATCCTAATCTAACACTTATAATATGCTTTTAGGTCCTTCTAAGATCTTCTATACCTTAATTATAGAAATAGTTTGCTTTCAAAATGTTGAAATTTTTAAAAATGTAATATGTATATAGTTTGTAAAATTTTTAATGCATGAGATTTCTTGAATTATAAATAATAAATATATTAAACACTCTTGAATTATAATTAGCAAATATAATAAACTAATAAATGTTATATTTTAAAATTATTCAATATAACTAGATTGCATGAAAGTGTTCATGAAACCCAATTTTTGTGTCGAATATTTTTAAAATTTAAATCATTTACTTTGTTTACAAAATTTTCCGTATAAGATACATATAATATGTCAAGATTTTCAATGCATATATTTTTGGGATTATTTCTCTTTTGTATTAAGCTATTTTGCAAACTTAAAGGATTACATCTACAAAAATTCATAAATTTAAATAATTTCTTTGGTTACTCTTTTCATGTTTTAAAATTTTATTTTCAAAAAATGCCCTCTAAAAACAATCGTCCATGCACTTTTCATAATAAAATTTTCTTAATTTTTTGTTAAAAATTATGTATATATTTTTAGTTGTCCACACACATTTTGTAATTGCATTATCTAAGACAATTTTTTTAGTGACATTAACAAAGTTCCTAATTAAGGTTCCCTGTGTAACACTGAGAATATAAATCTTTTAAAACTTGAATGAATAAAATTTTCCTAGCCTAACAGTAGGAAATTAATGGGTAGCATCATAGTATATGATAAACTGGCAAAATCAAATGAACCATATGGGTAGCATCATAGTATATGATAAACTAGCAAAATCAAGTGAACCATGGCTCAAACGATTCTAAGTGTTTTCATCTTTTAAACCATACCACTTATAATCAGACCGGATGTAATTATAAAAAAACGTTAAACTAGTATTTTTTATATAAAAATTTTAAAAATATCAACTCTTGAATTTTAATTTTAAAATAAACTAAAAATTTTTATTTCAAAAGTAAAATGAATATATATTAAATTAAATTAAATTAAAAATAAATCTATTAAATAGAAAATTGATGACAAAATTTTATGATTTAAAAGTAAAATTCATACTCCAACTCACCCACCCGCAATGCTCCTGTACAAAACAAGTAAAACCTGATGCTACGGCCCACCTGGTCACTCGTGCACACACAAATTACTATATTAATAATTATATTTAGAAAATAAATTATACTTTTTAAAAATAAAATTATCTAAAATGATATTCTTATAGTTTATATGAAAGCATTAAAACATATAAATTATTAAATTTTATTTTAAAAAATAATTAATGATTATTTTAATTAAATGCATATTAAGCTTTTCTAATTTATACCATCATGACATTTATGATAATAGAATTTAATGAAATCCACTTAAGTCTAATGACATCTAGCTGGATCAATTTAGTAAGTAATTATATTTAATAAAAATTTATTTTACCAAAAGTATAAAATCATATACTTGCAATTTATATTACAAATTTAATGACATATTATTAATATGCTAGCTGTAATTCATTGTCACTAAAATTAATAAACTCAAAATAAAAAAATTATTTACATCAAATGAAATCAATGTAAAATTATCAATTTAGTAAATATTTACGTTAGATAAAAATTTATAAAAAATCTTCATGTTATAGAATACATCTAAATAATGTCCAATCAAATTTAACCAAAGTTAATCAAATGTAAATAAAATTAAAATTTAATTTCAAAAATAAAAGTAAATATATGATTTGAAAAATAAATATTTGTAGATTGGCGTTAAAATATTTAGAATAATTTTACATTTTTATCACTTAAAATTAAATAAATATGTCTTCATGACAAATGCATGCTTATGGTTAGTTTTGTTTTTTAAAAAATATGACCAAGATATGTTAGAAGGTAAAATTTTTTAATTTTGATTATGAGCAAACAATAGAAAAGGTGTTCTAGAAGAGTTTTTGGATATGGGCAAACCCAATTCAAAATTAATATAAAATTATGTAAATTAACTAAAGTAGTATTCTTATAGTTTACTATATAAAAAATTTTAAAGTATATCAACTTTTAAATTTTATTTAAAAATAATTTATAAATTTTATTTTAAAAAGTAAAACAAAAATATATATGAATTTAAATTAAATGAGAAAAAAATCAATAAAATAAAAATTTATAGGAAAATCTTCAATAAAATTTTTATGATTGAGAAGTAAAATTGATGCCCGAACCCACCCGCATGCACATTACTATATTAATAATTGTATCTAAAAAATCAATTATATATTTAAAAATAAAATTACCTAACATAATATTCTTGTAGCTTATATGAAAACTAAAATATATCAACTGTTTTATTTTAGAAATAAATTATAAAGTATTATTTCAATTAAATGCATATTAAGTCTTTCTAAATTTATATAGGAGTGACATTGATACAAGGGAATAATATTTTAAATTTTTATTATTTATATAATGGATTTATAATTTTTTATATTTGCATTTCTCACACATCCAATTTGATTATTTTGAAAATAGACTATGTAAGTTTGTGTATTTTGCAAAAGATATAAACTTACTAATTTATTTTAGAAAAATGTTAACCACGATTATGAAATGGAGTGTAATTTAAAATTTTTTTATTATCACATCTGTGATTCAATTACTTTCTCATTTTCCCGATTTGCTGACAACCTTCCTATCAATTTTAATTTAGGGTGTGTTTGAGAAAGAATAAAATTTTTGATGAAAAGTTGTAAAGAGTAGAAGTTGTTAAATGATGTGATATGATAGGGGTAATGATGAGAAGTAAATAGGATAAAGTTGAAATAGATAGGTTAGTTGTGTGGATAATTGTGTAGAAATGATTGAAAAATAGGATAATTGTATAGAAAAATATGAAGAAATGATTAAAAAATAGGATAGTTGTGGAAAGTGAAAAGTTTTAGATTGAAAAGTTTTAACTTGACAAGTTTAACTCATTAACAAACACACCCTAATCGATAAGATAGGCCTGGTATCTTTTGAGAAAAAAGTAGGACCGATGACCACCAAATTCTAAATGGCGTTGAGGTAACTTGGAAGAATTTTCCATTCATGACTGCTAAAGATTAAAAATAAATCTGTTAAAAATTATCCTTGAGCAAGTGATTATATTTTTGAAATTTTTTTCTTTTGTATGTAATAAAAATGTGCACCGTATCGTAGAAATTTAAATGACATTATTTTTGTCACTTAATCTTATTCGACAATCGCAAATAATGAATATGCTTGTGCACGAATTCAGGTGGTCCGTTGGACCACCAGAAAATTTTCTTTTCTCCCCCACAGCATTTGGTCGGTCGGTCGGTCGGTCGGTCGGCCATGGCTGCCGCTGCCAAGGGAGAAAACCTATCACCTTGCCCCTCCTTCAAAGCCAACCAAATCAAGTGAAATGAGAACTCAATAGACAGATTTTTCTGCCCAATTCATCTCCTTCGATTCCAGGCAGCGAGCAGTAATGAAAAGCCTATCTCCGGTAGCCCATGTTTTCCTAGATCCGGCCATCTGAGCCGTAGGATTGAAGATCAGAACTAGTCAATCAAAAGCCGTAGGATTGTATATCTGCGAGTAATTTCTGTAAAGGCATCTCTATTGAAGAAACGTACCTTGGCTTCATTTTTGATCGATTAAGTGTTAATTAATTAAAACAATCTCGTATATATAACTTAATTAATTTCGATTTAATATCATCAACTGTAAAGCCCCTTCAAAAATTAAAAAAAATTAAGAGAGCCTGCAGTATGGCGATATATATATATTACCTGCCTCACCCATATCTTGATGCCTTCGTTGCTGTCTTCTTTGGCATCAGCATCTTTTAAAAAGGCTCTCATGCTCTCCAGTTCGTCTCTGATCTTGCTAACTTCCCCACGTACGCCTTTCAGCAATTTCACTTCATCAACTAGCAAAGGACCCAAGTACTCAATCAAGAAATTCACAGCACCCTCAGCCATTTTTCTTCTTTTCTCTACAATTGCCGAATCTTTCTCAAACAGAGACAACGGGCAGACTAGCAATGCCTCTGGAAGATACATGCTTGCTTTTTATTGCATGTTATAATCAATATTTTTTTTGTGCAAGATAAGGAGGTCAACTCAAGCTAGCTGGCTGTGGACCCAGCACCAGTGAAAAATGTAACAGTTTTCCTTATCCGCGGTCGCGCACCAGTTCTATTGAATCGGTTCGATTGATTGGAGGGTCGAGCTCAACATGATAGCTGCCATTTCATTTTAACTTAATTTATGTAATTATGATACCAAGTATCATTTCATCAGGAACGAGGTCGTATGCTCAGGCTCCATTTCATCAACATCGATCTGATTCAAGTTGTACACTTTGGAAAGACAAACTTATGCATAAATTTTAAAGAGTTTCTCTTCTAAACCCGAATTGCATGTGATCTCATCAATTTTGTTGACCTTGATAATTGATGAGAAATCCATAGTATATGTTGGATTCTGTATCATTTATATTATTATGAAAATCTCATCACTTGTTAATATAATTGTGCATGGTGCCCATCTACATATGTGTAAAATCAATATAATAAAATAATTAGGAATTTTTGCAAATATGCCTATCAAGTTTGACTAATATTTAATATGTATCCTTAAGTTTGTCAAATTTACAAATATGCTCACAAAGTTTGCATAAAATTATAACTGTGTCCCTTCTGTTATGATGTTGTTAGATTTTTTATGTAAAATGACAATAATGTCCTTTAACCCAAGTGATAAATTTGTAAAATTTCAATTATTGTAGATTTATTTGCTATTTTATTATTATTATATATATTTTTGCATGTATTATTATTTTAGATTTTTCTGCAAAAATGCTTATAATATTTTTCAAAAATTAAAAGTGTATAATTTAGCTTAAGGGCATTAGCGTTATTTTACATAAAAATCTAACAACATTACAATGGAAGGAACACAGGTACAATTTTATACTAATTTTGTGGGTATATTTGCAAATTTGACAAACTTAGGGACAGATGCAATCTTAGTCAAACCTTGTAGACATATTTGTAAAAATCCTTAATACTAAATATTACTTTTTTATTATGTCACTCTCCTTGAATGACCAACACATAGATAAGGGTAGGAATCGGGGAAGGAAGGTGTCCCTAACCCCGACCTCATATTATAAAAATCGTGTACAATCCTCCTTTTTATAGTGAGATGGGACGAGATCGGTTTAACCCTTACTTTTTTTAATATTTTTGAGCTAAACTTCGAATTGGTATCAAGATAATGGGTCGAGCAAAAATGTTGGTCAAGTTTGATAGTTTTAAGAATTTATGAACCTATTAAGTATGAAAATGTATAGATGATAAATTTAAATATTGTATGTTTCGACCTATTAATAATTAGTCAAAGTAAAATATCATTATTTAAATAAAATATGATTATTATAACAAGTTAATAAAATATACCTCATTCAAAATTTTATTCATAGGTTAAAGAATCAAATGAGGTGGATCGAATGCATTAGAAATAGTATAAGAAAGTTCGAGGTCTGGTTAGGGTAATTTCAGAAAAATTTTAAATTATCTACCCACCCCCGGTATAAAATAGAGGAAGCGGATTATAGGTCTACCCATCTGGATTACCACCCCTATACATAGGTCCACTCAAGAGGTAGGCAAATAGATATATACCTACCTTAGTAGCTTGGGCATGTAAGTGATAAAAATATATTCTGACCCATGTGTTTTTAAGTTGTATTTTAACCCCTATAATATATAGTTTAATACTGAATATCATTTTTAAAATTACATTTTTAATATTTGAATGAACTAAAATTCCATTTCTACATTGATAAATGATTTAAAAAGTATTGTTACATTCTAACCATGTGAATAAAACTAAGCAATTTTTATAATTTGAAAATAAAAACATATTTAAAGGTTGTCTCTTAGCTAAACAAATAATATTAAACCTGATAAATGAAGTAAATTTCTCATTAGTCATCAATGTAAAAACCGCTTTTATGTAACCGACAAGAATCAAATTTAATAATCACTTTGATACCTTTATATAAGCATTAAAATGTTTTAATAATTTATATGTAGAATATTTTAAAGTGTATATGCACGTTTGATTAAAAACTTTAAATTTTTTATGAAAAATACCTCTGCCCAATTTACACCATTGAAGTACTTCACTATTGTTGTCAAAAAAAAAAACTCTGTGTTGTTTGAAATTATCTTTCTTATGATGGTGTCAAAAATCATTTCAATCAAAGTTGTGGGTGTGTCTTGCTTAAAAATATTTGTAATTATATGTAAAATATTAAATTCATCTATATTTATTATCAAATTTATTGCAATAAATTATTATCAGAAAAATCTTTTGGATGGTATAGACATTCAATTAACGTTTTTGAAATAAATATATAAATCAAAGAATTTCATTATATTTATTTTAAACTTTACCAATTTGATCAAATGCAGCTCACTCGAATATTAGATGTGACGGAAACTTGATGCCATAATTGAACAAACAATTTTAAATGAGATTGGTGCATCCTTTTTTATCATAAACATCAGTAGTCTCGTTAAAAAGATCATTTCACACTTTCGAAAGGTAAGAAATGAGAAAAAGATTGCAATTAGTAATTCATTCATTTACAGAAATGTCACCAGACTATATAAGATTAAAATAATGCTTAGAAGGGAATTGTATTTCAAGTTTAGTTTTGGTGGAATTGAACTTCGCAAGAGCGCTAGGCTTACTACAGGATTTTCAGATGAGAGGAATCCTTTTTAGGATTAGCGAATTACTTGTCCTTTAATTTGAGAAAGAGGTTCCCAAATCCCGCACTCATCTCCGCTATTTGTTTAATGACTGTTTTTTTTTTTTTTTTTTTTTTTTTTTAAATTTATTAGACCTGTCACCTTGGATGGCAGGTACCTATCAGAGGTGTATTTCATGGGAGTGGCAACAAGGCTACCGTTAAATCCTGAATCTCCCAACCCTAGTATCTTATACACACTTAAGATATCTACTTCGTCATCTAAGTGGTGACAAGCATAATGGGTATTTGAATGGTAGCTTAATTGTTCCTTGTGAGAAAGTTTTAAGAATTATTTTTCATGAAGCTAGCGAGATTTTAGAGGTTTCATGTACTGTTGTTACAATTAACCTAGAGAAGCATCAATACATTGTGATGACCTCCCCCGCCAAGGAGCTATAAATTGGAATAGGCCATTTTAAATAATAATCAAACAGGCAACTGATGTAAAAATCATGCTTTTTTTATTTCTTATATTGCAACTCATCCAACACAAGTATATATATATGGGAACCGATCCTGTGCAGTCCGCTGTAAAATGGACCCCACACATATTAGATTTTAATGAAACTTT
>JAXCLR010000001.1:7263850-7284018 GCA_035584095.1 Annona squamosa
GTCGACTCGAAGATCGACTTGACTTCTCTGCTTTCCTTAAACACTTGGCAAACATATTAGTCATATATATATATATACTCAAATTAGTTCTTGTTAATCATCAAAACTCAATCCTTGGTCAATTTATTTTATTTTGAACATTGTTTCCAACAAATTCAATTGAAGATTGAGGTAGGATTCTACTTCTTTGAATTGAAGTGTGATAATTTATGTCAGAAAAAAACTAGAATAGGAACTTTTTTCCCTCGAAGCTGATTGAGACTCAATTTCTTAGTGAATAGAGAGCTGAGTTGACAAGTGAAAAAAATGAGTGCGGTGATAATGAGCTCATGATGGGTTCAAAACATATATGGGTTGAGAGCCAACCCACAGGAAGCTATTCTCACATTTTTCTCATTGGAATCTCATCTCCAGCCATCAATTTCTCTTGAATGGTCGGGATTAAAAAGGCCATTTTTGGTAAATCAAAAATTTTGGACTTGAGGATTTGGGACATCTTTTGGCTTAGTTATTGCAGTGAGATGGGATGGAGAAGGACGGAGAAATGGAGAAGCTCATCTTATTCTTTGTCGGTGACTTGAATGGCTGCCGGATTTGATGCAGACGGTCATGGATGGCAACCATAGATAGATCTGAGGAGAAGATGCTTACTCGCACCTCTTCTCCCATTCCGGCAGATTTTTGCTTGGTTATCCATATGGAATGCCATGGATTTTTCATTTTGGTTTATTTTTCAGCATTGCTGTTTTGGTTTCCATTTTCTGTTGCAATCCGGTGAATCTAGTGGCATGATTTAGCTTGATTTAGATGGATTTTTTAGATATGCTTTTGGATGGGGCATGGTTGGTATTGCCGTTGTTGTAGCCATGGGTGTCGGTGATGATTTGGATGCCGAATATGGACCTGTGATGTCAGTTGTGGTAATGGGCAGTAGCCGATGATGATGGGTCATGGGGTTGTCGACTAGGGTTTCGATGGTTTGAGGAAGAAGATGAGTTGTTATAAAATTTACAGAAAACCCCTTGGCAAAAGATATTTTGCAAATAGATTAGGCTGAAAATTTTTTGCAAAACAGTACCTGGCTTGCTTCTTTTGTCCAAGTGGGCTTGGGCCTACACCCAAAGCCTACTAGTCTCCAGCCATTTGTGGCCCAACCTAGGCCCACCTTTGCTAGAATTTTATTATAACTTTATTTTTTAAAGTAAAATTTATTCTTAGTAAAATTTTATTATTTTAGCATGAAGTTTATCAAAAAATTAAAGAATAAAAAATTATTCTATTTCCTATTTGCAAATTAGTTATTATTTTTAATTTTAACTTTATATATTTATTTAGTTTTAAAATTAATTAAAGGTTTGCATAGTTCTGAAATGAATTATTAAGTATATATCTTTTACAAAATACAAAAACTATGTAACATATTTTTAAAATATTAAAATTAGATGTTGTTTGATCTCATTAGATATTGTTAGATGTTGTTAGATTCTGTTAGATGCTGTTAGATATGGTTAGGTGTTGTTAGATGCTATTAGATTTAGGTGAATTTCATTAAATCCTATTATATAGGTTTCAAATTCTACAATTAAGGAATAAATGACCTTATAAGGGGTATAGAATCACATTACAAGTGTTAAATTAGGATTAATTTATTAATATCAAAAATTAGATATTGTTAGATGTTATTAGATCTTTAGATGTCGTTAGATGTTGTTATATGCTGTTAGCCGTTGTTAGATTAAGGTGAATTTCATTAAATCATATTATCTGAGTTTCAAATTCTATAATTAAGGTATAAATGACATTATAAGGGGCTTAGGATCACATTATAGGTGTTAATTAGGATTAATTTATTAATATAAAAAATTAGATGTTGTTAGATGTCGTTAGATCCTGTTAGATGCTATTAGATATTGTTAGACGTTATTTGATTAAGGTGGATTTCATTTAATCATACTATCTGGATTTCAAATTCTATAATTAAGGTATAAATGACCTTATAAGGGGCTTAGGATCATACTACAAGTGTTAAATTAGGATTAACTTATTAATATCAAAAGTTAAATGTTTTTAGATGTCGTTAGATCCGGTTAGATGTCGTTAGATACTATTAGATGCTATTAGATGTTATTAGACACGGTTAGATTAATATGGATTTCATTAGATCATATTATTTAGGCTTCAAATTCTATAATTAAGGTATAAATGATCTTATAAGGAGCTTAGAATCATATTATAAGTGTTAAATTAGAGTTAATTTATTAATATTAAAAGTTAGATGCTGTTAGATATTGTTAGATCTAGTTAGATACTATTAAATGTTGTTAGATGCCATTATATACTATCAGATGTTGTTAGATGCTATTAAATATCGTTAGATTTTGTTAGATGCTGTTAGACGCTGTTAGATTAAGGTAGATTTCATTAAGTCATATTATTTGGATTTCAAATTCTGCAATTAAGGTATAAATGACCTTATAAGGGATTTAGGATCATATTACAGGTGTCCAAATAGGATTAACTTATTAATATCAAAAGTTAGATGCTGTTAGATGTAGATAGATCTAGTCAGATGTTGTTAGATGCTATTAGACGTTGTTAGATGTCATTAGATGTTGTTAGATGCTATTAGGCACTGTTAGATAAGGTGGATTTTATTAAATCCTATTATCTGGGTTTCAAATTCTGTAATTAAGGTATAAATGACCTTATAAAGGAATTAGAATCATATTACAGGTGTTAAATTAGGATTAACTTATTAATATCAAAAGTTAGATGCTGTTAGATGTCGTTAGATGCTGTTAGATTCTATTATATTGAAAAAAATAAAAATATTAATAAATTTTCAAAAATTCAAAAGTAAATATTGAAATTGTTATTTTTGAGAGTACCTTAATTACATAAACTTTAAATAATATGACATAAATATTTACATAAAATATATTTTTCAAGTTTACCAAGTATAATGAAATCTTATTAAAAAATAATTTTTTGTACACAGACATTTTTAGAAAAATGTCAAATAATGAAAAATTATGTCTATATATGTTTTAGTAGTTGAACCAGCAAATGAATAGAATAGATTAAGATTTTGTATATATATATATAATACAAATTTTATCAAAAAATCAAATATACTCATGTTTTTAAACAAATATATTTACAGTGTAAAATTACCACAATGCCCCTACTTTCTTTTTTTCCATGGGGAAGGCTTCCCATGGGTTGGGCCCCATATGGCTTAATATACTGATACACAATATCCAGTGCTCGTGCTTAGCAATTGGAGTTATGAGAAGTCAGTAAAAGTTTTCATGCCTTTATGGACATGGTTTAGGGAAGAAAGTGGTAACAAAATACAAGGTCCGTTTTGCCTCATGGAATGTTGGGACTCTTTCAGGAAAAAATATGGATGTAGCAGATATTATGAGAAGGAGAAGAATTAATATAGCATGCCTTCAAGAGATTAGGTGGAAAGGAGAGAAGGCTAAAGAGATTAATAGATTCAAATTATGGTAATAGAAATGGTGTAGGGATAATAGTAGATAACAAATTCATAAATAAATTTGTAGATGTCAATAGAGTAAATGATAGAATGATTCAAATAAAACTTATATTAAGTGTAGAGGTCATAAATGTGATTAGTGTTTATGCACTACAAGTAGGATTAGATGATAAAATCAAGAAATAATTTTGAGATGACTTAAACAGTGTAATGTACAGGATACTTAACCAAGAAAGGGTTATGATAGGTGGAGATTTAAATGGACATGTAAGAATATAGGATATGAGAGAAGTCATAGAGGTTTCGACTTTAGAATAAGAAATGAAATGAGAAATGCTATTTCAGACTTTGCTATAGCATATGATTTGGTTATAACAAATACATCATTTCAAAAACGAAATGAATACTTGATAACTTTCAAAAGTAGGACCAAATCTAACCAAATAGATTTCTTCTTTATAAGAAGATTGGATAGATCTCTTTGTATTAATTGTAAGATTATCCTAAGTAAGAGCTTAGCTATGCAGCATAAATTATTAATGATGGATATATATGCACAAAAAGAGTTAACAAAAACTAAAGGCAATATAATTTCAAAAATTAAATGGTGGAATTTAAAAAGAAATAAGATGAATTTTTTAGTAAAATAATGATAGAAAAAGAAAAATGGAACACATAAGAAGACAAAGTAGATCAATATGGGATAAAATGACAACTAACATAAAAGAAGTAGGCAAAGTATTGTAGGTATATATAAAAATCGTAGATCCTTATAAGGGAAACTTGGTTGTGGAATCCGGATGTTCAAAAAACTATAAATGCTAAACAAGAACAGTTTAAAACATAGCAGAGAAATAAAGATGATACAAACTTACAACAATACAAACTATTATAAAAAACTATTAAAAAGATTATTAGTGATGCTAAACATAAAGCTTATGACAGATTGGAAACTAGACAAGGTGAAAAGGATATTTTTAAGTTGGTTAAATTAAGAGAAAATAAAAGCAAAGATTTAACACATGTCAGGTATATTAAAAGTGAGGAATAAAGAGTTCTAGTCAAAGATGATGATATTAAAGAAAGATGAAAACTTATTTTGATAGTTTACTAAATGATACCCCACACGAACATTCAACATTAGATGTTAGTTTAAATAGAGAAGAAAATAAGAATATCAGTTATTTCTAAAAAATTTGAATATCTAAAGTAAAGGAAACTCTAAGGGAAATGAAAACAAGAAAAGCCTTAGGCCCAAATAATATACTAATTGAGGCATGAAAGTGTATGAGAGATGTAGGTGCAACATGGTTAACAAATTTCTTTAATAACATTATAAAAACAAAGTTAATGTCAAGTGAATGGAGGAAAAATATTATAGTTCCAGTCTATAAAAATAAGGGAGATATTCAAAATTGTACAAATTATCATTGAATAAAACTAATGAGTCAAACTATGCAATTATAGAAAAGAGTAATTGAACATAAACTAAGATGAAAAACTAATACATCTGAAAATCAATTTAGTTTTATGCCAGGAAGATCAACTATTGAAGATATTTTCTTACTTAGACAACTATTTGAAAAGTATAGGGAGAAGAAAAAAAAATTATATATGATTTTTATTGATTTAGAAAAAATATATAATCGAATACCAAGAAAGTTAATATGGCAAGTGATGAAAAAGAAAGAAATTAATAACGGATATGTTGATATTATTAAAGATATATACAATGAGGCTGTTACAAAAGTGAGAACCATTAGTGGAGATACTAGTATTTTTCTAGTTAAAATGGGTTTACATAAAGGCTCAGCCTTAAATCCTTACATTTTTACCTTAGTAATAGATAAAATTACTAGACATCTCTAAGAAGAAGTACATTGGTGTATATTATTTGTAAATAACATTGTTTTAATAGATGAAACTAAAAAATGAATAAATTTAAAATTGAATAAGTGGGTAGATGCTTTAGAATCTAATAGTTTTAAAATTAGTTGCACAAAAACTGAATATATGAAATGCAATTTTAACAATAGTCAGAACCCAAAAGTAGGTTTGGAAGCAATAATTAATGAAGAACAAGGGGGTATGGTTATTATGAATGCGTACTTATAACAATGAAGGGAAATTTCAAAAAAGAAAAAAAAATGGTCAGTGCGGAAGTCATTTGAAAAATCATAGCTCTCTTAGTAATAACAAAAATTTTTTTTTGTTGCTATTATTATCGCAAGAGCATTGTCACTTATAATGACTTTTCAAAAATGGTTGCGTTTGCATAAAACTGTTGCTTATGGTAATTGGTAGCAATATTAAAGAAAATTACCATGTCTGAGCTATGTTTTTGGCTATTAGGAACAATTTTTATTTTTTTGCTTGTTCTATCAAGCAATAATGCTGATAGAAATGAGGATTCAACAAAAACATAATCGATAACAAACACATTAAAAATAATAAATGCAATGCAACTATTTACATCAATCCAAACAACTTAATAGGCTGTTCCAAATATTATATTAAAATAAGATAAAATCAACAAGAAATAAAATAAAATCAACATGAGACAAATACTTGTGAATATCAATCAGCTAGAAAGATGCAATAAAATTTCATAACTGTATCTCCTTGTTGACTCAAGTTAGTTACTACTCCTTGTAAACTTTGTTTTCGAGATGTATATTTTAGATAGCTTTAATTATTAAATTGAGTTGAGTAATTTGAGAAATTATTGAGGCAATAATGACTTAATGATGGTATATGAATTATATAAATTATTTAAATTTGAAGAATATATTTAGAATGAGTGTAGAGCATGCACATGATGTATGAGTCCATTTTGCATGTTTAGCATGATATATGATGATTCTCTAAGTGAGTCAGAGAATAAGAGCGATGACACTATATTGTTATATAGACGTATAAGATGTTTGTTAATGATAAGCCTACCCAATGTGCTAGGATAATGTAGATGTAATGTTGAAAATAAGCACTTGCATTGCGTAAGCATTTGGAGAATGTTGCTTATATAAGCATGGTATGAGTGAGCATATGAAATATAGAGCCTGAGATATTAACTTATTTATTGGGAAGGATGTTTAACTGCTTGAGTTTTATTGTTATCTTACTTATTAAGTTAGTCTGGACTTATGTTTTCTTATGCTGATATTTTCAAATAATAGAACCGAGGTAGGAGTCCAATGTAAGGTTGATGCTCAGACAGAAGTAAGGAGAGATTTTGGTCCATTGGGATATAGAAGTCATTATCCTAATTAGTAGGAATAAAATTTAACTTAATATTTTAGTTGATCCATAAATGAGTGATGTAGTGATGACTATTTTCTACATCCCATTTTTATGGAGTTAATATGTGATTAATTATGTTGATGATCGATTAAAGGAGATTTGGTTAATTTATTTTATTTAGCTTTCATATCCTGTGGTATTTGTTATAATAGATAGTATGATGTGATAATGCTCATACAAGGTAGTTCCATCTAATCTCTCAATCTCATAATTCCGGGGAGATGCTACTAGATTTTTACGTGAAACAGGACGACTGTTGGTTAAGTACGAAAGTTAGCCAATAAGGTATTACAACTTTATCTTTGAAAACTTGGATGTACGATTCAAAATCTACCTATCACAAATCATGCTAGTCGAACTAAGTGAGTACTCCATTTCGATTCAAGTAACAACCATATTAATTTCTAATTTGCTTTCATTTATCTCAAGTCATTGATACTTAAGATTAAAAACCTTAGGCCAACACTTCAATGAAGTTCAACAACATCAAAACTTTTTTTTAGTTTGATGGCCCTCATACTTTATTCGTTAATTAAAATATACCATACAAATCAAATATGTGTAATATCTTTACTTGAAAAAATATGTACACTAATCCAATCTGATAAAGGAATAAAGTTAACGTAATAAAATTTTCTGTTTTATATATTAACTTTAAAGTTGAAGGGGAAGCCTTGCGTAGGGCTCGTTCCATTTTTTTTAAAAATTAATATGCTGCTGCATGTGCATATTTTTGACGCACATGTAGAGCACGAAACAATATAAGAGGGGTAAGAGAGTTCGAGCGGGCGCTCCGACAGTCAGGAAGAAAAAAAATTAGAAGAGAGGAGAAGGAGAAATCGAAAGAAAGAGGAGGAGAAGGAAGAAGAAGGAGAGGGAAGACAGGAGAAGCTCATTGTCGCCCTGCCCATGCCGCCGTCCACGTAGTCGTCACTGGGTTGCCGGAGGTAAGGAAGAAACAGTTTTTTGTTGAGTTTTTTTTTTTTAAATTTTGCCCAAATCATAAAATGAACATATGGATTTTGCTAAAATACCTTAGATAAATATATATGGAAGTAAATTATACCAATTTGAGTAGTAGATTTTGTTATTTAGGGATACTACAGTTGAAATGGATATGATTTTGATTTTTATACCTAAAAATAGCCAGAAAATCATGAGGCTTTTGATAAATTCGTGAATAAGAAGATATTTGGATCCCAAATCATAAAAATGGAAGGCTAAAATCAAGCCAAGTGTGAAATCAAAAATTCAAGAGTGTGTATCCAAATTTTCTTATTTTAAATTATAATATAATAGTTACAAATGCTATTAGGATGTATTAATTATAAATTAATATGTCAAATTTTAGATAAAAAGGAGAAAATTTGGAACTTTTTATGAGTCATGGAAATTGGGCAGCTCCAAAAATATGGGTTAAACATGGGGCTTTTAGAGTATTTGATTTAAACATTATTTATGGATAAATTTTAAGATATTTGGAGTGTTAAAAATATAAAAAAAATTGTTGAGGTGTTACGCTAAATTGTAGGTAGGGTACGAATGTCGGAAATTTATGTAAAATTAGTAGGTAGTAAATTCATACAGTATAAGAATGCCCGGAGCCAGCACTTGTGGTACCAAGGTAAATGGAACAAGAGGCAGTAAAAAGACATCGGTTACAAGATGAAAGGATAAGATACTGGTTCTGTGGGTAAGAGGAACTAGGGCAACCTGAACAACCTACCCCCCATTAAAAATGGAAAATGGTGCAAATTTAATATTTTTGGCTCAAAATATAATGCCTCTTGTAAGAAATCCTCCTAAGATACTTAATAGATTACAAAAGAGGCAAATAGCAAAATTCTAGGAAGGAATTCCAACTCCCGAGGATCCCAAGCAAGGGCCAAAATATAAATTGGAGCACGGGCTCCACAGGTTTGGCCATGGGGCAACTATTGCAGAAATTGCATATAACGAAGAAAGATTAGCGCAACAGTTAGCAAAAAGGTAGGCGAGAGGTGAAGAAGTAGAATTACAATAAGATGATGAGGAGACGGTAATCCTCATTTTGGTTGATGAATCAAATCAAGTGGTGAATGACAATGGAAATGCTGTTGTGGACGTACAGAAACTGGATGACCTTCTCTCTGAAGATGAAAATGACCTAATAGAGCCTGAGGATAAAAATGACCTGATAGAGCTCGAGGATGAAAATGACCTTGAAGAGCCTGAAGAGGGGAACCTTGAAGAGCCCAAAGAGGAAGGGTTCGAGGAGCCTGAGCTCGATGAGGAAGAAGATTTCGATGGGTTTGAGGAGCTTGAGCTGGATAAAGAAGGAGATTTTGAAAAAAAAAATGCAGAGGAAGAGGTAGAAGTGATTGATATCCGGGAAGGGACTCCGCTTGTTAGTAATTCAGAAGAATCTTAGCGTTGGCTAAAGGAAGAGGAGGTATGGGATCAAATGATCTATACCATTCTTTTTGGTACAATAATAGGTGTTTTAAAAATATTATTACACGTTTTTTTGGGAAGTGTAAATATTTAAAAAAGTGAAAAGTGATACATTTTTTGAATGTTATACATGTATGACTTTTTTTCCTCAAGAGAAAGAATCACACATGTATCACACAGGTATAGATAGGTGTAAATAATGTACATTGTTAAGATAATGAAATATATATATATATATATCTTTTGTTGACTCAGTATATTGACATCAAATTTTGTTAACTATTCTGGATAACATAATTATGATATATGTGTTTATAATTTAAATCTTTTTATATAACAAGTAATGATGGTGGAAGGACGAAAACCTGAACGTCCTAAGAAACAAAAGGTGGCTGAGATTCAAATGTAAGAGCCAAACTAATAAGAGACCAAGCCACCGGAAAAGGAAGTGTCCAACTCACCTCTAAGAGCAGAATCAGTGTTGTCATCATCAGAAGATCCTATGCAAATTGTGGACCAAAGAATACATGAGGTACTATATGAAGTAATAACTCAAGCTATGGATGCTATGGATCAACGATGGGCGGCCCCACAAGCTAATATGATGGAGAACTTTATGCACTATCAAAGGGATGGGGAAGAACAAATGTGCATAAACATAAATACTGGAGCTGGATCTACATAACCAGAGGGTCTGATGAACATGAGTTTGGGGGCAATAGGAAGAGAAAACTTTCAAAGTATTCCTGAACCAAGTCAAGGAAGGGTGAACCCAGTAAATGTAGATTTCAATAGATATGATGTAGGATTAGGTAAGACAAGATTAGCCGAAGAGGAGAAAATGGAGGCTAATCGTAAAGCTATTTCGGCATTTTTAGCACATCATCCCCTCAGATTTGTAGGTGCGCCGAATCCGGTAGTAGCAAAATGATGGTTGAAGGAGATGAAAAAATTATTTAGGATATCACCATGCACGGATACACAGAAGGTAGATGCGCTGTCCACTTATTAATTGACGAAGCTGATGAATAATAAGCAACCTTGTCAAGTACGATGAAGAATCCTAATGAGGTAATATGGGCGCAATTTGTGGAGGAATTCAAGAAAGAATATTTTCCAAGCACACTAATAGATAAGAAAATATTTGAATTTGAGAGATTATATCAACACAAGATGAGTGTGGAGTATCCCACTAAATTTAACACTTTGATAAGATATGTGTCGTGGATTGCAAATTCTCCTACATAAAAAACCATCGCTTTCAGGATAGATTGAGGAGCCATTTAAAGGAGAGTTTGGCTCCCTTTTTACTGGTCGATGATACTATAGCATTGGAAAGAGCAAGAGCCTTAGAAGCCGTAGAGCAAAGAACTTACGATATTCAGTAAAATCGAAAGCGAATAGATTCAAATTTAAAGGAGAAGGATAATCAAGGACAAAAGTTTAAACAGTTGATGCTTGAAAAGGGCAAGAAAGATAAAAAAGAGAGAAAGAAACTCCCCATATACCTTAAATGTCAAAAGAGCATAAAAGAAAGTGTCCGAAGGGGACCTTTCAATGTTATAAATGTGGACAAATTGGCCACTAAGCTAAGAACTGTGGTGCTATTCAAGAAGTAAGATGTCCCATTCAAGAAGTCGATCCCTGGTGTTTCTGGTGCAATAAAACTAGTCATAAGATGGTTGAATGTCCAAACCTAAGTCAAGACAACCAGAATATCTGAGGGAAGATTACTCAGCAGAAACCGACATCAATCTCGAGTCAGCAAGGAATCCAAGCTCAAGTGCATATGCTCACTCAAAATGAATCAAAAAAATAAGAAGAAAAAGTGGTGACAGGTACAATTTCTATTTTTAGATTCCCTACCATGACATTATTTGATTCAGGTGCAACACATTCATTTATATCATGTTAATTTGTAGCTACACATAACTTAATTATACATGAAACTGATACCATTGTACACGTAGAATCACCTATATGTAGACTAACCAATGTTAATCAAGAATGTAAATCTTATCCTATTAGGATAGGATAATGCATCTTGGAAGCAAACTTGATATTGCTTCCTATGACTGAATTTGTGGTTATATTGGGAATGAATTGGTTGAGTAAAAAGGGCGTCACTATGAATTACAAATAAAGAAAAGTTTCTTATACTAGGGGAGGAAATTTCTATTAAGAAATTGAAGGCAATGTACGGCTTTCTTGGTTTCGGTGCAATTACTTGAAGCAAATCAGTCTAAGTTGGAACAAATTCCTGTGGTTTATGAATTTCGCAGATGTTACCAGGAGAGTTACCAAGCTTGCCTCTAAAAAGAGGAATTGATATGACCATTGAAGTTTTACTAGGCATCACACCAATTTCTAAGGTCCCTTACCGTATGGCGACTGCAGAGATGACTGAGTTAAAAGTGCAATTGCAGGAATTGTTAGATAAAAGTTTTATATGTCTGAGTGTCTCCGTGTAGTGCACCGATATTATTTGTACGGAAGAAAATAGGAGTTTTCGGTTATGTATTGATTATCGGAAATTGAATAAAGTAACTATTAAGAACTAGTATCCATTGCTAAGAATAGATGATCTATTTGATTAGCTTAATGAGGCCATAGTATTTTTTAAAATTGACTTGCAATTAGGCTATCATCAGCTTAGAGTGAGCTCGCAGGATATCCCAAATACAATATTCAAGACCAGATATAGACATTATGAATTTTTGGTGATGCCTTTTGGATTAACCAGTGCACATGCAGTATTTATGAATCTCATGAATAGAGTATTTCGAGATATTTGGACAAATTTGTAGTGGTGTTTATTAATAATATATTAATTTATCCTAAGTCAAAAGAAGAACACCGTGAGCATTTGCGGATCAAATTAAATTGGCTAAGGATAGAAAAGTTGTATGCTAAATTAAAGAAGTGTGATTTTTGGCTAATGCAAGTTACGTTTTTGGGGCATATCATCTCTGTTGAAGGAATCAAAGTGGACCCACAGAAAACAGAAGCCGTAATGAAATGGCCAAGGTCAACCACAACAACTGAAGTACGAAGTTTTTTGGGATTAGTTGGTTATTATCGGAGATTTGTTGAGAGATTTTTTAAATTATCTGTACCACTCACTAAGTTAACTCGAAAATGAGTTAAATATGAATGGACCTATGATTACGAGTCAAGTTTCTTAGAAGTTAAACAAAGGTAGATTCAAGCACCAATGTTAACAATTTCGAATAATAGTGAAAATTTTGTGATTTATAGTGATATATCTCATCAAGGTTTAGGGTGTGTGTTAATGCAAAAAGGTAGGGTAATTGCATATGCTTCTAGACAACTGAAACCCAATGAACTAAATTATCCAATCCACGATCCGGAATTAGCAACTATAGTATTTGCCTTCAAAATTTAGAGACATTATTTGTGTGGTGAGAAATGTAAAATATATACAAACCACAAAAGTCATAAATACATTTTCACACAAAAGAAATTGAATATGTGACAGAGAAGATGATTGAAATTATTGAAGGATTATGATATAACCATTTATTATATCATAACCACGTGGTTACAGATGCCTTAAGTCGGAACATAAGCCTTGCTCATTTACTTACATCAAAAAAAGGAATACTCCATGAATTGAGGCAAATTGACTTAATTGTTAGTATGCCAGGGTTGCCAGTGCGATTATCTCAATCGCAGTTGTAGTCAACTCTATTTGAACAAATTAAATGTGAACAACAAAAAGACTCAAAATTGCAAGATCTGATAAATCATATGATAAATAAGGGAAACCCTGATTATACTGCTGATGAGCAAAGAATTTATAGGTATAAGGGTCGTCTTTGCATTCCAAATTCAAGGGAAGTGATATTGTTGAAAGATGCTCATTTTTCTCTTTTTTTGATGCATCCAGGCAGCATAAAAATGTATAAAAATATTAAACAAGGATATTGGCGGAATAATATGAAAAAGAAAATTGTAGAATATATCTTAAAGTGTTTAACTTGCTAAAAAGTCAAAGTGGATTATCAGAAAATGTTTGAAAAATTGCAGTCGTTAGAAATACCTGAGTGGAAGTAAGGCGATATTACCAAGGACGTTATAGAAGGATTGTCAAGGAACCAAGGTGGACATAATTCTATGTGGGTGATTATTGATTGATTATCAAAGGTGGCACAGTTTCTTCTAATTAAATCAAATTTTACGGTAGAAAGTTTGGCTCGAATTTATTATAAAGAAATTGTGTGATTGGATGGGGTACCTAAGACCATTGTGTCGGATAGAGATTCCACATTTACTTTTAAATGTTGGAAAAGTTTACACAAGACAATGGGTACACAATTAAGGTTTAGCATTGCGTTTCATCCACAAATAGACAGACAAATAGAAAGAGTCAATCAAATTTTAGAAGATATGTTAAGAATGTGTACACTATAATTTGGAGGAGCATGAGATGAGTACCTATCTATTGCAGAGTTTATATATAATAATAGCTATCAAGCAAGTATTCAATAGCTCCATTTAAAGTGTTGTATGGAAGAAGGTGTAGAACACCTCTGAATTGGGATGAAGTAGGTACAAGTAATTTAGTACCTGATTTATCTCAGAGGATGGCAGAGAAAGTCCAAGTGATTCGCCAATGTATGAGGACAGCGCAAAGTAAATAGAAAAGTTATGCAGACCGCAAAAGAAAGGATCCGAATATTCAATTGGGAGATCATGTATTCATCAAAGTTACTCCAATGAAAAAAGTTACCAAATTTGGAAAGAAGGGAAAATTGAGTCTCAGATATATTGATCCTTTTAAAGTGTTAGAAAAGATTGAAAATTTGGCTCACAGAATAGCATTGCTGCCAGCCCTTGCTGCAGTACATAATGTGTTTCATATATCAATGCTTCGGAAATATGTGGCTAACCCCAGTTGTATTTTTGCTGTTGAATCACTTCTGATTCAAGATCATTTGAATTATGAAGAAAGACCTTTCAAGATTATAGATTATAAGCAGTAAAAGTTGAGGAATAGACAATTGAATATGTTAAAGTTCAGTGGAACCAATATCCAGACAATGAAGCCATGGGGGAATTGCGAGAGAAGGTAGAAAAGAGATATGCGAAATTAATTTTGAATGATCAAATGGTTTTGGGACAAAACCTTTTTATGAGGAGAAGAATGGAGGGCTTGGTCCATTTTTTTTTAAAATAATATTCTGTTGCATATGCACATTTTTGGTTCAAATGCAGGGCACCAAACAATATAAGGGGTGTAAAAGAGTTCGAGCGCTCAAGAAGAAAAAAAACAAATGGAGAGAAGAAGGAGAAGAGGAAAGAAAGAGGAGGAGAAGGAAGAGGAAGGAGAAGGAAGAGGAAGGAGAGGGAAGAGAGGAGAAGCTCGTCGTTGCCTAGCCCACATCGCCGTCCACGCAGCCGTTGCCAGGTCGCTGGAGGTAAGGAAGAAATAGTTTTTTTTGTTGGATTTTTTCTAATTTTTGCCCAAATTATGTAATAAACATATGAATTTTGCTAAAATACCTTAGATAAACATGTATGAAAGTAAATCACACAAATTTGAGTAGTAGATTTGGTTATTCAGGGATCCAAGAGTTGAAATAGATAGGCTTTTGATTTTTATCCGCAAAAATAGCCGAAAAATCATGGAACTTTTGATAAATTCGTGAATAAGAGGATATTGGAACTCAAATCATTAAAACAGAAGGCTAAAATCAAGCTAAGTGTGAAATCAAAAATTCAAGTGTGGTGTATCCAAATTTTCTTGTTCCAAATCATGATATAATAGTTACAAATGCTATCAGGATATATTAATTATAAATTATATGCCAAATTTTGGGTAAAAAGGAGAAAAATTGAAACTTTTCATGACCCATGGAAATTTGGCAGCCCCAAAAACATGGGTTAAACATGTGACTTTTGGAGTATTTGATTTAAACATTATTTATGGGTAAATTTAAAGATGTTTGGAGTGTTAAAAATATAAAAGAAAAATTTATTGAGGTGTTATGCTAAGTTTTAGGTAGGGTACGGGTGTTGGAAATTTATGTGAAATTAGTGAGTAGCAAATTCACACGGTATAAGAATGATTAATAGATTTTAATATGCCTACTATATGTATCTTAAGTAAGCACTTAATGGATAAAAAAATTATTAGCTTTCAAATCAATAAATCCGTAACTATTAAAATTAGAATGCAATGATTTAAGTCAATGCTTAGCTAAAATTGCTAATTTTGATAGAAAAAGGAAAAGAGAAAGTGCAAGACACAACCTAAGACTTTAAGGTAAACAAGCTTTTCAAATTCAATTATTTATTGTGATAAAATTTCTATTTTATTACTTACTTAAAAAAAGGTTGCTGCAACAAATGTTCACGTTATGTCTTTATGTGTTTGCTTAGAAATGTTTGCAAATCAAGTCAATTTTCTTAGGTATACTAATTAAATTTTATACAAACATTAAGAAAATCTTTGGAAATGGCCATACCCTATTTCTTTTATTTATGAATATATATTCATGCTGTTAAGGCAACACTTTCAAACTTGACTTTTGGAAAACGAATCTTTTCCTTATGATTAGTCGAATAAACTCTTTTTATGACATAAATTCTCTTTTATCATTGGTATTAATGTAATTCATGCATGGAAATGAATGTAAAGTTTTGCCAAGGTTGTAATTGGACAGGTTGTCTATCCTTGAAGTTGCCTAGTCGTTGCATTTGACATATGAGAGTGAGTGATCACTTGATAAGTGTCACCTGCCATAGAGGAAACTATGTCATTGAATGATGCATGTTATGGTTGCATTTCATCCTCACACATATATGATAATCTATGGAAGTTTTCATGTTTTTTCCAATTAACAACGCTTGCTACTAGTTCTTTGAACTCACCGATTTTATTATACAGTTGCAGAGTATTCTATTTTCAAAAGCGATGGAGACTTCATTGGGTAGAAAGGCAGTGAGGTGAAGTGCCATATGATATTCTTGTGTATGTTTGAGTGTGATTTGTAATAAGAGAAACTTTACAAGTGCTAGATTTTCTTTTGATTTTGAGATGTGTATATAATCTAGATATATAATTTGTGTGCATGATATGAAAGATATTTGTAGTATTAATTTGTTTACATTGTGTGAGTTGTATGGATATGATGTATGATGTAAGATGAAAAATATTGGAGTATAGGTGTTTGGTGTGGCTATAATGAATTTGTGAAGAAAAGGGGGTGTTTGTGGTTATGATGAAGTGTTATAGGTTATTTCTTGATGTAAAGAATTATATGGTGAATGTTTGTATTTAAGAAACGTCCTAATTACAGACAGGATGCTGCCGAAATTTTTATCGATATATATATAAAGTTAGATCACTTTATTTTTGCTTAGTGTATAAATGTAAGTTAGATTATGGACTCTATCACTTTTCAAAAGATTCCTGGTATGAAATCCTATGACAAACTTATGTATAAATATGTCATAGGTTAGGGCGTTACACCTTAGCACAATAGTTAAAAGATGTCATCATATGGCCTAAAGTCACAAATTCTATTCATGTCAATAGTTTTTGGTTTGCAAGAGATGGTCACCTACTATATACCATAAGGTGGTCCTACTATAGCATGTTTTTTTTAACATGCTCCGAAAGGATATAACTCAAAATACTAAAAATAAAATTTTATAGAAAATATTAAAAATAAACATGAAAATGCGCAATACAAGCTAGAAAATAAAGATGATCTATTGGAAATAAATGTTCAAATGCAAGGTTAAAATTAAATATGTAATGCAAGTAAATAGATTAGCTTGTTAGTACGATATGAGTTCTATATAGAAATTAAAAATGCATAAAAAATGTGTAAAAGAGGGATTCATTATTGTGTGTGAAAATAAATATATAAGGAGTAGACACAAGAGTTAGAAAAACGATATAAAAGAGTTAATTTTTTTATAGGATGCAAAGGTAGCTAATTACTAGGTTACCATGACATAGGTCAATAATTATTTTATGCATGAAAATGCAAGAATACAAATAATTAAATGGAAAATAACATTTGTGTATAAATTCATTTGGCATTGGCTATTGCCTCTTTTCAATAGTGATGGTTAGACCATGTACAATAAGATACTGAAATCAAAATGTTCAAGTGTGTAACACTCAGACTCCATAAAAAGGATCTTGAGCTTGTGAGTTATGAGTTTTATAGTGTGATATTATCCCCTTTGGCTTGACAGCTTGGTAGCTTTGGTATAAAATTTTAAAATGCATCACACATGAAAAGGGGATTAAATTTTTGAAAGTTTATAAGTAAGTTTAAGATTAATATAACACATTTTAAAATCACGCGATAGATCTATCAAGCCAAAGCAGACAATATCGCACTATAAGACCCATAACTCACAAGCCGATGTTTTTTTTTTTGTCTTGGTATTACAAATGGTGTAAAAGAGGTTCTCTATCAATAGATGTAGGGCAGAGGCGTAGAGTTGAGTTGAGTGGTCCGAGGATGCTTGTAATATCCCAAAAACAAATCCCACATAAAAAAGGAGATAGAGTTCCTAAAGGTTCATAAGTAGGTTGAAGCTTAGTGTGACACATTTTAAAACTATGCGGCAGAGCTGCCAAGCCGAAGTAAATAATGTTACACTTGAGATTCATAACTCATAGACTCAGGATCGTTTTTCTGGATTTGGGCATTATAAGATAGACTTATTAATAGGAAAAACAAAAAGAAATTTATATCCAATACAACTTACTTTTCCTTCTATAACAGTCTTAGGAGTACAAAAATATAATATATATTTCTTATATAATAGTTTATGAGGGTTTGAGTAGAAATGTATTCTCTAAGTTTTTTATGAGATCTTAATTGAATTGAAGATTGAGGCAGGATTCTACTTCTTTGAATTGAAGTATGAGAATTTATGTCATAAAAAACTAGAATAGGTACTCTTTTCCCTTGAAGCTGATTGAAACTCAATTTCACAGTGAACAGAGAGCGGAGTTGACGAGTGGAAAAAATGAGTCATAGTGAGCTCAAGATGGGCTCAAAACATATATGGCTTAATATACTGATACACAATATTAAATGCTCCTACTTAGCAAGGTTTTTTTTTTTTTTTTTTTTTGGGGGGGGGGGGTGGTTTGGACTCAATTTGATGACTTTTTTATGTCTCATACCAAAAGTAGATTTGACCTTAAGTAGGTTTGGCCTTTCACATGGTCCGAAGCAATAATTAAAGAAGGACGAGAGGGTATGATCATTGTGAATGTGTACTTATAGCAATGAAGGGAAATTTCAAAAAAGCAAAAAAGTAATCTCTCATCCCAAAAGTAGGTTTGGCCTTATCACTTGGGCGGAAGTAATAATTAAAGAAGGACAAGGGGGTATGGTTACTGTGAATGCGTATTTATAACAACGAAGGAAATTTTCAAAAAAGAATAAAAAATGGTCAGTTGAAAAATCATAGTTTTCTTAGTAATAACAAAAATCTTTTTGTTGCTGTTATTGTTGCAGGAGCATTGTCACTTATAACGACTTTTCAAAACTAGTTGCGTTTGTATAAAACTGCCAATTATGGTCATTGGCAACAATTTTTAAGAAAATTACCATGTTTGAGCTAAGTTTTTAGCTATTAGGAACAATTTTTTTTTTTTGCTTGTTCTATTAAGCAATAATGCTGATAGAAATGAGGATTCAACAAAAACATAATAGATGACAAATACATTAAAAACAATAAATGCAATGCAATTATTTGCATTAATCTGAACAGCTTAATAGTCTGTTCCAAATATTACATTAAAATAAGATAAAATCAACAAGAAATAAAAATAAAATCAACATGAGACAGATACTCGTGAATATCTATCGGCCAGAAAGATGCAATAAAATTTCATAACTGTATCTCCTTGTTGACTCAAGTTAGCTGCTACTCCTTGAAGTAGGCTCCTTGAAGTAGAGTTTATAATATATCTGCAAGATTTTTAGAAGCACATTTGTCAATCCAACACAGAGAAATAAAAAAGTAATATCTAGGACTATGCAGAATCTTTCTAGCCCTTTGTCAACCTGCGGAAGGTTATACATAATTCTATTCCAAGAAATCTTATGGGCAGGGCTATGTTTGCATCCTTACCTATAATTGCAGTTTCCTTTTACGTAGTATGATCAATGCAGATGAACAGAACACTTGTAGGACTCCAGCTCCATGGAGTTCTTGAAGAAGTTTCCAATGCACCGGCAAGATTTTTAAGATGGATTTATCAATTTAGCAACTATATATTGAATAGAAAAATTTTCTAATGATCCACATCTAACACTTAAAAGCAATTTAAATCTTTCATAGCGACTATTGATGTTGAATCACGAACATAAGAAAAAATAATTACTTTAAAGTGTCGAAACCAAATTTAGGATCTTCTAGTTGTACGCATCTTTAGGCCGCCATTATGAAAGAGCTAAAGTATTCAATTTCGGAGCCTCTTAGCCTGTGTTATAGTAGTAGAATTAAAGCATTCAATAGCACACACACATCACTCAAATGCTAATGCACGCATGCATGCTCGCACATCTAAAGGCAATACCACAATTGTCCCAACAAATTAAAAGATGATAGCCTCAACCTGTGCATCACTCTTCTCAACCTCAGGTTAAATTTCAGATTCTTGAAATACTCTCCTCTTCTCCAAATTATACTTAAAATTTCATAATGAAGCTTTGTCCTTTAAAAATTGATGGACGGAACCTTTAAACCAAATAAAATCATGTCAGGTTCTAGTATAAGATATGCTCAGTAGAGTCCCAACCCATGAGAAGTGCTTCCCTTGGGAAAAAAAAAGGAAGCTGGGCATTTTAGTCATTTTACAGCGAGAGTATAATAACTTAAAAACGTGAGTATGTTTTATTTTTTGATAAAATTTGTATTATATATA
>JAXCLR010000001.1:7321149-7336950 GCA_035584095.1 Annona squamosa
ATATAATTTTGATCTATTAAAATTATGAGAAATTTTGGGAAAGTCATAAATGAAATTTTAAATAATATTTATGAAAAACAGAGTGAAATAATGAATATATTGTGATGAAAAATTAGAAAAATAGACTTAAGGCTACTACAAGAAATTGGAAAAGAGAAGTTTCAAAATCTACTTAAAGGTAAGTAAATTTTTACCTAAGCATGACTTTGAAAATATTATGTAAATATTGTGATTTGCTATGAAATGTGATTATTTATTTAAATTGAAATTTTTAAAGGCAAGCTAAACATATAATTATCTCATTATTGTACGGTCAAAAATTCTCTGAATATACCCAGAAGTATGTTTATTTCATTAAATAGCATTTTATAACCTTTATTTGCTACTCTTTATTGAAATAAGTAAAATTACAATACCAAAAATTTTGATAATACTTTTGTTACTAATTAGCTATGTTAGAAATATCACGAACGACTTAGATCTAAGAAATAAGTTGCACATATTATGAAATGAACAAGATTAATTGAAAGATTGTTCTACTCAACTTACCTTCAAAATCTCCTTCTTCCTCCTTCGTTAGTTCGTCTCCTCCCTTGTTCTTCCGCTAATTTTTTTTTCTAGGCAACGCAACCCACCCCTTCTTATAGTAATTATGTTGCTAAACAATTGGGATTAATTGCCATAAATCCCATCTTTACCTACATGGCCCATAAATCTCCTCCGTTTCTTAAAAACAAATGAAAACGAATGGTTGTTACATTAGTATTAAAATAATTCAATATTCAACAACATTAAAATAATTGAAATCCAATATGACCATTTCATTTATAGAATGTATTTAGCTTAGTATCCAAACTTATGTGAATTTAAAGTTTAACAAGCGATAAATATATTTTAGAATGATCTTATTAATCGAGATTAAGCAAATGCATTGTTTAGACCATCTTAAAAACCTATTTACAATACTTTTTTTTCTTTTTGATATCCTTATTTATTAAGTGTATTTAACGTATAAATCAAATTTTACTATTTTTTAAATGTTGCACAACTTTTTGAGATTTTTAAAGATATGAATATTTTAAATGCATACATACACATAAAGTACCCCTATCTTGAAAAATCTCAAAAAAATATATACACATATCAAAAATGATAAACTTAGTTTGTATATTAAATACATTTAGATAAACAGTATATAAAGAAAAAAGTAAAAAAAAAAAGTTTTGTAAATGAGTTTTTTTAGGCTGGCTAAGCTATACATTTACTTAACTCGAGCTAACAAGATCACTTTTCAATATGTTTATAAAGTCAAATTTTAAAAAGGTACAACATATAATTTTATAGTCGTTGGAAACTATTCTGTTCATTTGGGAGCAACTTTATCATTATACGAAACTTATTTCATCCATTACATTTATAATTATTTGTCTAACCAATTTTCAACCTAATAAAAGATATGGAGGCTAACTCCAAACTTAAATACAAGTTATATTCATAATTATGATATAACTAACTTTTGTAAAAGAACAAAAATGACCACACTTTAACAATCTAAAGTTGACGGTTTTCCTACATTAACGAATGATTTTGTATAGCAATCCAATGAATCAACGAATGATTCTAAGTATTTTTCATAATTTTCATTATTATGTATTTAAGAAAAAACAATCTTACCTAAAACTCTAGATAAAATGCTTTTTTGTGCCATAAGAAATCAAATAAGTTTAAATAATATTACAGTCTGGATTTTCTAAGGCTCTCTGTGACTTTAAATTAATGGAATCAGTTTCATAGGATTGGGGATCTTTTGATTCAACATCTGCACTTTCTAAACATTCTTATGAAGACAAAATTACTTTATAAATTATTGTGGCACGCTAAAACTTGTATAAATTCATCTAAAAGATTTTAATTCATTTTACATATTAGGATGTCTTTGAGAACATCTCAAGGTTAAAAAATTTTACTTCCTTTTATACACCTTTAATTTGATGTCTAGTATCCAAACTTTTCTATTATTAATTCTATATTTAAATTATTTTTCCATAAACTACCTTATATATTTACGTTATTTTTTAGCCCTAATCTTACTATTATCATAGCACATCACTGTTTCACTTTTTAAAAATTTTCATTTTCATTTTCTCGCTTTTACCTTTATGAAACATTTCCAAACCGACCTTTATTCTATTTTTTTAAAGGATAACTTACAAAAGACATTGATAGAAACATTCTTATATCATTAATAAAAAGAAATATTGTTAAAAAGTAAATCATAGAATCCAATAAAATATCATGAAGCAGCTGTGAAAATTTTGCATGGAAACGGAGCACATTTAAATATTTTAAGTTTTAACAAAAATTTCATATTTTAAGTCGAATTTTGATCAAGTAAAAAAGTTTTATTGACATGGGCACCTAACAAATATTGACGGGACCTCCGTAAATGATAAATCCATGTCAACTGGCATTTTGTCCATTGCATTTAAGTTCATTTGTTTGAGTACCAAACCAAGTTTCATATAAATCGAAGGTGCGCATTGACTCCACTTAATAACTGTGTAACATGAGTGTATAACGGACAATTTAACAATAATCATCTAAATCATCTAAAAATATTCTATAACGGACAATTTAACAATAAATCATCTAAAAATAATCAAACTTATATCATTGGTTTAACAATATTTGCAGATATACCAATAAATTTAACGAAAGTATTACACTTATACCAAATAAATTACCATTATCTGTATAACCAATGACTTCCAATCTTCAACCTCTCAGCCCCCAGCTAACCGTTACTAAAAACAATTTTTGAAAATTCTTTTGGTTTTTTATAAAATGGTAATTTAGAGGTATTTAATTTATAAATCAAGTGCTAACTTTTTGAAGATGCCTACGTATTTTAGTCATTTTCAATAGTTAAACATGATTACTCTAAAAGCGTCATATTTCAATACATTGTATTGAAATTTTAATGAACTCGGGTACAAAAATCATTTTTTAAAATATTTTATATAACGGTTAATCTTGTCGTACGTAACTCACGCATCAAGTTTTAACATTTTTGAAGATGTGTATATACATATATTTGATTTTTAATGACTGAATAAACCCTTTGTTTTTTAAAATAAATATATATACATATCTTTAAAATGATAAATTTTAATTTATAAATTAAATACACATAGATTAATAGTTTTATAAAAAATTTAAAAAATGAATATGTTAAAATTTTAGTGCATCTGTATACATTGAAACATTACTTTAGTTAAAACAGATTTCACTTTTCTGTAACCGAGCTACATAAAAATGATTTTGTGTAACCTCTTCGATTTTTAAGATGCTGACCAAAGTCACACATCCCATTAAGTCAGTGATTGAGTCCCAATTGTTATCTATTTTACTGGCACATAAATCACGAAAAACAAACAATTACCAATTGGGCAGATGCAACAACATCTCATCTATTTTACCGTGACAAAATTTATATGATGTCCCGTTATATATGCAGGTTACAATTTTTTATTTTATTTTTGGATTTTTTTATGAACATGTTTTTCTAAGCATATTTAATTCATATACCAAGTTTTCCTATTTTATACTTTTACCTATTTATTTTTATTTTTAAAAATCAAGTTTTTAAGGGTTAAAAGATGACCTACATGCCCCTGAAATGGATGATGCTCAAAAATAAATATAAATATATAAAAGTATTGTAAAATGGAAAATTTTAGAAAGCATTTGAATAAAATACACTTAGAAAACAAGTTCAATTAATAAGAAAAATAAAAAAGTAAAAATAAATATTGTAACTTAAGCATATACAATATATTGTATATTATGGGTTCTCGATTTATATGAAGGACGAGTGGCGCCTTGAATCTCTGACCTGTTTCCATAATAGACTCTACCGAACCACTCCAAGATTTCCAAGTTATCTGTTTACATGCCTCTTGAATGTCTAATGTGTCAGTAGCTTTGGTTTTTGAAATGGTGGAAGGATGAGATTTTCTCTTTGATGACCTGTTTTTTTAGAGAAAGGAAGCACCCGATCCCACGACCCTAATCGGCCTGAAAGGGAGGAAAGATAGGATGATCCAAAAGTTTTTATTACCAAAAAATTGTCTATATAACTTTTTTCCTGGAAAGCTTGTGGTGGGTACCCACTGAACTTGTTGGCCAACAAAGGATACAGAAAGAGCGTGATATATGGATGAAGCTTAGGACTCAGCCTGCAGGTATCAGGCAGGAAAAACGTTATTCTGAAGGAGGGAATGAGATATTAGGACTGCAGAGGTTATTCAGCGGCTATTCATATACTGGAATAGGATGATGATAAAATAAGTAGATTGGATTAATAAGTATTATTTTGTATTAAGAGGTGGGAAATCATAATCAGAATGAAAAACAGAATATTTAAAATCTATAGAAATATTGTTATAGATACATCGAAAATGAAAGATATCTTTTAAAAATGGAAAAAAAATGCCGGCAAAAGAAAATCCCATTCAATCCCTTTCAGGTATAACATAATAAAACATGGGTACGGAATTTTGGAGTGTCTTGAAGGCAAGTGAGGAATTTGGTATAAAATTGTTGGTATATCTATAAATATTTCCAAATCAAAATTCTATGTAGTGAAAGTACTCGAATTTGATGGTATATCTGCGAATAATCCTAACTTCTTCTACAATTATAATGCATCTATGAAAGTATCTCTATTTTTCATGTCAGTCTCTAACTAAAGGATATTAAATCACGGAAAAAACGTACCTTGGTTTCATTTTTGTCAGCCAGCTCAAAAAAGAGAGAATACATAACCATTAATTGATCGATTAAGTCCTAATTAATTAAAACAATCTCATATATACAACTTAATTAATTCCGACGTAATTTCACCAACTGTAAAGCTCCTTCAAAAAAAAAAAAGTACTTGCAATATGGAGATATATATTACCTGCCTCACCCATGCCTTGATGCTTTCGTTGCTATGTTCCTTGGCATCAGCATCTTTTAAAAAGGCTCTCATGCTCTCGAGTTCGTCTCTGATCTTGCTAACTTCCCCACGTACGCCTTTCAGCAATTTCACTTCATCAACCAGCAAAGGACCCAAGTACTCAATCAAGAAATTCACAGCACTCTCAGCCATTTTTCCTCTCTTCCCTGCAATTGCTGAATCTTTCTCAAACAGAGACAATGGGTAGACTAGCAATGCCTTTGGAAGATACATGCTTGCTTTTTATTACATGTTATAATCAATAATTTATTTGTGCAAGATAGGGAGGCCAACTCAAGCTAGCTGGCTGTGGACCCAGCACCAGAGAAAAATGTAATAGTTTGCCGTAGTTCTAGTGAACCGCTTCGATAGGTTGAAGGGTCGGGCTCGACATGATCGCTAATTCTGAAACATATTTTTAATATGCCCTATTATCTAACTTTCTAAAACATCATTAATATGCCGATCATATTCTAGCACATGTTATACAGGTTTAAGTATTTTTCACAATTTAAACATGAATACATATTGAAGCTTCATCTCATGGCTAAAGTAAATTATGTAAAATACAATAAGTGAAGTAACTTTCTCATTAGTCGTTAAGGTAGAAAACAGCTTTTATGTAACCTATGGGATTCAAATTTAAAAATTACTTTGGTCCATTCATAAAACCATTAAAATATTTTAATGACTGTTATCAAAAAAATATTTTAATTATTTGTCTGGAGATTTATCAAGCGAGAAGAACGAACTTCCACTAAATAAATAAAGAGACTGCAACTCTCATTTACAGCACTCTTAAGGATTCGACTCTACACCAATGGTATAAATAAAGAGATTACAACTCTTATTTACAGCACTCATGTTGATTCGACTCCACACCTACATAATGGTAAGAAGTGTTAATGTCAAGTAGTCAAGGCCCAATTGTTTTCTATGACAAGCACTAAATGTCTGTTTAGAAAACCATTTCACACCATGGAAGCAAAAGATAAGAAATCAGCAAAAGAGTGCACCCAGTAATTCCTTCTTTTAAAGAAATATTATCCTTTTTTTTTGCTTAAAAAACACTAGCCTTACCCACTAAGGAGCTGGGAACCAGAACAAACTGTTTTAAATAAGAGATAAGATCCCATGCGGCCGGCCACATGAGACCCCGTGTAGCTGGCCGTGGGACCTCTTTTTAAATTTTTTTTGTGATTTTTTTATAAACACGTATAGTTATGTGTACTTAACCTACTAACCAATTTTTACCTTTTTTTGGATGTTTTAAATATTTTTATTTTTAAACAGAGTGACATTTCATAAATTTCTGACTCTGTTTAAAAATAAAAATACTTAAAAGCATTCAAACATAGTAAAAATTTATGAAATGTCACTCAGTTTAAAAATAAAAATACTTAAAAGCATTCAAACATAGTAAAAATTGGTTTATAGGTTAAATATACCAAGTTCAACATGTTTATAAGAAAATTTAAAAATAAAAAAAGGGTCCCACGGCGAGCTGCATGGGGTCCTCTCTCTTTAAATAAGGGGAAATATTTCTATACCCACAACATTTGTACCTAATTCCTAACATATCTACAACATCTTACAAAATTTCTCTTATTCTAATAATATTTTATCTTAAATTCTTATTGTATCCATGTTGTTGACACAACCACTATTTATCCATTGAAAAGATGATTTTGCCTCATTAAAAAGATGATTTTACCTCTTTAGAATTTTCCTAATTAAAATTATTTAACTTTAAGAATTGTTGAGTCATACTAATTAAGATTGAATTGTCTCAATTTGGAGATTTTGGTTAAGCAAAATTGTCTTTTCGATAAGTGGATAATGATTGTGTTGACAATACGAGTATGAGAGAAATTTAAAATAACATGCTAAGGGTATAAGAAAAGTTTATGAAATATTGTCGAGATATAAGGAATTAAGGATAAATATTATGGGCATGTGAGGAATTTTTCCTTTAAGTAGTAATTAAACATACAAGATACGTAAAAATCATGCTTAGAACCTAGATTCCAACTTGAATGACAGCTAGCCAAATAAAGCATCATCATTTGTCATTCCTAATCACGCTTGAATGCCAGCTAGCCAAATAAAGCATCATCATTTGTCATTCCTAATCACGTTTCATAATAATGGATAAATTAATATTCCCAACTTGTATAGCTTAAATAATTAATATTATCGTTCACGTTCCTTTCTCAGTACCTTGTTACTTAAATACACAAGGCTAGCTGGTGCATTATATTAGGAAAGTCTAATATTAATAAGAATCAATATAGTATTCTGGCGCTGGCCTGGTTAGTTGTGTTTATGGACAACCTCCTTGGATTCGCCGAGCCCTTGTTTGATTTATCTTATTTTATGAACAACTTGTTTCGAATCTTTTAGTTTTGTTTGGAATAGAAGTAACGCAATATGTATTTTGAAAAAGAATTAAGGAAAATGATTCAATAGACCCAGCTGCATGCATGGAGTTGCCCATGCAGCGTCTAATTTTTTTATTTTAAAATATTTTTTTCTGCATCTAAACCATTTGTCATGCTCATCCATACAGCATATTTACTTTGATTCCAAAAATAATTGTTAGAGAGTATATTGTATGGTATGAATTTTTACAAATAATAGTCAAATATTCACTCTAAAAGAAGCTAATTTTTTTTTATAGAATATAAGTTTCCAATGAAACTAACTTTTGGTATAATGAAAAAAATTTAAAACAAAATAAATGATTTAAATTTGGAGAAAGTTTTAAAACATTGCTCAAGGAAGAAATAGAATAAAAAAATTATGAATGTTTACCTTCAATTCTGTGTATTTTTTTATGCTCCTATCCCAAAACTAAAAATAAAATTAAGATTGGATCCTAGTAGACCTAGTGCAACTGGACTCTACTTGCTACCTAAAAACTCCAGCAGTCAATTCTTCTTTCCCAAGTCTTTGTTAAATACTTATTAATGTACAAGTCAATATAAATAATTCAGACCAACCGAGGCTACGCTGACTGCGGCGCAAAAAGTGCGTGCGGGCAGTCGGTGGAGGGTTCGACGCTGCATGCGGATTTTCGGTAAAATATACGTGGGAGCAATAAGTCTTCCGGATGGATGGAATGTGGGAGCGGATGGTCTCCCAGTTGGTTATTGGAAGCTGTGTCTTCCTTATTCTTTCGTGGAGTTGTGTCTCCAGACTTCTTTGGGAAAGATGTGTCCCTTATATTTGTAAGAATGTCTCATATCTTCAAGTATAATATGTGTTGAGATATATGTAATTGTACCAATAAAAAAAATATAAATAATTCAGCTTTGATTATGCAACTAGTTGCACGCAATTGTCATGCTTATTCCGGCGGCGCTACTTACAACGCTGGCCTGGTTAGTTGTGTTTATGGACAACCTCCTTGGATTCGCCGAGACCTTGTTTGATTTATCTTATTTTATGAACAACTTGTTTCGAATCTTTTGAGTTTTTTTTCGGAATAGAAGTAACGCAATCAGTATTTTGAAAAAGAATTAAGGAAAATGATTCAATAGACCCAGCTGCATGGATGGAGTTGCCCATGCAGCCTCTAATTTTTTATTTTAAAATATTTTTTCTGCATCTAAACCATTTGTCATGCTCATCCATACAGCATATTTACTTTGATTCCAAAAATAATTGTTAGAGAGTACATTGTACGGTATGAATTTTTACAAATAATAGTCCAATATTCACTCTAAAAGAAGCTAATTTTTTTTTTATAGAATATAAGTTTCCAATGAAACTAACTTTTGGTAAAATGAAAAAAAAAATAAACAAAATAAATTATTTAAATTTGGAGAGAAGTTTTAAAACATTGCTCAAGGAAGAAATAGAATCAAAAAAAAAAAATATGAATGTTTGCCTTCAATTCTGTGTTTTTGTTATGCTTCTATCCCAAAACTAAAAATAAAATTAAGATTGGATTCTAGTAGGACCTAGTGCAATTGGACTCTACTTGCTACCTAAAAACTCCAGCAGTCAATTCTTCCCAGGTCTTTGTTAAATATACAAGTCAATATATATAAATGAGCGTTGATTATATGCAACTATTGCACGTAATTGCAGCCTCAATACGATATTTATTTTTTTGATTTTTTTATCATTATTTTTTTTTCATAGACATGTTTTCTAAATATATTTAACCTATATACCAAGTTTCACTGTTTTATAGTATTTACATATTTATTTTAGATTTTTAAAATTAAATTTTTTAAGGGATGAAATTGACCAAAAACCCCTGAAATTGATTTTTTTTAAATTAAAAAATATATATTTAAAACTTGGTATCTGAGTAAAATATACTTAGGAAATATATATTTGAAGAAAATCAATAAAATAAAGTGTGCTAGTCGAGCATAATGAACTAGAGACCTTAGACTATTCGTATATCTACTTGGTTTTTTTTTTTTTTTTGTTGGAACACATATTTACTTTATTGTGGCTAGGATTAATGCAGAATTTGTAAGTGCATATTTTTACGTGTACTTTCTTGCATAGACGGTGAATACTAAAAGGGGTTAACTCATGGCATAGGGGAACCATAATTTATACTATGCAAAAGCCGTATGTTTACAGCAAGGCAAAATCCAAAGTTAAAGGTGCCGGTAAATGAGGAAAATAATGTAGCGGGGCTTAGTCCTGTTGTGCGTATCATGCATGGAAAATATAGTAATAACACTATTTTTACAGTGTTTAAGGAGGCACTACACGGATCCATATATAAGATGCAGCAACAGTTCCATCAGGATGTGTAGGAGGACATGTCACATATGAGGGAATTCCTAAGTAATCGGATACTTAACTTTATGCTACTCTGACAGCCACCACTAGCAGAGCTCCAAATGGCACCTGGTTGTGCAGACTAACGGGGTGTTTGGCAACAACAAAAACTTTTCACCTAAAACTTTTCAATCTAAAACTTTTCACTCTCTACAACTATTTTATTTTCTAATTATTTTTTTACATATTTCTATACAAACTACCATACTTTTCAATCATTTCTACACAATTACCTATACAACTAACCTATCTATTTTAACATTATCCTCTTTACTCCTCATCATTACCCCTATTATATCACATCATTTAACAACTTTTATTCTTCAAAACTTTTCACCAAAAGTTTTATCCATTCCCAAACACACCCTAAGGCTTAGTTGTTAGGTTAATGGATAGACTACACATATGGCAGCAGCACAACCAGGACCTCCACAATGGCTCTCGACGATGAAGACAACACACAGGTTACAATAGATGGTCAAGCAATAGTAGATATTGGTCAATAAGAGGAAAGAGAAAGGACTAAGCCAAAAGCTTTTCAATCCTCATAGCCACTGAAGTTCTCCGAACCTGCAATTATAAAATTGATAGGGGTGTGTTTTATTTTATTTTTTTAAAAAAAAAACTTTTTATCTAAAACTTTTCAATCTAAAATTATTTACTCTCTATAATTATCCAATTTTTAATTATTTTTCACATCTTCCTTTATAAATTATCATACTTTCAATCATTTATATACAACTAAAATATCTATTTTAATTTTATTCTTTTTATTTTTTATCATTACTCCTGTCATATCACATTATTTTCTCTCATTTCAACAACTTCTACACTAGAAACTTTTCATTCAAAAGTTTATCACTTCCTAAGCACACCCTAGATCACACAACTTGAGAAGATTTATCAATGTCTTAAATGCATCAAAGAGAAGAAGGTGCGCTTTACTCTATATTTGCTAAAGGATGAGGCTGAGTAATGGTGGGACTCTGAGAGCCAAACATTGACATGCTGATTGGATGATTTATCGTGGGCAAAGTTTCAAGGGTACTTCTATAGATGTTATGTCCCTAATAGTGAGAAGGTGCAAAGATTTGCTAAGTTTCATTCTTTAGTATAAGGGAAGTTGACTGTCACTTAGTATGCTCTCCGGTTTAGGTTTTAATCCTGATTTATATCATGGATAAGGACTAATCTAGTCGAAAAGGCAGGAAAATTTCGTGAAGGGCTGAGAAATTAGTCCACACAAATGATTATGCTACGATCTTAGAGATAGCTCACGATGTGGAGCAAGAAGAGGTGGAATGGGAGAAATCTCGAGAGCCAAAAGGAGCTTTGAGTAGAGTAATGACGTGGATTCCAATGCCATAAATAGAAGCAGCCTTGCACCGAGTCATAACCTGTAGAGACTCTACCAAAGTAACAAGTTCTTCGATGTGATGGCTATGGAGAGACCGCCATATTCAAATCAAGTGTCTTAACACCCAGGTTTTTGTTATCATTGTGGACAACAAGGTATGATCAATCTACGTGTCCCCAGCTTCAGGTTAAAGGACCTCGGACAATTCTAATGTGCGAGCTAGGTAGCACCAACAATAGGCTATTACAATACATACACAGATGCTCGCACGCAATAGAGGATAGAGAGAACAACCCTACCAAGGTCCATGGTTCAGCCTTCATAACATGTTCAGCAGCAGCCACTTCGTATTGATCAAAGATCAAAGGTTGCGGCCCATTTCCAGGTAACCAAAACAAAGGAAGCACAGACTACACATAAAGTGGTGATGGGTAACTTTTCAAAACTACCTAATTAATAATTGCATTATGTTGTGGACAAGCATCTTATTTATCTAATGCATATAATTCATGTAAGCTATTAACTTGATTAATTTGTCGACATCTAGCCCATGTGTTATTTGATCTTAGTGCTATACATTTCTTTGTTTCATCTAATTTTTCTTTGAAGAGCAGTTCGTATTCTATGCCCATGAAAACAGTCCGGAGGGTGTCTACTCCATTATGAGCAGTATGCATGGCTACATAGATATATCATGGTTGCCCAGTTAGTATTGAGTGCAAGAATTTTCTTGTTGATCTTATTCGATACTTGTGACCTAAGTGTACTTGTGGATTGGATAATAAAATAGAAAGCAATAATGCATTTCGAAGAAAAGCAAGCAGTAATTAAACATGAGGGTTTCAAATTTGTTATCTTCACTGGGATTCTAAAAAGCAAAATCTCAAAATAGATCTCAGCCATAGAGGCAGGTTGCTTAATTTAACAAGGCTATATGGCATTTCTGGTGTCAGATGTATAGATGTAGAACCTATGACTAGGTCACTAGAGAACTGTTCGACATTTCTTTGATGTGTTCCAGAAAGAATTTCCTAGTTTGCCTCTGGGGCCAGATGTAGAATTCAACATCAAGTTGTATGCAATCACGGACCCTATATTAAACCCACCATATATGATGGCATCACTAGAATTGGAAGAATTGAAAAAGTAGCTCCAGTAGTTACTGAATAAAGACTTTATTAGACCTAATGTATCCTCATAAGGCACACCAGTGCTGTTTATTAAAAAGAAGGATGACAACTTCCAACTATATATTGATTACATGGAGTCGAATAAGATAATGGCGAAAAACAAAATCAGTCGTCACAAATTGATGATTTGTTAGATCAGATGTAGGGTGCCGGTGTATTCCTTGAGATTAAACTACGGTCAAGATATCATCAGATGTAAGTGTGAAGTATCAACATCCTGAAAATAGCATTTAGGACCACATATAGTCATTATCATTTTTTTGTGATATCTTTTGGTTTAACCAATGTGTCAACTATTTTATGGATCTAATGATTAATAGAAGTGAAGGGTGAACCCTATAGACTTTTGGAGATTTAACTCATTAAGTTTCCAAAATAGTTCAATGTAAAAAATTTTAATTTAATTAAATTTAATATTTATTTTTATCGTAATCACATTAATTTAGTTTTGTTATAATAAAAATATTGACTGATATAATTTTGGATTATTAAAATAATTTTGATCTTTTATTTGAATATAATAAAAATAAAATAATTAATGCCAATATAACTTTAATTAAAAGATGTAAATAATTAATTTCATTTTTAATTTAATAGCAATTGATATTAATTTTTCTTGTAATTTCAATAGTTCAAATGACCTTATAAGTTGTCATACTGAGAAAGTTAAATCATGATTAGTCTAATATTAATAGAAATTAGATTCCCTTAGATATTATTAGATTATGTTAGAAACCAGTAGATTTATTAAATTGTGGTAAATTTTGCTAGATGTTATTAGATTTGAGAAGATCATATTAAATCTTGTTAATTGAGCTGTAAATAATGTGTTTAAAGTTGAATAACCTTACAAAGAGCTTAAATATATAGCATAAGTGTTAAATTAAGAGTAGCATCTTAAAAATAAAAGTTTGATGTTTTTAGATATCATTAGATTATATTAGACATTGTTAAACTAAGAAAGATTTCATTAAATCTTATTAACTTTAGTTGCAAATAATATATAAGGTATTAATGACCTTATAAAATTTTGTTTAAAAACATATTCTAGATATAAATTAGAATTATCATATTAACAACAAAAGTTAGATTCCATTAAATACCATTAAATTTTGTCATTGTTAGACTTAGGCATTTCACTAAATTCTATCAATTGAGTTATAAATAATGTATTTAAGATATAAATGACCTTATAAAAAAGCTAGAAATATGTTATGATGTTAAATTAAGATTATTATATTAATTAAAAAGTTATATTCCATTAAATATTGTTAGAGGCCACTAGATTTGGTTAGCTTCTGTAAGACAACATTAAATTTTGCTAGACACTGTTAGACAATGTAAAATTCTGTTAGACCTCATTAAGTTTGGATAAATCCATAAAGTCTTATTAACTAAGCTCTAAATATATATTAAAAGGCATAAATAATTTTATAAAGAGCAAAAAACATATTTCAGGTATTAAATCACGTTAACATATCTATAATAGAAATTAAATTTTGTTATATGTCATTAGATTTTATCACATATTGTTAGTTTCTATTAAATTACATTAGATGCTATTGAATATCGCTAGATACTGATAGAATTAATTATATTCTATAAATTAAAAATTTTGAAAATTTTAAAATAAATAAAGAACTAATTATACTTGATAGTATTGTCGAAAAAAATTATACTTGAGAGTACCTTATTTATGTGTACTTTAAATAACATAATATATATATGTGGGATATAAAATATTTTCTCAATTTTACTAATTATAAAGGAAAACCATTTTAAAAATAATACTTTTTACATAAAAATTTTTAAAAACATATCAATGAAAAATTATATCAATATATGATTTAATAGTTAATGCACCAGTTGAATAGAATAGATCAAGATTTTGTATACATCTAATATAAATTTTTTCAAAAAAAAAAGAAAAAAGAAAAACCAAACATGCGTTTTAAAACAAATGTACCCATGAAGTAAAATTACTACAATACTTTCACTTCCGAAAGTACACACTGAAACAACTTTAATTTGGGTTATGTGAGACAGGCAGACTTACTCATAAGGTAGAAAAATATCAATCCATTCAAACAGTTAGCTTAGGTTCCGTCCCATGAATACTCAAAATTGACTCGAATCGGCATCCATAAATTTTTTTAGGGACTGTTACATTTAATCTTTTGGCGATTATATTTGTCTACATAATTGCACTTCAAGCTTTATCCACAAATGTTCCCGATTCAAGGACTACAAATTCAAGGGTAATTTGCAAGTACATCAATTTAGTTTTATTAAAGTTCCAAATATACCCATATAATTTCAAACATTGTAAATAATTTCACATAGTTTGACTATAATAAATAATCTTCACGCCGTTACGATAATATTATTGTATCATCATGACATGAAAGTTATTTGCAATTAAGGTTAAATTATATGGGGTTATTTGCAAAATTATATTTACTACTTAATTTCTGAAATTACAAATATACTCACATAATTTACATATTTTTGCAATTACCTACGCCTTGGCAATGTTATAAAGACATGGGGTTACTTGTAGTTATTATTAAACTATGTGAAGGTTATTTATAATTTCTAAAATTATGTACATATAATTGCAATTTTTACTTTTTTTACATATTTCGATATTATTTTAATATTTGTTTTTGTTGTCATCACCATTATTAATTAATTAAGGAACTAATTTAGAACTAGAACTATACCAAAGTCATGTATCACATGGGTTGGGTAGGGCAGATTGGTAAAAACTTTTATAAATATGGTATAGATAGGGCAAATTAAGAAGAGAATCAAACAACCAACTTACAATGCTCGGGCGCACAGCCACAAATGGGCTTGACATCTATGATTAAATAAAAATTTGGATTCTATATGTTTAAAATTATTTTTATCATGGTATTAAAATATAATTCAATTTGGCTAATTGGCTTTGCTTAGTTGGTAGCTCCATTGTCCCCAAAGGTAGAAAGTTAGGGTTATAATAGTACTGGGGTAATATGTCCTCCAATTTAATTGGGACTTGTGTCTTGCTAGTTCTTTAGTGAAGATCTAAGTTATGTCTCTAGGTTTTTTTGGTCAAGATGTAGCTTCATATTTCTAGATGGGAGCAAATTGTGTCCTTCAATTTGTAAGAATCCTCAAGGGCTCCATTGTAATAGATATTTGAGATGGATGTAAATATTTTAATAAAAAATTTATTTCAATTCAAGTCTTTATACTTATTTAAAAATAGAGATTTTCATGTGTGCATTATGAGAAATAGAAACACTTAGATTCATTTATACATACTATTATAATAGTTTACAAAGTCACACAAAGGATTCCTTTGATGTTTTAGAAGTTTACATATTGAATCAACAATTTTGAATTGATATATAGAGTAAATAATTTTATAATATTTATTTTATAAAAAGATAGGACGC
>JAXCLR010000001.1:7386269-7403050 GCA_035584095.1 Annona squamosa
TAATTATTATATATGACTTTTAAAAAATAAAATTATAATTAATTTTATTTATTTAAATTATATACAATTATAATTTAGATTTAATAACACAAATATATGTGACTTTTTGGGATTGGTTTAATAATGATTAAACTGCAGTTTATATTTAAATAAACTAAATAAATACATGCTTTTTCAATTTTGTTTAATAATAAAGTATTCTTCAATGTTTGATTAACAAAATAATAGTTTAATTATATGTCCCAAAAACTGTAATTTAAACTGTTCGAAAACTTAGATTGATAGAAAATTTTAATTTAAATGATTATTTAATTATGTTCCAGCATTAATTATTAAGTATACTAATGGTTTAATTATGTGTCCTAAAACTATAGTTTAGATTTAAATAAACTAAATAAATATATATGACTTTTTAGGACTGGTTTAATAATTAAGTATTTTTAGATTAGTAGAAAATTATTTATTTGAAGTTGTTTAAAATAATTATTTTGATTTACTTAGTTTGTGTCTATTTTATTCTGTACTATGAAAACTAATATGAATGATTAACAAAATAAAAATGAGTATTTTGAATTAAGTTTATGTCAATAGTAATTATATTATTAATTTTTCTTTACATTTAAATAAAAATTATCTACCCTGTTTTAATGGTCCACATGGTTATTTCTATTTACAATTTAATAAGTTGAATTTAACCAATTTAAACTGTCCACGCATTCATCGATGCACCCCTCTTCTAATTGACTACTCATTTCTTTAAATCTGGCGTCAAATTTGTTGCCCTTCTTTGGATTCTAGCCGAAGATGACTGCACGGTTGTAGAAGAAAGGGTGAAAGGGGGGAGAAGATGGGATCATGCGAAATGCGCTCATGGCTCCTTCCAAAATTGACCCCTCTTCTAAACTTTTAACATGCCGAAAATATCTCTAGGAATCTCAACTGTCCATCGAAAATGAGCAGGGGATAGCAAGCTTCCCATGAGAAAATTCGAGGAACAACTTCCTATGAATTGCGGCCTACACCATACACACTCATCCTACACCACCTTGATTAGGATGTTATGAGATAGAGTTGGCTGGATTAGAGTCAAAATTTAATCTTCGCTCATTTTAAAATTTTAAATATTGATTTGTTTATCAATTTATTTAAAAAATTAATTTTAATTCATTTATAACTCGTTTAATAAACGAGTTGACAATTTGTTAATGAGTTATTTATATGTATTACAAACAAGTCAAAACTAAACTAATTTACGAGTTATTTATATGTATTACAAACAAGTCAAAACTAAACTAATTTACGTGAAATGACCAAGATCTATCTTCTCTAATCAAGATTAAATAAAAATAAATTTTTCACTAACCTTTTTAAAGGAACTTCACGGTTGAGATTGGGCTGGATCTCTTGGTTAGAATTCCCACTTCTCCCTTGTTCTCTACTATTGACTCCTTTCCCAGGTATGTGTGTGTTGTGGTGCTTTATAGCAGTTTTTATTTTATTCATTTACTTATCTTGGGTAATAGCATGCCACCTAGAAGATTTTTCACCAACCTTTTGACTTATGCTATTTTATCTTTCTACCTTGCCATCTCTAATTAATCTTTATGCCACGTATTTGCGGATTTTTTTATTTATATATAGTTTAAAAATGATTAATTTCCTTAGTTAAATGAAAAGAAATAAAATGTTTGCAAATTTGGACTAGGCAAGATTTGATATTTGGCATCTCATTTCCAAGCCATCGTTCCCTACCACTTTGGTAATGTCTAACATTTGTTAAACATGGAACTAAATAATATATATTTTGAACTTTTCATTTACCATTCAATTCGTTGCCTAAATTAATAATAATGACACATTTTCTATTATACGTATTAACATCAAAATTCAAATATTTGAAAAATGTATTATCATACGAAATTTTTTTAAAAAATGTTTATCATTTTATTATGTACACATATTTGCAAAAATATACATTTTTTTTTCGAATTTAAAACAGGGGTTTTACATCCGTAGAGCCCTAATTCATTCACCTTCCATGTTATTTTATCTTTTAGTATTTCAAAATAGGAGTATTTTGTGTGTTTATAAAAATATAACCACCATTTAAACGACTGTTTGTTAACTTATCTAATGGATTTTAACCAAATGGACATTTTGAGATTAATACAATCTAATGAATATATTTAAAAATTTTGAAATATAATGAATATATTTAGGATTATGATGAGTATGGTGAGTATCTTGAGGAAACTCTAATTATATTTTAAAACTGTTGCATATAATAAATAATCACTCCCAAATTATAATTACCTTCCTTGTACTTTTCATTTTTAGCCCAAACATGCAAGAGGAGTGTTTCGATGAATCCTGATATATTAAAATTTCAATGCATCATGGTGCAAAATTCATTTTTTAATTTTCGAAATTATTTTTATCAAAATATTAATGTAGATTATTTAAATTATATACTAATTGTTACCTTTTTGGAGATGTCTATATATATTTTTAAATTTTTAAAAAATAGGGGGACTTTAGTCATTTTAAATTAAATATAGATTGGCAATTTTATAATTTTTTTTTTTAAGAAATAGGTTTTGCAACCAATCCAACTCCCTGGGAATGAAGGATAGGGATCGATCAGTGTATGCACGAAAAGGTGTCACATCGACACAGCTGCACAAGTGTATTGAAAATGAATTGAGAGAAGCTTCTCCCCCGTTTCCTACCTTTGAATGCAGAAAGTATGGCAAAACAGAGTAGTGGATTTCAATTTTCAATCCAGTCGGCAAATTGCTAATCAATAGATTACGTATATGCCAATTAAGTTGCATGCTTCATCCACCCAAGTTTAATTAATTATATTATATATACGTAGTCTTTCGTGGAAGATTAATTATCCATGGGATTAATTTATGCAAAGTATATTGATTAATTCCGAAGCAGATGAAATCAACGATAAACAGCCGGTAGAAATCCTGGGATTAATTAGAAGCCATGATCTCAGTAGAATATATTCAACTGTGGAAAGAAGGATGGATAGTGGATCAATACACCAAGGTGCATTAAAATTTAAGTGTATCCAAGTACAAAACTCATTTTTTAGAATTATTTTTTGAAATTTTTTTTTATAAAATTGTTAATTTAGGTATATTTAATTTATAAATTAAATTTTACCATTTTTAGATATGCGTATATATCTTTTGATTTTTTTTAAATAGAGGTATTTTAATCATTAAAAATGACTAAAATCTCCCTTTTTAAATTAAAGAAAAATATATAAATATTTTCAAAAATGATAAAACTTAATATATATGTTAAATACACTTAGATTAATAACTTTATAAAAAATTTAAAAAAATGAATTTTACACCATTTAAGTTTCAATACACTAAGGTGCATTGAATCACTTCTCAAAAAGGATTTCTTCCATGTAAAATCCACTTTGATGAAATTCCATCATTTTAACCATTTTAAAATATCATTCATACATGGATGGATGATTTTTAAGTATTGTTACATTAATCTAAGGTATATGTGAATAAATTTATGCATTTTTCATAATTTAAATTTGAATATATTTTTATGCAAATCTGGCCAATGTATATTTTCAATTGGGATGAAACTTGATATTGTAGCTAAATTATGCTAGAGAGAATTTTTTCAATGATAAGGTGGGCCAAATGGATGGAGTTTTATGGAAAAAAATCTTTAGTAGTTACACCAAGGCGGGATCCAAAAACAATGATAAAAAATTTTCTAACCGAATTGATGTATAGAGATCTAAGGGGAAAAAACAGGTGGATTTGGACCAAACTGCTTGTCTGATAACCAACTACTTTGTCCAAATTAATTTCGGGGGCGTTCCCCATTGGAGGCTGACTTTCAATTTGCATCTGACCGATTGAGTAATTAATTTCATCGTCTCTTTCGAGGAAGATTATCAAACAGACAATGCTTTTTTGGAACAGATATTATTGGAACTAAGTTCCATTTTCCAGCACTAACTACACATGATGCTAGCCAGCTACTGCTGCAACAATTTTATTTTTTCTTGCTTCCTTATCTTTTGTCATCATCATATTATTAACGTCGTTTTTCATTCAATTCCTGCCCAACCAATCCATTATTCGATGAAGCCTTTGAGCATACTTAAAGTTCGTAGAAAAACAATTGATGACTCAAGCCATTCATTTAAAGGATTACTATAAGAGTTTTGAGTTTTTTTGCCACGATAACTTTCGTTGTAGAAAATGGTCATTGAAGAAGAAAATAATATAATTTCGTTGATAAATTCGACTTTGGCGATGATATTTTTATTTTTTTTCAAAAGTTTTGGCAAAGATTAAAACAATAATTATTCATAAGTTTTAGCTGTATTGGATATCAACTAGGGCAATAATATTCTCAAAGCAAATATGAAAAGGCCCCATTTTGGACTGATCTGAAGTACCATTTTTATATTTAAAAAAAAACTATTTTTTTATTAGATAGACTTCTAAAATATTTTAATAAAATTATTAATCTGGATATATTATCTATTTTTTCCATTTTTGAAAATACTTATATATTTATAGATGAGGGCTAGTTTGCTGCTGCCGACCATTGTTGTGCTCCAATTATGTCCAGCCATTTAACCATTTTTCTTTTTTCTTTTTATAAACTTGTTAATATACGTATATTTGATCTATAATCGAACTTTTACTATTTTTTCATATGTTTCTATGTTTTTCATTTTTAAATACAAAGGTAATTTTCTACCTAAGAAAATTATCATGATGCCCTTGTGCTTTAAAAATAAAAAAGTAAACATATCAAACAATAGTAAAACTTGAATTATAGATTAGATGTACCCAGATTGTCATGTTTGTAAAAATAAAAATAAGTTAAATGGATGGACACAGCTGGGCTCCAACTATGGCCAACTGCAACTCATCGCTATTCTTTATAAATTTGGTTTATAGATAATATATATTTAGATTAATGATTTTATAAAAATTTTCAAAAACTGGTTGCAGATGATCATTGGGCTAACAACTAACTATTTTATCTTGAAAAGTTCGACAAAACCTTTTCATTAACAGTACGTGTTTGGTTATAAAGAGAAGTTTTGGGGCATTTGTTTATCAAAAAAAATTTAATCTAAAATTTTTACTTTTTCAACTGTCCTATTTTTAATTATTTTTTTTATTTCTTCATATATAACTGCCTTATTTTTTAGTTATTTCTACACAACTAGTTGTATTTCATTACTTTTATCGTATCATATTATTTTATCTTTTTTCGAATACTTTTACGCCAAAGTTTTATCACTTTACGGATACACCTAAATTAAAAATTTTTATGGGACATAAGTCTGTATACTTATGCCCATTCTAATCACGGATATAGCTTGTTAATCACGTGTCTAACTCAACCCTAGAATTTCCATATAAACCACCTGAGTTCCGCAATAATATTTTAGTTGAAAAAAGCTATGTAACATAACATGGAAAGTTTTGTTGCAAAAACTCAATCGGAACGTAGGCTTTTTTTATTATTTTTACAAAAACTTAATAGAAAACTAAATGGGATTTTTTTTCGTATTGTTGCAAAAACTCAATAGAAAATGACCTGCTCACGTGTCACAGCCCCCATACTATGCCTTAATTTTTTCATGTTTTGATTTTTAATCCATATACCAAGTTTTACAATTTTACAATATTTTATATAAAAATAAAGGTTTTTAAGGAGTGAAAATGATTTAAACACCCCTGGAATTGATATTTTTAAATTTTAAAATAATTGTATAAAATTTTGTAAAACTTGTTATATAGGTAAAATATACCTAGCAAAATATGTTTATGAAGAAAATCAAAAAAAAAATTAATAGAGCTCCGCCTCATGAAGCCATGTAATCCCTTCAATTTTTGAGATTTTGATAATTAATAGAAAATTTAATTCATTTATTAGATTTAACATCATTTGTTTATTTGGTAAACCAAGTTTACCCCGATTAAATATGTTTATGAGTCATATTTGTTTAAAAATATATATGTTTATGTATAAATTACAAAAAATGCTTAGATCCATTAATACATGTATTTGAATATAATAATACTTTATAAACTTAATTTTCCATGTATAAATGATATTTTAGATGATTTATACGTTGAAAATATAACTTTAAATTGATATTTAAGGGCGTGTTTGGAAATAAGTATAAAATATCAAGTTAGAACTTTTTAATCTAAAACTTTTCACCCTCCATAACTACTATATTTTTTAACTATTTTTTCACATTTTCTTATACAACTATCTTATTTTTCAATCATTTCTACACAATTATCTATACAACTAACCTATCTATTTTAACTTTATATTTATTCTTCATCCTTATCCTTATCATATCATATCATTTGATTACTTTTATCTCCAAAACTTTTAACTAAAAGTTTTATTCATTTTCAGATGCACCCTAAGATTAAATCATTATATTATGTTGATTTTCAATGGGGCCCATTCATAGTAATATTGGACAAATGAAAGGATTTTCAAAATACTAAAAATGATGTTAAATACAATAGATAAAGTGTATTTTTCATCAATAATCAAGATTTTAAAAGCGCAGGGGATTACATAGAGAAGGGACCATTTTCATATTATAGCAAAAACTCAATAGAAAATGGGCTTTGAGCAAGTAAATTTTAATTTAAATGCAAAAGATTGACTTTATTACCCCAGATGATTATTTATTAATAAATATGAAATATAAATAATAATAACAACTAATTATTTTAGTGCAAAAAAATTCTTACCACGTTTTATTGCTAAAAAAGGTAAAATCGTTTCTTTAAGGGCTTATGCATACTTGTTTCGATTTGTACTTTTGGATTTTTTGCATTTTTCGTGTTTTTACTTAAATTCAAATCATGCATTGTACCAAAGGGCTATGTATGTACGGTTGTCATTTTCGTATCAACTACGGAAAAAGCTCCATCTGTTCATCAGAGCCCAGAAATACCGTTAAGACCAATCCTTTTATAATTCTATTTCAATTTTGTATTATACCAATACCAGAAATATTATAAAACATTGAGACGAAATATTAACTCATGATAGGCATTTAGGCGTTTTGATGTATGAGTTTACAATAATCAAACATAAGTACTTACAGGAGATCACCGAATGGTGAAATGAATTGTGCTATTCTTCCGAATGAAAATTCGTTTTTATAGAGGGGAAATGATTCTCTGCAAATATTTGAATTAACTATTTCTAACAAATGGTTGCAATTTTCACTTATCATATTAATTTTAATATTTAAACCTTTTATGATCATCTGAATATATTTAGTTCATCCAACAAATTTCACTTAATATAGTTAACTTTTTAGCTACATTAGTATATATTTGGTCACGTTTGATATCCTTTGGCTACAATTTATTATTCAGCTTCAAGTAATTTACTACTTTTGGGTAATAGCATTTGGTTAAATATAAATATTTTTCACATCAAACGCAACTAAAAATAAATTCAAAGTAGTCATTAAAATTTAGCTGCAAATAGCAATAAAACTTTTAACTGCAATTAACATAAAAGTTAAATACATTGAACAAAGCAACTAAGCAAATGTTTCTATGGACTATTTCATGCAAATGTTTCACAGAGAATCATTCCCCATAATCCCTTCGATACATACGCACATATATACACTGGAAGTATTTTTTTCTAATATTGTGACCTATATTCTCAATTAATAATCATCGGCAAGTCTTCCGACTTCCGATCGCCCTTGTTTGACCAGTGCGCGGCAAAACGACCAAGCCCTCTAAAGAACGCGCGCCAGCGCTACGGTCATCCCAAAATCCAAAAACCAGGGGCTTCGCCAGTTGTGGGTCCCCCATTCCACCGAAGAAAATCTGCATTGGGCTGCAAAGCTTTCAGAGTTACATTGCATGTGTTCGGCTTTCTGGAGTGGGAGGAAAAATAACTAAAAGGTGGTGAGGGGAAGTATGCATGCGGATGCAGCAGCTGTGCGAAGAGGAGTTAGTCGTATTGGGGCGACGAATACCGAAAGGCCCTTTGACTGCCTACCCCAGCAAACAAACTCCCGCGTCTACATATGCATTCCAGAAATACAGCTCTACCAAGAAAAGCCAAAGGCCAAGCAAAGCACCAGCTGCACCTTCTCCTTCTTCCCTCTTTCCTTCCCATATATACATATAAACGCCCCCTCTTCCTTCTCACGCAGCACCAACACAAGCCACTCTCTCTCTCTCTCTCTCTCTCTCTCTCTCTCTCCCCCTCCCATAGACATTCATAGAAACACCCAATCTTTCGTTTCATTCAACACAAACGCCACCCACATCTCCAGCTCTCATTCCCTTTCTCTCGTCTCTGTCTGTAATCGATATATCTTTTTCATGCCGAAGATGGGAACAGACGATGGAAGAGGATATCATTCGGACAATTATTCAGACTCCGAAAGCGTGGGAAGCGATCGGGTGGCCTTTAGCGGGCCGCTGAGCGGGCCCCTCAACAAGCGCGGCGGGCGGAAGAGCGCCCGCTTCAACCTGCCGGACGGCACCACCGCCCCCGCTCGCAGCAGCAGCAGCAGCAGCGCGGCCGCTGCCGCCGATGAGGCCTACGTCGAAATCACCCTCGACGTCCGCGACGACTCGGTGGCCGTGCACAGCGTTAAGGCCGCTACGGAGGACCCCGAGGTCACGCTGCTCGCCAAGACTCTCGAGAAGCGCTCCTCCTTCGGTGGCTCCGTCATCCGCTCCGCCTCCTCCCGCATCCGCCAGGTCTCCCAAGAGCTCCGCCGCCTCGCCTCCCTCACCCGTCGCCCCTCCTCAGCAGCCCGCTTGGACCGCAGCAAGTCCGCCGCCGCTCACGCCCTCAAGGGCCTCAAGTTCATCAGCAAGACCGAAGGCGCCGCCGGCTGGCTCGCCGTCGAGAAGCGCTTCGACGACCTCGCTGTCAATGGCGCCCTCCCCCGCGCTCTCTTCGGCCAATGCATAGGTACACTTATGTTCTACACATTCATAATCATTTTCCACCTCTCAATTGCTCAGATTCTCTTTTTCTTTTTCTTTTTCATCTAATCTTTTGATTTTCTTTTGGAATAGGAATGAAGGAATCGAAGGAATTCGCAGGAGTGCTCTTCGATGCGCTTTCTCGGCGGAGGAACATAACCGGGGATGCCATCACGAAATCGGAGTTGAAAGAGTTTTGGGAGCAGATCTCCGATCAGAGCTTCGATTCCAGGCTACAGACCTTCTTCGACATGTAATTAATTAAGATGATTTTTTATTTTTATTTTTTTTGATGAGAGATGATTTTTTATTAATCCTCAACATCTGAATCAGTTCATTCCAAAACTAGCAGCTAGACTGACAACCGTTCGATCATGTGAACATTCAGGGTTGACAAGGATGCTGATGGAAGAATCACCGAAGAAGAAGTCAAAGAGGTGAGTAGTACTCCTCCATCGATGATCTTGTTTGACACACTCCCAGCAAAACCAAGTCCAATTTACGAAAATGATCATTTGGGATTGGCAGATTATCACGCTCAGCGCGTCCGCAAACCGGCTTTCGAAGATCCAAGAGCAGGCGGAGGAGTACGCAGCCCTGATCATGGAAGAGCTGGACCCAGACAACCTGGGATACATCGAGGTAATCAATCAATTAACCCAACCAAAACCCAAAACAAGCAACAAAAATTGCAGAAAATTAAACTCCATGATCTCAAACCCCATTTCGTATGTACGTTCCACGAATTGAAGTTGGGTTTTTAATTTGCAGCTGGCCAACCTGGAGATGCTGCTGCTGCAAGCCCCCAACCAGTCGATCCGAGGGGGCACGACTAACAGCCGTAACCTGAGCCAGATGCTGAGCCAAAAGCTGAAGCCGACGAAAGAAAGTAATCCCCTCCGGAGATGGTACCAGCATTCCAAGTACTTCATCCAAGACAATTGGAAGAGATTGTGGGTGATGGGTCTATGGCTGGGGATCGTCGCCGGCCTTTTCACCTACAAATTCATCCAATACCGGAACAAGGCTGTCTACCACGTGATGGGGTCATGCGTGTGTGTGGCCAAAGGCGCCGCCGAGACCTTGAAATTCAACATGGCTTTGATCCTCCTCCCTGTCTGCCGCAACACCATCACCTGGCTCCGGAACAAGACCAAGCTTGGCGTCGCCGTGCCGTTCGACGACAACCTGAATTTCCACAAGGTCATTGCCGTCATGATCGCCATCGGCGTCGGCCTGCACGCCGGCGCCCACTTGACGTGCGACTTCCCGCGGCTGATGAATGCGTCGGAGGAGAAGTACGAGCCGATGGAGAAGTACTTCGGGAAGCAGCCGACGAGCTACTGGTGGTTCGTGAAGGGGGTGGAGGGGGTGACGGGGGTCGTGATGGTGGTGCTTATGGCCATCGCCTTCACCTTGGCCACGCCGTGGTTCCGCCGTAACAAGCTCAACCTGCCGAAGCCCCTACGGAAGCTCACGGGCTTCAATGCCTTCTGGTATTCCCACCACCTGTTTGTCATTGTCTACGCCCTCCTCATCTGGCATGGCATTAAGCTCTATCTCACCAAGGAGTGGTACAAGAAAACGGTTAGTTCCTTTTTTAAAAAAGAAAAAATATATATCATACCCACATCTCCTTTTTTAGAGAAAATTTACAAAAACGAAAGAAATTTTCTGATTTTGGGTTTTGGGTGAAATTGAATGACTAACAATGCTTTTATTTTTTCCATTTTTTTTTAATTTTTCTTTCAGACGTGGATGTATCTGGCAGTTCCGGTGGTTCTCTACGGGTGTGAAAGGCTGATTAGAGCATTCAGATCCGGCATCAAACCAGTCAAGATCTTGAAAGTAAGTGGGAGGGAATTAAATATACCCAAGAAAAAAACTTTGGATTATGAATAGGTCTTTTGAAATTGTTTCTACATATACGTGAGCATTCATATGATTCGTTATTATCAAGTCTAATTAATTAATTAATTAATGTGTTGCATGCAGGTGGCCGTCTATCCCGGCAATGTTTTGGCCCTTCACATGTCGAAGCCGCAAGGATTTCGATACAAGAGCGGACAGTACATGTTTGTCAATTGTGCTGCTGTCTCACCTTTCGAATGGTATGCCAAAAATATTTTGTCATTATATTGTGATGTCTTTTGTAAAGATGAATCGAAATTCAAATCCCAAAAGTAAAATAATCTGATATTTTTGAATTATTCCCTCAGTCTATAGTCTTTACCCACGACTTAATCTTAAGCTCTAGCATTACAAAATTGCATTCCAGAGAGACTTGTATTTTACCCTATTTGATGAGTGGATTAAATTTTAATTATTTCGATAATCAAAATGCAGGCATCCTTTCTCCATTACGTCGGCACCTCAAGATGATTATCTGAGCGTTCATATCCGTACCCTTGGTGACTGGACCGGCCAACTCAAAACCGTTTTCTCAGAGGTACATATATATAGTATTATAGAGAGACTGATCATGATCAATACGAGGGTCTTAAATACAATTATTTTTTACTTAATTAATCTCTTTGTTCTTATTCTATTTCTAATTTCCGCATGCTGCGCTTTATTGCAGGTTTGTCAACGTCCGACAGATGGAAAAAGCGGGCTTCTGAGAGCTGACGTGCAAGCAGGAAACAGCCCCATGTATGGCATTTTCTTCCTTGTCATTTTCCATAATATTGATTTTTTTATACTCCTTTCGAAATATTAAGCCAGCATGAGCTGATGCCCGTCTCATTCCCCACAATAACATGCAGCGCATCATCCAAGATGCATGATTAACCCATTATTGCCTGCCACAGTAATTTTTTTCCCCTTGCTTTTTGATTCTTGTGACGTGTGGGAATTTTTCTCCTCTACCGAACATTTCGACCAAAAACAACCAACCAAATTGCCGTCGTAGGCCCTTTTTTGTGATTACCTTAAGGTCAAAAAAACTCGGCGCGGTGGCATTGTTTAAGTAAAGACTTAGCTATTTAACAAAGCTTTGCCCAGTTGGAACCTTCGTTTTTTTTTGGAGAAAATTTACCCAGTTGGAACTAAACTGCACTTAAAAGATAAATGGGTCTCAATTTGCTACAACAAAAATATTTTTTTGGACCAACTCATTGACTCTCTGAGTTGGGATCTAATAGAGCGTACCCGATTAAAATACAATTGATGTTATAAATTTTCGTCTCAATGCCGGTGTTCTTATGCTAATCTGGCTCGTTATGACTTTTCATATATATTTTTTTACATATTAATAATGACTGATCACTTTAATTGCTTTACAAACTATTGACATGAGTTGAATGAATCCTTGTGTGGACAGCTTTCCTAGGGTGCTGATCGATGGCCCATATGGTGCCCCGGCGCAGGATTACAAGAAGTATGATGTGGTCCTCCTGGTGGGGCTAGGGATAGGAGCCACACCCTTCATTAGCATTGTCAAGGACATTGTCAATAACATGAAGGCCTTGGACGAGGAAGCTGAGGAGCTCGAGAAGGGGTCCGGTGGTGGGAAAGGCAGCAACAGCAAGCCAAGGAAGGGAAGTTTCAAGACCAGGAGGGCCTACTTCTACTGGGTGACTCGAGAGCAAGGCTCATTCGACTGGTTCAAGGGAGTGATGAATGAGGTTGCTGAGACTGACCAGAAGGGTGTGATCGAGCTCCACAACTACTGCACCAGTGTCTACGAGGAGGGGGACGCCCGATCGGCCCTGATCGCCATGCTTCAATCACTTAATCATGCGAAGAACGGCGTGGATATCGTCTCTGGCACACGCGTGAAGTCCCACTTTGCAAAGCCCAACTGGAGGAATGTCTACAAAAGGATTGCTGTCAACCACAGGGATGAGAGAGTTGGTGAGTTGACTCACTTTATGACTCGGTATCAGTCTTTAGCTATTTTGTTTATTGGAATATTATTGCATGAGGCAAAGACAAAACCTGCCCACTTTACATGACTGACATTAGGAGAATAATCCACAGAACATGTGCGTCCTTAATTAATGCCACTTAGTTCATTAAACAATGTTTTAAATTAATTAATTATTGTTTTAGCACATGTGACATCAGGGAGCACAAATGGATTGTGAATGGTAGCCAACCCAAACATCACCTAATTCTTCTAGACCCAAGCGGCATTTGGGGATGATGGGTTGGCCAGTCAGAAAAGAAAATGACCAAAGGATAGAAAATTTTATAACATCATTAACTATATCCTCAGAATAATAATTTCAAACTATTTTTTATCTTTACAAAAAAAAAATTTATTTTTACTTATTATGTAGTCGAAATGTGTTTGGTAGCTAGAATTACTGTTCCTCAAAAAAAAAAGGAGAACAAAAGGATATATTTATTTTTTTAAAGAAAAAGGGCTATAAACCAGATAAGATGTTCACATGAAAAGGTAAAAGCTAGTCAATGAGACTAATGTAATAATTAATGATGTGGATAAGAAAACAGAAATATTTTGCGGAGCACAGAAAAAGATAGAAAAAGTGAAAACAACATCAATAAAAGGTTGAAAACATCTCTGGTTCTGTGACTAACTCTTTCTTTTTCTTCCCTTGTTGGTGCGGTGCTTACAGGCGTATTCTACTGCGGTGCAGCGGGTTTGACCAAAGAGCTATGCCAGCTTGCCCAGGATTTCTCCCACAAGACCTCCACCAAGTTCGATTTTCACAAGGAGAATTTCTAACCATCCGATGAAATGGGCCACAATAAAAATTAAAAAAAAATTTGATTCAGTGTACAGGAAACATATGTCAGTCGTTTTCTTTGATTTTTTTGGCGGTGTATTTTCCTTTCTTTTTTCCTTTATTTCTTCCCACATAAGCTATAAATGAAACGAGACTCTAGAATTTCAAAAGAGAGAGAGAAGAGGTCGAGGGAGGCAGGCAATGTGGGAAAATGAGAAGAGAGAATAGGAAGTGGGTTGGTAATCCATGAAAGAAGATTGTCAAGGTCATGGAGTGCGTATGGCCCACCCACTTGATGGCATGGATTGACTTTAGACATGGGTGGGAAACAGCAGAACTCCATTTTACTGACGTATAGATCAAGCAATTTCTTGTGTTTTTTCTTTTTTCTTTTTACCTTTGCATATATATAGAAGTGTTGTAGTAGATAGACATCGGATCCGTAAGTGTGCATTTCTTTGTAGTAGTTAGCTAGCTGTCCACATCTATTTCATGTGGTGAAAGTGTTTTTTCCCCTTTTTTAATGATCTTGTACTACAGAATATAATTAGAAGAATAAAGATCAAAATAAATGGAAATTTTTTGTTGTACTTGGGATACCAAATATTCACGCGGATCTTTTCCCCACTTTCATCGATCTACTATTTAAAGGTTTCGTTTATGCGAAACCGGTTTTCGATGGTTCCATTTTGTTGATGAAATGAAAATCAATTGTGAGGTATATTGACAAATTCATTAAAAAATATTATAATAATTTATAAAATTAATTGATGTAAAAATAGATGGTAAATTAAAAGCTATGAAATTGATGTGGCAATCCAACAATTTTTTTCTTAATTTTCTTATATTTCAACATTTTAACTTATATTACAGTTAAGCTCTGACACGTTCTTATAATTTTTAAATAATAATTTAATTTTTGAACAATAAATCAATCAATCAATCAATTTTGTTAAGGTGATTATACACATTAAACGGATGAGGTCATGCACATCTTCACTTTAGACAAAATTGATGAGCTGATGCACCTCTTCGATTTAGATAAAATTGATTCATATAATCTCAATGTGAGCCGGAATGGAAAGGTTTCGTAATCTCACTTCTATTGAAACCGCTTTCACTGCAGATGGGTCCAAATATCAATTATTGAGGGGTTTTGTCCCCATAATGATTAAACAGGAAAACTTTCATTTCGAATCAAATATCCATCGTGGCCCATTTGGTGGAATCATTTTCATATATCTATTTCAAAATTGGTCTACAACATTCATTTTATATATAAATGATTTTATAAATTATCAAAAATTTTAATGCTTTTGTTATTAATAAATTTAAGTGATTTTTATAAGATATATATAATTATAAAAATTTCAACTATATTCAAAACTTTGATTAAGATGATTTTTAATACCATAAGAAAGCAAATGATATTAAACAAAATCAAGAGGATTGGATTTTAATTTACTGATCTAAAAGAGACCGCAAATGAGGTGACACCAATTGAAATCTTCGGCGGTGTGTTGTTGACAAATAAAAGTAGGGTATTTCTCCACCTTAAAATAATATAAACTTTGGGGGTCTGTATTTGTCTTTAGAAATGCATTTTGGATTCTTCTTTTTAATGGAAAATCTATTTGCCCGTCTCCACATTCATCCAAAGTCTAAAAAGATCCACGCCCTTCATTTGCATGAAATGCCACTAATGTCGATCCACATGCCAGGCCACTTCTTTTTATCTGAACTTGGGGAGGTTGCAGCTTGCAGCTTCCAATTGGGCTTTGCAAAGCCGAGACCACTGACGGGTTCATGTCAGAGTCAGATCACATCATGATCAACATGTGGTGTCACATGCTGACATGTGGCCCACCTAACCAAAGGTCCAGATGCGGTACACGCGTGTGGAATATATATCTTCAGTGTCCTGTGCAATACGGTTTTGGCGTACCCGTAGCATGTGAGGGAGAAAGGGACTAAGGAGTAGTAAGGCTTATATATATCCACCTACGCAAGTGCAATCACGCGTTTTTTGGCTTGGAACAATCTTCCAATGACATCAGGCCATATGATCTCAACTACCTTATGTAGGTCTCAAAAACCTAAAAAAGGGGCATATGCATTGATTTTAAAATGCAAGTGGACGGCCTGGTGGGGTCCTCGTGGTAGAAGGCATGCTAACTACAACAGCATTCAATAGAAAAATCAACATTAAAATGTCAACCATATCTTTTAAAAATGTAAAAAACTTGTTTCTTTTTTTTCGATGAAAGTAAAGAAGTTGTTTCTTGATTCTTACATAAACGTTAATTTAAGAAAAATGAGTCCTCTTCTTAACGTCACCACAAAATTTTCGAATTCAATGATCAAGATACAACTTACAACGTGCTAAGATGATGTAGACATTAATCCAATTCATTTATTATTGTATTTTCTATTTTTTTAGAATTTTAAAAAATCTTAATTGGAGATCTATATGAATCATAAACAAATAGAGAATTACTATTTGATATTTCATGGCGCAGGTGTGAGATGAATATTATATCTTATATTCCTCTTACTCTATATGATAAATGATCCTGTTAGTGTAAGTTAAACAAATAACTCACTTAGCTTGCTTCAAAAAATTTATTTATAATTTTTTTTTGTGTTTTCTTTGTGCGTTTGTTTATATAACTGCATTTAACATATAAGTCAAGTTTTACTATTTTTCGATATGTGTATATATTTTTTTGAGATTTTTAAAGATACAGGTATTTTAAATATATATATATACATATAGATGTTTTAAAATCTTATAAAATACATATACATATTCAAAAATAATAAAACTCAGTCTATACATTAAATACATTAGATAAACAAGTATATGATGGAAAAAACAAAAAAATATATTATAAATAATTTTTCGATGTGGGCTAAGAAAATTATTTGCTTAGCCCAAGCTAATACAATCAATTCTCACATTATATATGTACATACATGGACCCATAATGATTTTCTGTTTTGTTTGTGCCCTATAAGTATCTAATTAATGACCTTGGCCTCCAAAATTATTTACTTGAATCTATTC
>JAXCLR010000001.1:7446304-7457868 GCA_035584095.1 Annona squamosa
CTTTGTCTAAAATTTCATATATATATATATACACATACACACATAGTTAGAGATCTATTAAATGAGCCATTAATCCTCATATTTTAAGGTAAATTCAAAATATACACCAAAGTTTTATTTCTAATTTCAAATATATTCAATATATTCATGATATTTCAATAATTTTAATATAAAACATAATTCTAAATATATCTACAAACTTTGTCTAAAATTTCATATATATATATATATAGTTAGAGATCTATTAAATGAGTCATTAATCATCTGTGGAATGACCAATATATCCAAGCTTTAATATTATTTGAGGTTAGTTTGCTTGCAACTAAAAATTCATATTAAGTCTCGATTCAATACACTCGGGTGTGTTAAAACTTTAATGTACTTTGGTGCAAAACTTACTTTTCTTTTTTAAATTTTTTGATGAAACTGCTAATCTAAGTATTTTTTGATTTTTTGAGCATACGATTCATTTTATATTATAATTAGTTCATCTAATATATTTAACTTATATTTTAAGTTTTTCCATTTTTCAAGATGTCTATGCATCTTTTTTAAGTTTTTAGAAGGGGATATCTTAATCATTTAAAATACTCCTATTTTATAAAAATATAAATATATCCTTAAAAATGGTAAAATTTAATTTATAAATTAAATATAACTAGATTAATACTTTTATAAAAAATTTCAAGAAAATTAAAAAATAAATTTTGCACCAGAGTGCAGTAAAGGACTCTCAAATAATATATAATTCTATAAATATAGAATTATTAAAAATTTATTTGAATATAAATTTTTAATTGAAGAATCAAAACAAGGATTTGTGAATGTTTGTCATTTTACAGAAGGGATAATGGTCCATGTAATAAATCTCCAACAATTAAGATATGAATGGATTTTTGGAAAAACTATGATTATATGAATGGATTTTTGGAAAAACTGTGATTGGGATTATTGAGACATAATGAGTGTATTTAGAATTGGAGGCAAAACTTGTAAGTATATTTGAAATCTGCCTTATATTTTTATCTATGGCTTTTTTCCCCCTCCGGAGCCGGCTGCTACCTGCACCCCATCAAAAAATGAAATTGATCCGGGGTTGTAATTTGCAGCAAGCTCGACCGGAGGAAAGCCTTTAATGGCTTATCATCATCAACCAGATTAAAAAGTAGGCCCTTAATTCCTATTTTTCAAAACCCAACATGATAAAGAGAATGGGGACAACCCACCTTATATTATTCAAATATCGTGTTAATATCCTTACATAAGTGCTCCTTAATTACATGAGGCGGTATATTCCACCGGACTTTTTGATCTCTTATTGCTACCACTCATTTGTGGACGCCTGATCCGCCGGTACGTGCGCAACATAGTTTCCTCCCTGAAGAGCATGTCTGAAAGATATCTCCCATAATCTCCTCGCCATCCATTGGATTTCTGTATTTTCATCTCAATATTTCAATCTTAAAGTTAATATTAAGATTATTTTGATCTTGACGGAAAACGTGCATCGTACACCCTCTAATTTTGCGCATTAGAATTTTAGATTTTTTTTTTTTTTTTTGATGAAAGGGATCCTTTTCTATCCCAGCTCTCTTCAATCATGAAAGGAGGGAGGGATAGAGGGGCCCGAGTAAAGTATTGCTAAAAAATTATCTGTACAAATATTTACCACGATGGCTGGGGGTACCCCACCACATATAGCAATCCAAAAAAGAAACAAAAACAAAATCAGCAAGGGAATGAGCTGCACTGTTTTCCTGCCTTAATACATGATGAACTGTACGAGGGGTGAACTTGCAAGCATAGATTTAATTTCCGCTATAACAAACCCCACCGGGGATGAAACAGTGGCATCCGTGGACAAGAAGCTGAAAAGGAGAAGAGAGTCGGTTTCAATTTGTACTTGGCCAAGTCGAAGTTGGAGGGCCTATTCTACACCCAAGAGAATTTTAGATTTTAAAGTTTGCATATTATCTCATTAGACTATGCGAAATTTCGATTTTTGCATTTTAAATCCTCACCCCTAACCACGTTAAAAAACACCATTAAATTCATGCATAATGTTGAAAATACTTTTACATTCATATAAAAAGCAAGATAGTTATGGCTAAAAACTAACATTTTTTTCCTGAATATCATCACCTCTTCAGAATCATGAGGCTCCACTACTCAACAGATGTTGGTTTTTTTTTTTGTCATGATTGTCTTGCTTTTTGCATAGATATAAATGTATTTTCGATATTACACATAATTTTAATGGCGTTTTTCAACGCTGTTAGGGGTGAGGGTTGAAAATGAAAAGATTAAAACTTCATATGGTCTAATATGCTAATATACAAACTTTAGGGTACAAAATGCTAATGCACAAAGTTAGAGAGTTCATGACACAAATTTCCCAATTTTGAGTGGACCAATTGTATACATCTAGACTATACTTGGAGAAATCGCATGCACCCAAGCGCAATTAGCTTTGATACACCTGGGTGTAAATACCCATTTTTCAAAAATTTTTTAAAAATTTTTTTTACAAACTTTTAATCTGAATATATTTAAAATGTGTATCCATTTTTTTTTATCATTTTTGAATTCTTTTTGGAATTTTAAAAATTAGTAGTGTTTTAGTAATTTTAAATTACTCCCTGAAGAGCATGTCCGAAAGATATCTTCTATAATCTCCTCGCCATCCATTTGATTTCTGTATTTTCATCTCAATATTTCAACCTTAAAGTTAATATTAAGATTACTTTGATTTTGAGTGGCTAACTATGTACATATGGACTATACTTGCCCCCATCAAAAAAGTCGGATCAATTCATCTTCTGGAAGTCCTTTTTAAATACTTATTCTACAGGTCAATGTCAAAAAATAACAATTTCTCAATGCTTGTTAACACTGGGGACTGGACCTAATTAATTAAGCACATGCGATTCATCTAACTGTTCGTCCTACTCTCATAAGAAAAATCGTCCTACATATAAACATGGACGATCCTGTAAATTAATTTTATATTACAGTATTGGAAAGTTACGTGTGAATACATCTAATAAAAGAGTGATTTTTGTATTTTATATGATTTAGGGCGCGTTTGGCATGGCGTAAAACTTGTTGACACGTTTTATGGCTAAAGAAAACATCAGCCATCAATTTCTCGTCCGTCGAGAAATTAGCCGCGATTCAGCTGCATTTGATTCGTACAAGCATAGAAAATGGTTTCTGCGCCGAAAATGGTTTCCCCGCAACAAATATAACGGTAGTCCGCAAGTGGATTGACGCCTTTTTCTCCTCCATTGCTGAACCCGAAGATTGACGTGCTGCTGAAAATGTACGACATGTTCAGCCTCTGTCACTGGCAGGACAGGCTGAGTTGACGGGTTTTTGCCCATAAGTCCCTCGCGTGAAAACTTTTAGCAAAAGAGGTGAGTTTTCATACAATCCAAACAACCCCTTAATATTTTTAAAATGTTAACACATTTTAAGAGAAATAATTTTATGTTATTACAGAAAATATGTTAAATGAAATTGTTTGGACTGGATTTTATTTTGAGGATAATTTATAGATATATAGTTTGATTGTAATTGCAAGTGAATTCAAGTAGTTTTAGAAATTACAAAACAACTCCCATATATTCTTTATGTATTTGTAAATAGACCTAAGCCATTATGATGTCTTTATTACACCATCACAACATAAGTATATTTATAAATATATGCAAATTATATGGGACCCATATCCAATTTGGAAAACAAAGTGGGTACAACAACAAGACGATCAAACTATAGATTTGCAAATTATCCTTTTTATAATGTTTAGATATATGTACTGAGTTTTAACAAAGTGAAGGCTTTACAAATATATGCAAACTACAAAAGTCATTTGCAATTTCTAAAACTAGGATGACACTTTTATCATGATATTGTTGTTAAGATTACTTTAATTTCTAAGGGACCAATAATATACATCTCCACTATTGCACTTCTGGAAAAGTCAGATCAATTCATCTTTTCGAAGTCATTATTAAATACTTCTTCTAAGTCAATGTTAAAAATAATATAAATTTTCTCAATTGGTTGTTGATACTTTCACTGCATCTAATTAATGATGAACATACGATTCACCTAAATATTCTTCCTACATGTACCAATGATCCTATAAATTAATTATTATGACAATTTAATGCTCGTGTGAATAGATCTAACAAATTAGAGAGTGATTTTGTATTTTATATTTTTTTAGGATGTCACTAGAAATAGCATAAGGCTGCTTTAATTAGTTAGAAATGATTTTCAGTATTAGAAGTATTAGCATTAGAGAAACTATTTTCGATGAAATAGTGGGACTGGATGTTACTTTAATCATCATGGAACGTGCATGTTCCGTGATTTCACTTGAATGGAATCGATTCCATGCAAGTTGAACCCTTATGGAGAAATATTCTGTTTTCTAATTAATATTGCCAGCTCGACGGCTATGGCAGCTGACAATATTTTTGGATCGTCTATTTTGAAAGAATTGGAACGATATCATGGGGTGGCGTGTACTGTTTGGGATAATAGACAGAACCATGTGATTTCTCGCGTCTATTAATATCCTAAGCATATTAATAATAGAATTTATTAACGGACATGAATCATGATAGGGATAGGCTGTATTTTCTGAGGGAGCCGACCAAATGCACCAGAGTGAACTTAGCCAGGGTATATCCAAGTAAACCAAGCGCATTTAACATATTTTTAATTTTTAATTTTTTATATAATTATTAATCTAAATATATTTAATGTGTATTAAGTTTTACCATGTTTGAAGATTTATAGATATTTTTTTGAATTTTTTAAAATCATGACATCTTCATAATAAACAGATTCAGATTAGCAACTATCTTCAATTTTTTTTTCTTGTTCCTTCTTTTTTAGTTTGGATAAAAAAAATAGATGAATTATGTAAGTCCAAAAGAGGTTCATGGTTAAGGGTAAAGACATTAAAGGGGTAATTATTTTGCAATATACCAATTGCACCCAAATGAATTTCAAGAAAGAATCACGAGGTACTTGCAATTATATTACTCAAAAGAATCAACACAATACACCTAGTTCATTGGAATTGAGAAAATTTTGTCCTTATTCTTACAAGTATATGATTCGTGAAGATAGGAATAAATGAGGGTTGATTGGGTGTGGCCAGCCGCATGGAATGTCCTGTGCTTTTGGCCACGAGACTCATTTTTTTTATTTCTTTATAAATATGTAAAGTTAAGTGTATTTAATCTAAAAACCAAGTTTTAATGTATATAGATACTTTTAAGTATTTTTTGATTTTTAAACACAATGACATTTTTGTAATTTTCTTAAATTGAAAATTACACAAATGCCACCGTGTTTAAAAAATAAAATATTTAAAAACATCCAAAAATAGTGAAACTTAGTTTTTAGATTACATCCGAAAATAATAAAACTTGATTTTTAGATTAATACACATAACTTTATATATTTATGAAAAATTAAAAAATAATTATGGGTTCCAAGTCGGACGCATGGGATCACCCCTCATAATAAATTCTATTGTATAAATAAATAAATTAAGCCTTATTTCGATTAGATCTGAAGTACACAAAGAAAAAGGGGTTTGAAATAATAAATTAACCATGGATAAAACCAAGTGATTCTTTCATAAATTTCAATAAGATAATTATGAAAATGCAACTAATTTTCAAAAACACAAAAATTTACCAATCTCAAAAAATGGTAAAACTAAATAAATATGTTAAATACACTAAGATTAATAGTTGTAAAAGAAATTTTCAAAAAAAGAAAAAAATTATTTTTACAGCTGGGTGCACCGAAGTGAAGTGCACTTGTGTAAATAGCATCGGAGCCCATTTTCTAAATATAGATCCTACCCGCTAGTACCTAATTATTTAATGAATTGCGCCCCTTATTTAATAAGACAAAAGTGCAGTCTTTTTTTGCCAAATATTTATAATTCATCTCAAAATACATTTTTTTCATTTTATTCTTAATGGATTTTAACCCAACAACAAAATACAATGCTCATGTACAAATGAGAAATGAGAGAAAAGCTCTTTTCAATTAATGTGTGAAATTTGCATTTTAAACCCTCTATTGTGTATTTACATTTTGAACATCGAGGTATACATATTAGTATTTTAAACCTTGTGAAATTTGGTTCTTTGTATTTTAGAACCTAAGCCATATCTGTGTTAAAAAATATCATTAAAATCTTGTAAAATGCCTAAAATGCCCTTTAGATTTTAAACCAAACTTGAAAAGATTAAAACGCTAATATACAAATCAAGATTTTAATGGTGTCTTTAAATACAACAAGTACTATGAGGGCTATGAATTTAAGCTAGACTTCATATGTTTTAAAATGCATAGGGCATTTTGAGTATTTTATTAAATTTAACTGCATTTTTAACGCCGTTGGCACTGAGGGTCTAAAATGCAAAGAATAAAACTTTATAGGGTTTAAAATGCTAATATGCAAATCTAGGAGTTTAAAATATAAATATGCAAAGTTAGAGGGTTTGAAACTCAAATTGCCCCAATTAATGCTATAAAATGTCAAAGTTAAAACGTGCTAGACTTCCAAGAGGTGAGTTGAGGAGAGAATTTAAATGAGGTAAATTTATAATAATATTTTTAGAAATATAAAATGGGCTATGCTAAATTCTCCTAATAGATGTTTTAGTTCTGCTTCTTAATTCTTAGCTCTGTGTAAAGTGCCTTAGATTAACTCAAAATAAACCAAATCCATTAATGTCAAACTAAAACCAAATTGACATTATTCTCTTATAGATAATACTAAAATTATAATATTATCTACTTTTTTATATATGAAAATATTTAATTTATCATTTATATATTACTCGTTAGTTCTAAGATAATTTTTACTCACTATTATATTTTCAAAATGTAACCCCCACCCGTAAATTCAACGGTCGCTATTAAAGTACAAGATCAATGATAGTAGGAGAACATGCACAGGTGCAATATACAATCCATTAGGTTAGCATAACTTAAGTGTTTCACTAGTTTCAAATTAAAGTAGATCTAAATAATAAAATTCATATAATACGTACATAATATTTTCACTAATTACCCTTTTAAAATAAATCAAAATAGATCATTTTATATCTGGATTTATTAAGTCCTAGCCTCATTAGGTACACTAACCTCATGTTGGTCTCTACTTGTATTCTTGTTATCTTAAAAAAATAACAATAATAGGATGAGTCCGGGTAAATTCAGTAAGTAGAGCATATAAATGTAAATTGACAAAACTTGAGTAAATAATATGCATAGGGGTTGACAAAATATAAATTAAATCACAAATTCAAATTAGATTTAAATCCATATAAAATATATGTTAATGCCCAAGCATGCATCAATGCATCAAATGCATGTCATTTCTCCAATCCATCTAACAAAGGTCTCAAATCCAACGAGGAAGTTCAGTATCTCGCCTCGTAATCTAGCCCACTGTATAACCGAGGTTGCCATCATTGCATCCTAGCATGAGTGACCAATTTTGTATAATACGGATAAATTGGGAAATAACTTTATCCAAACCAGAGGTGTAATTGATACCCTACTGCACTCTCCACACAGCCACAGTCACGCAGTACCACATTACGCGAACGGCTCTGGCCTCAATCATTACGTCGATGGCCACCAGTCCCACAGACTACGTCACAATATACATTATCCAAATTAGAAGGGTCAGACAAATCAGGTCTGCAACCTACGACATCCATACCGGTCAGACAAGTAGGTTTGAACCAATGATACTTAGGCCATCATATTCCAATCCTCCGTTAGGATGTGCCAATGGTCGTCACCGATGGTCCAACAATAGCACTTCACAAATCCACAACTACAGCCATGAGTCATAAATATACTAGCATACCAAGCAACATATGCCAATGCTATAATACATAATGTCGGCTCATGAATAAATTACCAAATTCAGCATCACAATAAATCATTATGACTAATAATATTTTTCACTCAAAATTTAGAAAAACAACTACAATGAAAACATCCATACCCGTGACCATATATCATAATACAAAATCAAAAAGAAAAGAAAAGAGCTCTACTTACCTTGTATAAATCCCGAATCCATTCTTGTGTCATATTTTGTTATAATGTTCAAATCATTGCACTGAAAAAAATATTTTTCTTTCACTAATATTTTAACTAAATTAACTTTTCTAATCATGATTTAGTATAAATCTCATCCTAAGATGTATAGATTCTTCTATGTATCCTAACTTTTATACTTTAGTCAACATGCGGTCCCTTGTCCCTTGTATAAATTAAATTATTCTAAAATTATCATTTATAGTAAATTTCATTAATTCTAAAACATTACTTGTTCCAAGTTAATAAAATACTTAATTTGAGTTGGAACTCATTTCACAAAATTGCCAAATTACTCTACATTGTATTTTCTGCATCATATTCAATCTTATTTCACAAATATTCAATTTTAACTACTAAAAATCATTCTTATATTATTAATTACTAATTAATAATTATTTGGGCTCCAAAACTTAATACGATCACAGGTGGACCCTCCCTTGATCAGATTAACTTTCGACAGTCTATTTATATCCAATTTAATTTTCAATATTCTTCATATATTTTATAAAAACTTTCTACATGAATCAACTAAATAATCATCTATTTTAACTATTCATATTAATTTGGATGATTATTATTTAAATTCTAAATTGTCATTTTGATTATTCCTCAATTTGTCTAAATATGGTGAAATCAGATACACTAAAGTCTTTAAATTTTTGTTTAAAATTAAAATAAGGCGTTTAAGTCTAAAATTTCTATCATACATCAATAACTACATAAATTGACCAAAATAAATATTTTTAGCATAAAATATTAATTATTTATATTTATTTATGTATTTTTATTTTGGTGAACAGGAGTATGAGTTTAGAGATGATTCAAATCACATTAATTATTACCCATATGTAAATCATTTAAAAATTAAATTTTATTTTTTATGAGTGATATTTAGAATATATTTTATATAATATAAAATTTTTAACCTCAATTTCTTTGTAAAAAATTATTAAAAATAAATTAGTGCAACTAATCCTAACAGCCGTTCAATCCTGTTTAGGCTGATCTTCTAGGATTTATAATTTACAATTTGTTATACATTTTAAGATGAAAGTTTGGTCATTCCTTAATAATAACAATATAAAGAGTCCTCAGTAAAATTTTTATACTAAAAATCATTCGTTTACTATTTTTTTTATATTTGTATTTTTTTAGCTCTAGATTTACTTCTAGGTTATATAAGGTAACTTATAAATCTTTGTAATTATTAATCTAATATACTAATTACACTTCTAATCATAGTTGTAACACATATATCATAGAAAATAACTTATTTATTCTTAAGTCAATGATTTAGATCATGAGAATACAGTTTTAGTTAAATCTTTAATGGTCTAGATCAACTTATCACCATTTATAGCAATATATCCACTAAAGTTATATATATATTTAAGGTGTCCACACATGATCTAAATCATATTTTTATGTAAAACTAAATTTTATACATATCTAACAGTTTGGATCATCCAGATTATACATGGAATCATAGATTGAATGGTTGAGATTATTTTCATGTTCTCCATTGGTATATAATCTGTTTGGGCCTACTTTGATCAGGATTTTGGGCAGTATTTTTCCCAAATAATAACCCCTTAATCATGGTCATATTCAAGTATAAAAATTTCCTAATTCATAGATTCAAATATATCTCCCTCAAATTTAATAAATTTGGTTTCTACGGACATCAATTCCTTTCTTCAAATCCGAAATTTATCTCTCAATTTGAATGGTCTAGATTGATCTCTACTCTTGATGTTTGCTTAATTTAAAAGTAGAACATAAAATAAAGAATAACGTACCTTGATGATGATGATTGATGGTTGAGATCACTTGATCAAAGCCCTACCTTTTCTTTCTCTCCTTCTCTCTCTCTTCTTTCTACTCTCTACTTTCCATTCTTTATCTAAGATGGGCCACATCCCTTCTTTACATGTTCTAGCAAATCCCAGCAGTGGTGTAGAATTTTTTACCTAAATTTACATAATTTTCATAATTATTTATTGTAATTATTTATTTTGGTTAATAGGGTACCTTTGCAACCTCTAGAAGTTAGAATTTGACTTCCAACTTTTATGGAAGGTGCATTGCTGAAATTTCTATTCATTTTACATTTTGGATCACTTTCTTATTATTTATTAAGTACTCCCAAGTTGCTAAAATTTGCAATTTCATACCCGATGTGTCGTAAAATATCAAAATACCCCTATTTTGCATCAAAACCTTTCCAAATTGATCATAATGACATACTTTAATGTATTCTAAATATTGATAGCAAAACTCAAATATTTGAAACACGTATTATCATACAAAAGTTTTAAAAAATGTTTATTACGTACACATATTTGCAAAAATATAAATTTTCTTTCAAATTTAAAACAGGGGGTTTACAAAAAGTTTTGTTCACATATAGGAACTATCTAGATATATATAATTTTAAAATGATGGGTTTGATTTCGGGAGCTGATCGTATGCTCCCGGGAGCGCATACACGCATTTTTAAAATTTTTTTTTATAAAACTGTTAATCTAAGTGTATTTAACATATGCATTAATTTTTACTATTTTTGGAGTATTTTAGATATGTAATTTTATTTTTAAAAATCAGTGGCATTTTGATTTTCAAAAATAAAAAATAAATATCTAAAATACTCCAAAAATGGTAAAAATTAATACATATGTTAAATACACTTAGATTAACAGTTTTATAAAAAAATTTCAAAAAAAAATAAAAAATGGATGTATGCACCCCGGAGCATTGCACCCCGGAGCATTGAGAGCGTAATGCTCCCGGGAGCATACGACCAAGTCCGTTCTATTTTAATGCCACACAATTTTTTTTTTGTTCATGTATATATGGGTTCAAAAAATATTTTTCACTACCTAAATTTCGTATTTTTGATTTTAATACTTTAATTTTTTTAATTTTCAGAATTTAAAAATAGAATTTGGGTAAAAAAATCTAAATTGAGTCCACATATCTTGATAAAAAGTTTAAAAACGAAGAAAACTTAAAAAATAAAAAAATTTATGCTAGCATTGAGCTTCAGCAATCTTAAAAGATTTTGAAAATATAAAAATATATTAAATATTGTATATAGTGTGTTGGGAGGGGTGGAGACGATTTGAAAGTCAACTTGCAATTTCCTCGAGGAAGTCGTCAGCTCTATAAAATCCGGTTCTCCTCCTGAAAGAAATTTGCAGTAAAGTGAGAGCAAATATCTTGGGCTGCTGCGATTTGGAGAGGAGAAAAATGGCTGAGAGTGCTGTGAAGTTCTTGATCCAGCAGCTGGGGCCTTTGCTGGCTGAAGAAGTGAAATCGCAAAAAGGCGTGCGTGAGGAAGTTCTTAAGATCAGAGACGAATTAGAGAGCATGAGGGCCTTCCTGAAGGATGCTGATGCCAG
>JAXCLR010000001.1:7486154-7496187 GCA_035584095.1 Annona squamosa
TAAGTATATTTGCAATTATGGTCAAACTAAGTAAGTATATTTGCAATTTACTCAAAAATTTCCCAAAAATTCTTTTAAATTTTTTTTGATGAAAATACATATTTCTTAGGGGGTTCAGAAATTCTTTTTTAAAAAATTTTGATTACGAGAAAATGTATGTAAAAAAATTTCCCTATTTTAGAAAATTATAATAAAATAAGGGGTAAAATAATATACCTTATGAGTAATCCTTTATACTTTTTTTTTTTACCGCCATGTGTCTTTTGATGCTGAAATATGGAATATTTTCTGTTGGGTTGAGCAACGGTTTCTAGATCTCTCATGATAACGTGGCACCTGATTTTTTTTTTCTCTTCTTCTTCTTCTGCATTGTCTCTCACTATTTTGTTTTCTCCGTCGCCTTAGAACGGCATTTTCTAGATACTTGTATCCAATAACTTCTCATCGTATGGGTGTGGCCTCTAGTGGCAACAATATTGGCTTATGCTATTAGAAAGCATGGCTTGTGTTGGTGGTAAAACCTCATTTAGAGTAGTAGAGTAATTTTTAGACAAATACCTGAGTATTCTAAGACTTTACGAGCTCCCTGCATCTTCTTGAATTTGGTGAGAATTGTGGAATGAGATGGAAGTAGAAAATAAAATATTTTGAAAATTATGTAATTAATATAAAATGATAAGGATAAAATTAGAATAAATAGGTGTGATGGATGGTAATTGATAGAAAAAATGATTGGAATATAAGGATAAAAGTAGAAAAATATAATAATTAGTTGATTAATGATGGGCTTTAAAAATCTCAAAATAACTCCGAAATAATTAATTAAAAAAATTTTAAACTTATTCCCCCCCTGTAGCCCCGAAAGGCGATCTGGTCGCGCTCGGGGGATTGTGGGAGACCGGAGGCAGTAGGGAAGGCTCGGGCGGACGACCACCGGAAGATGACGTTGCTGTTGGTTCGTGGAAGTTTACATCAGGGGAGAGGTCAGAGGAATTCGGGCAGAGATCATGAACCCAAGCATTGCCGACCTGTTGGGGGCTGAACTCTAAACCATGACTATTGAGGGATTGGCGATAAAGAATATTCAGCGAGGAGAGGATGCTGCCATTCTCTGCTCACTCTGGACATCCAAGTCATATAACAAGGAATTTTTCAAGGGAATGATGAGACGACTCTGGAGGATGAAGAACAGATTCTATTTCACTGAGTTGGGGGAAATTTGCTCAAGGTATCATTCGCAGACCACTATGACAAGGAGTGAATCATGGACGGGCGACCATGGCTGTTCGAACGAAAAATCGTCATTCTTGCTGATTTGCGAGAGGAACTAGACTATGCCCAGCTAATGCTCGTCAAAAAACTGATGTGGGTACACATACCAGGGACCCATACATTGTCGACAAAGACTACCTGGGACAGAGCATTGGCAACACTTTTGAGGAATTGATGGAGATCAGAACAACGGAATCAGAACTCTAGATGAAAGTGATGGTGGACTGTAGAGAACCACTTTGAGGAGGACTGTTTATCCAAATTGGCTCCGAGCAACGGAAATAGATCAGTTTTCAGTATGAGAAATTACCAATTTTTTGTTATTTTTGTGGCATAATGGGGCATGCCCACAAAGACTGTCCTACATTATCAAAGGAAAACCAGAAGGCAATAGAGGTGGGCATGCTGTATGGCAGTTGATTGAAGGTGGGCATGAGACCTATGAGGCTGAAAGACGAGCTCGTCTTCGGGCATAGAATGACACCAACTAAGTGCTTAGGCAACAAGTGGGACTATTTTGAGGAAAACTATGAGCCAAGGGAAGCAGGTGAGAAGAGAACTGCCCTCATGGGCGACAACCAGCAAGCTTGGTGCTTTGATGGGGGGGCATTCACACAGCGCTAATGAAGCAAACACAGAGCAAATGGGCACTTCGAGTAAGGGGGACGAGCTCAAGTGGACAGGCTGTTTAACCAATTCCAACCTCATCTACTGCCAGACAGACTCGACATATTCCCATTTTCATAAAGGACCAAGTTTCAATCACCAACAGTAACATCATTTAGAACTCACACAAGGTTACGTGACTTCCATGGAACTGAACTCAGCTGGAGGGAGGCATGAGAAAGAGGTTGGTCAAAGCGTGGGGAGAGAGCAAGGCAGATCTGGAATGTTCAAACGAATGGAAGCTCTTCATAGTGAAGTGGGTGGATTGAAGCAGAGTTCGGTATATGCTCAGAAGGTGGACCATGATAGTGCAGGCACAGTTTCTGTCATGGGGAGGGAAGCTGGCCTAGTAGATGGGCAAACTGGGAATCGAAGGGAGGTGGAGGATAGTAGACCTTTTGAAGTATATATGAAAACAGTAGGTGTGGGGGACGATATGGTTTCCACCAAACAACCAGGAGGTACCAGGGTGGGTCAACCAGTGGAGTTCGAAATTGAACATCAGCATATCTGTGGATGTAGAGGTGGATGGAAAAGGCGAGCTCGACAAGGAGAGGTTATGGAAATGCTTGACTCAATTGAAATAAGGAGCTTGGAAATGCCAAGAGAGGGCTGATTATGGATTTGAGTGTGCAAATGAATATGCAGAAGCGGGCTAAGAAGATGGACAATGCTGAACATGGGGAGGTGGAGCCTGTGGGTGTTCCCCAACCCCACCTGATGTGACATGACCCTGATGGCGTGGAATTGTCGTTGTCGTGAGCTTGGGAACCCACGAGCAATTCCTAGCCTTCTTGACTTAGTCAGGAAACAAGTTCCCAAACTATTCTTTCTCTACGAAACTAAGTGTAACAAAGGAGATGGAGGGGATTAGGTGAAAGCTCAAGTTTGACTCTTGTTTTGCGGTAGAGTCCGTGGCTAGGAGGGGTACATTGGCTCTTTTTTGGAATAATGACTATCCTGTGTCTGTTCGGAGCTTCTCTGTTCATTATATTGATGTGGATTTCATGGGATGATGATTCACGGGGTTTTATGGTCACCTAGAAACCCATTATCATCATCAAAGCTGGGACATTCTCAATCAGTTAGGCAAAAGAATTGACTCTCCATGGCTTGTAATGGGCGACTTTAATGAAGTTTTGGAACCTAATGAATATTTCAGTATGAGGATGCACACTCAAACTCAAATGGATCTCTTGTATAACACTATCGACAGGTCCAATTTGCAGGACCTCGATTTTGTGGGTGCACCCATGACTTGGAGTAATAATCGGAGCGGAGCTCAAAGAGTGGAAGAGAGACTGGATAGAGGGCTTTCAACTACTTCCTAGGTCAATCTTTTTCCCTATGCAAGAATCGTTCATCTATCGACGGCCACTTCTGACGATTGCCCGATAGTGTTGAGGCTTGACTCTAAAAATGGCAAGAGGAGGCCTCCATGGGAATTCAGATATGAATTGTTCTGGGCTCATGATCCACACCTCAGGGGCAAATGGCACCTGCCAATCAGCTTAGCTAAAAGCTTATGCTATATGGTACCGAGTTATCTAAGTGTAATTGCAAGAAGAGGGAAAACCTCAGGCATGCTATTGAGCGGAAGCAGAGGGAGCTTACATCCCTTATAGGTCAGAATCCTACTGATGATCGAGAGGATACCATGAGAAAGCTAAAATTTCAAATTAACCTTTTTTTGGAGGATGAGGAGCAGTTATGGAGATTGTGTGCTAAGACTCATTGGCTACAAGAGGGGGAAAGAAACACGGGGTTTTTCTACCGTATGGCTTCAAACCGTAGACGGCCCAATTTCATTGATGCGCTTAGAGAGCCAAATGGGCGGTGAGTAAGGATTCAAGATCAGTTGCTAGATATGACAGTGACACACTTCTCAAGGGTTTACTCATCCTCAGTTACATAAGATGCAACTTGGGTGAATAATCATATCACGAGCAGAATCTCCAATCATCAAAGTATATGTTTGATTAAACCACTATGCTTGGATGAAGTGGAAAAAGCGGTTAGGTACATGAGCCCAACTAAGGCCCCTGGACCGGATGGAATGTCCCCTGGTTTCTTCTAGATGCATTGGAACACTGTCGGCTAAGATATCTTCCAATGGTACAAATTATTCATGGAGGAGAGCAACCAAGTTCATCAGGGTAGGCATATTCGGGAGTCAAAGTCTACCACTTTTGTGTTGATCCTGAAGAAGGCAGGTGCATAGGACTTGTTATAATTTCGGCCAATAAGCCTATGTAATGTTGTATATAAAATTCTGGCAAAGGTTCTAGCAAATAGGCTTAAGGCGTTGCTCCATGATGTCATAGAGGCGGAACAAAGTGCTTCTGTTCCCGGCCGGCTCATCACTGACAACATGGTGGTCGCCTATGAAGCTATTCACTCTCTCGGGAGGCGAAAGGGCAGTAGAAGACAGGAGATGACAATTAAACTGGACATGTCAAAGGCCTATGACCGAGTTGAAAGGATTTTTTTTAAACGGATTATGGTGGCTATGAATTTTAGTCCGGTGTGGATCAACTGGATAATGAGTTGCATAACCACTGTGAGGTACCGAGTTAACATTAATGGATTTAAGTCCAGGTACTTCCAACCTCAAAGGTGGTTAAGGCAGAGGGATCCGCTATCTCTCTATCTCTTTCTCTTGTGTGCGGAGGGTTTTTCTGTGCTAATTTCAAGTGCAGTCGCCCAAGGAACTCTACATGGAATCAAACTTAACTCGCGAGGGTCACAACTTACTCACCTATTGTTTTCGGATGACACTCTCATTTTTGTCCGGGCTGATGAGCAAGATATCAGGACGTTTATGGATATCTTCAATCTATACTCTGCTTCCTCGGGCCAGATGGTTAATGTGGACAAAACTTCAGTTTTCTTCAACTCAAATATGAACAGCCATGCTCGAGGGGTGATGTCTAATTTGCTGGGATCATCAGGATAGGAATTCCATCACTACCTTGGCCTCCTGGCATGGCTTGGGAGATCCAAAAAAGGGATGTTCAAGGGCATCAAAGAGCGCATATGGCACAAAATTCAATGGTAGAAGGGCAGATTACTATCTTGGGGAGGGAAAGAGGTGTTCATCAAAGCTGTTGCTCAAGCAATTCCTTCGTATACCATGAGTATTTTCATGCTACCCAGGTCTTTTTGTCAGATTATTAATAGAATGCTGAGCAAATTTTAGTGGGGTGAACAGGGGGACAAATGGAAGATGGTGCTAGGTTGCTTTGTAGGAGATGTGTAAGCCTAAGAGAGTGGGAGGGCTAGGTTTCAGAGATATTCATACTTTTAACTACGCCCTTCTAACAAAATAGGTATGGAGGTTAACATCCTGCACCACATCCTTCTGCCACAAGGTTCTTAATGCCAAATACTTTCCAAACTCTGATATTTGGAGCTGTAAGGCGAAGCCATCTGACTCTTACACTTGGAAGAGCATTCTAAATGCGCAAGATGTGACTCAAACTGGGTGTAAATGGAGAATTGATGATGGGAAAAGGGTCCGATTTTTTAAGGATGTATGGCTTGAATCTAGGGTGGGAAAGGCGGGACCCCTTCCGCTATCTTTCTCGGAGGACGTGAAGGTCAACCACTTCATTAATGAAGAAACAAAAGCATGGAACAAAGACCGGGTCGTGGCTACTGTGGGAGAGGTTGGATGGCAAGCAATCAGCCTCATTCCCCTTCCTCTTAGTGCAGAAAATGATAACATCTTTTGGAACCATGAACCAAATGGACATTTCTCGATCAAGTTGGCACACAGGCTCCTCAACTCGGATATTGACAACTGACGTCTCTCAGGCTATTATAGGGCCATTTGGAGGACAAGTTCCCTAGTAAGGTGGTAATTTTTGGATGGCGACTCCTCAAGAATGCTTTCCCAACCCTGCAGAACTTGAGTCATGGGGGTGTTGTTGTGGAGCCTTCATGCGTTCTTTGCAGGAGGGAGGTCGAGGACGCTGATCACCTATTTTTGGGATGTGTATGTACTGAAAGAATATGCTAGAAAGCTGCAAAATTGAATACCCAGGTGTTTTCGGTGCAAGAAATTTTGAGAATCCTATCTTGAAAAAACAGGTCTGATGATCTGTCTTTCTTCATCTTGTGCTGTTGGCGAGTGTGATTTTTGTGGAACAAGTTCAAGGAGGAGGGTGCCCAACCGGTTTTCGCTAATACCTTGGCGTGGTGTTGGGAGTTTCTTGAGAAACTTTGGAGAGCCAAACTTCTCGGCTAGGTGAGTGCTTTGGACCATCCCCTTGTGCCTAGATGGACCAAACCACCTGCAAGAGTCTTGAAGATGAACGTGGATGCTGAATGTATTAGGGATAGGGCAGCCATGGGTCTTGCTGCTGTCATCAGGGACTCCCGTGGATACTTTATTGTTGCTAAAGGCTGGAGATGGACTGGTGTGGGGGAGTCACTAATTATGGAAGCAAACACTTTCCTTCTGGGAATTAAGTGGGCCCTCCAACTCAATCTCGGACAAATACAGGTTGAATCCGATTCTCTTCTTCTTTGCACCTATCTGTCTAACGATTGTCCAATCTCCTCACCAGTGGGTTTTATCATTACTGAGATTAGGACTATCCTTAATGCTAATGCTCACCTCTTGATTCACTATGTTCTAAGGCAAGCAAATGCGGTTGCTCATTTTGTAGCCGATCTGGTTTCTGTTTCTTTTTTGGACCATCAAATTTGGTGGGGAAATCCTCCCAAGTGATACTTGAAAAAATTTGTATAGACAATTGTTTGACAATGATTTGCATGGATCATTCCTTCCCAAAACCCTTTCACATTGAAAGGGGGTCAGGATAGAGTGATTCCTTTTATAAAAAAAAATGATGGGCTTTGAAAACTGTGCTCCAGCCTCTCACGTCAATTACCAATCAAATGCCTCTTCCAAAGTCTTAATTTCACCAAGATTAGTAGTAACGCAGCCTACACGTTCTGCCACTTTACGGGCTGTATTAGTTAGTGGTTGGGGCCTGACTCTATCAGAATTATTTGAAATAAAAAGGTTTCGTCCTAGTACTATAGATGCTTCGATTTGCACATTCTGCAGCTTTGGGAGTTATTTTCTTCTCCGGATTAATCATTTAAAGGTTCTGTGACTGGATGAAAAGTTCTTTTGGGACATGCGTGAGGCATTTGTTTGGTAAGCCGTTTCTGGTGTCGCTAGTTTTTTCGGAATATATGCTAATTACTTTTTCAATAAAAATAAGTGATTTCAACGAGATTGTCTTTATAGGCTGTAATTAGGGAACTCAAGCGAAGAATTCTTTTGAGGATGTAGGGGAGACATCTATTTCTAAGGCTGTTTTTGATATTAAATATATTGGTCACTTCCTCCTTCCTCCATACAAATAAGTAATTATTAGGTGTTAGACTTTAAGGAACATTTTTAAATGCACATGCTTCGGTGCACCCTGGTGTATTTAACTAATTTTGAATATTTTGAAAATTTTTATATAATTATTAATCTAAATCTATTTAATATGTGTATCAAGTTTTATTATTTTTATGGATCTCTAGAGTTTTTTTGAATTTAATTTGTAAAATTAGTGACATTTTTATAGTTCATGTTTCGAGTTAAAAAAGTAATGGCTTTTAACTTTTGTAAGTATACAAATGCAACCAATTTTATTATCAAATATGGCCAATTTTTCAGTAGCCTTATAGCAAAATATACCAGTTTTTTACAACATTATAGTATATGTAGCTAAAACTTTTGACTACTTATTAGCAAATGATGCTACTTTTTTGGTAGGCTTTCGGCAAATACGTTCAATTTTTTGTCTGTCGAGAGAAAATGTTATACTAGTAGAATATGATAAAGCATTTGTCCGTGTCATTCCTATTGGGATGAATTCAAGGAAGCATATCAGGGATGGGACATAACTTCCCTTAGAAAGATTCAGTCCTATAATGGAGGAGGCCAGCTTGGGGCTTTGTGTAGACAAATATGGATGGGCGTAGACATCACCAGGGTAACTACATAGGTATAGGAGTTGTTTTACGTGATTCAATGGGCAGGTTTTTGGCAGCAAAATGATGCAGGAATGAAGGGATTCTGGATGCACTACGTATGGAGATAATGGCAATTCTTTTTGGAACCAGGTGGGGAATGGAGATGAAGTTTCAGCAGTTGGAGATTGAAGGTGATTCCCTCAATCTTGTCAGATTCCTAAACGAAGGGAGCCACATTGTGTCAACGGCAGGCATTCTTATTGATGAGGCCAAGACAGTTGTGGTGAACAATCAAGCAATCGGATTGCTGCATGTCCTTCGTAAGGGCAATCAAATGGCTCATCAATTGGCAACTATAACTGTTAATATGGACGAAGAAATTTGAGGGAACCCCTCCAAATGAAATTGTAAATTTGTTGTTTTGGACTCTTCCAGCGTTCTCTAATACCCTGCTTTTCATTAAAAAAATTATCTAGTACTTACGGTTGGTTTGCTTACAACTCAAAATTCATATTTAAAAAAATGAAGTTCCAATTCAATATGTTCGGGTGCATTGAAACACTAATGCACTCCGGTGCAAAATCTTTATTTTTTTAAATTTTTTTATGAAACTGCTAATGTAGGCGTATTTTTTTTTTCTTGGGTGTATACGTCTATAAATAATTTTTTTAAAATTTTAAACATGGGAATGTTTTAATCATTGAAAATGCTGCTGTTTTATCTCTAAAAAATGGTAAAACTCAATTTATAAACTAAATATAATTAGATTAGCAGTTTTATAAAAAATTTCGAGAAAAATAAAAAAAAATATGTTGCACCAAAGTGCACTAAAGGACTCTCAAATAACATATAATTCTATAATTGTAGAATTATTAAAAAATTATTTGAATATAAATTTTGAGTTATAGAATCATAATTGGACTTGAATTTCATGCACCCGTGTGCACTTTAGTTCGGTGCATTTAACTCATTTTTTAAATTTTTTTGAAATTTTTTATAAATTGTTAATCTAAGTATATTTAAATGCATATCAATTAATTATAAAAAAACATATGTATCAATTTTTTTCATTTTTGAAGATTTTTAGATTTTTTAAAATTAGTGGCATTTTAATTAATTTTTAAAAATCTAAAAAATATCTAAAAATCTCCATTTGATTACTAAAAATGCCAATGATTTTAAAAAATCCAAAAAGGTAAAAATTGATATATATATATATATATGTTAAATACACTTAGATAAATAGTTGTATAAAAATTTAAAAAAATAAAAAATAAGTTAAATGCACAGAGGCTAAGTGCACCTGAGTAAATTTAAGTATAATCCATCACAATTAGGATTTATGATTGTTTGTCATTTCATAAAAGAGATAACTGTTCATTTAATAAATCCCCAACAGCTTAAATATGAATGGATGTTTGGAAGAACTACAATTCGGATTATTGAGACATACTGAGTGAATTTAGAACGTAAGCAAAACTTGTAGGTATATTTGAGATTTTTCTCATATTTTTATTTATGGCTTTTTTCCTCGGGAACCGATTGCTACCCTAGACCCATCAAATTTCCTAATTTTTCAAATTCTTAATACATCCAAATCATTCATTTGAAAAAAACAAAGGCATCCAAGTCATCCAACTTATACTCTCTGAAGAAATTTGCATTGTAAATATATACATATATATTCACTAGATTTGCGAATAGTCTACTATAAGTACGATGTATAGAGGTATTCAATAAAATTAAATCTTGTATTTGGGCTAAATAAATATTGTTAAACATAATTCATGGCTTGAATCTTTTTTTTTTAAATGAAATTGATCAAGAGCGTGTAATTTACAGCAAACTCAACGCTGAGGAGAGCCCCTAGTGGCATATCACCGTCAACGGGAGTAAGAAAGAGGGACCCCGATTCAGTTCGCCTGGGAGCATGCAGTGCTCCATGCTCCCGGGCACATACATATATTTTGTTTTATTTTTTTTGAAAATATTTTCATAAACATGTTAGCCCAAGTGTATTTAATCTTTATTTAAATTTTTACCATTTTTGGAGTATTTTAGGTATTTATTTTTTATTTTTGAAAACCAGTGGCATTTTACGTAATTTTAAATT
>JAXCLR010000001.1:7570531-7582234 GCA_035584095.1 Annona squamosa
TGTTGCACCCCCCCTTCCTGACTCCTGTCTATGTTATAGGAGACTTAGGGTTTTTTTGCCTCCGCCCGGGGGGGGGGGGATGATGTGGGAAGGAAATTATATATATTTGCCAGCAATAATATAACATCAGCCCATAGCTTTTAAGGAATCCATAGTCCCACCGTACCGGGCACTAAAGAGTGCCACAACATGAGGTATTGATTGAAACCCTTTCGTTGATAATTTCTTGTGTACCCTGTAAAATGTTGGGCTGCAAAGGAAAATGTGTAGGATTTAACAATGGGAATGAATGTATCCAAAACATTTTTAGATAGATCTTTCTCCACCACTTTATCATGAATACGTAGGCCGAGCTATCATCTCTAAATAAAGCTTTATCCAACTATGAATGGAGCTAAAACAGCAGAACAAGTGATCATCTGAACATTATAAGGCTCGGCTACGGAACTTATGGTCAGACAAGAATTTTCGGTGCGTCATACTTTACCCTAACAACGTGTGAACTGGCTATGCTTGTTGATAAAGCTTTCTTTACGGCCATGCTTTTAAACCGCTCACTCCCGCATGAAAGAAAGAGCAGCAATGGAGAAGCTGGGAAGGGTGTTGATGCTGTGGGGGAAACAATCGATGGGAGAGGCAGACAAGAAATGGTGAGAATCCCAAAAGTGTGGTCGAGATGTTTCTAATACTAGATGACCATGACTTCCCACGGCTAGAGAGAAATCAAAATAAGAATGATGTCTGTCAGCATGTGCTAGTAGTGTAATGAGAGATGATTCACTAGAAAGCTTTTGGATATAATGGTTTTGGAAGTAAAGAATAATCCTTCACCTTTATGCAGAGTATATCTTGAGACTGAAAAAGAGATCAGTTTGAAGATTTTTAGGTTTGAAACTTTTGAGGATGAGAAGAGAGTGTGTAGAGGACTTTAAGGAATGGGTATATGTTAGTGTTCACATTAAGTCTGTAATCTGATATCAGTAATGTGGATTGCACTGACCTGGCATAGTGATCTAGCATAAAATGGCGTGGCAGGATGATATAACAATATCTGACATGACATGGATGATGATTGATGACATGGTTTGTATGGATAGCATTGGCAGCATTAGATTTATGCACTTTTCTATTGTGGCCTTATAATGTATCTCTGAATGAATGCATCGGCCAATGTGATTCATGTGTTGCATGTCGTGACTTATGAGCCATATGAGGTTCTTGGGAACTGATAAGATCCTTAAATGTGGCATGCAATCAGTTATTAATTGCCTACAAAAGGTTGTTATGTATTCAAGATGAGGTTGTTGATATTGAGTTCACACTCCTCTCTCTCTCCCTCCTTCATATTTCTTCTTCCTTCCTCCGTCCCCCCACATTCTTTCTACCTTCTTCCATTCATCTCAGCATTTTTATCTTAAAATGAATATAAAATTATCCCTACAACTCTCCTTTAGCAAACATTGCCCCCACTGTCCGATGGTCCTTGGTCTGTCCCTAACTGCCTGCACAGAGTAACCAGTTGGAGCCAAGAGATAAGGCTTTCCCACTGCTGCTGCTGCTGCTGCTGCTTCTTATTCTGCATCTTGAATGATGAATCTATGAAGAATTGAAGTTGCATCCATGAGAAACTTTGAATAATCAATCCATTACACCAGCTGAATTTTATAGGAGTGAAACTTGTAGTTAATTGAGGCTGCAATGTTATCCAAAGAAAAAAAGTCTGCTCATGTATGGTGATTTCACCTAGAATAGCTTGGAGATCCTCACTTTCGGCTTTCAATGATCTGGTCACCAAAGTTGAAATTGATTTGAATGATCTGGTCACCAAAGTTGAAATTGATTTGGCAGATGGAGTCAAGTCTGAAGATTTGCAATCTTGAATTCATCTCTTACATGTTGGATTATTGATTCTAAATTAATTTCATTCTTTATTTGAGCAACCAGTGATAGTTTGACAATAAAATCATAGAAACATCCATTAGACCTTCAATCTTGTCCATGGGATTTGAGCTGGCCTAAGAAAATCATGATATGGTTAATATGTGTCTAATAAATTGCATCGTTCCTTATCAAGATGGACTAGTTCTTTTTGCTTGTGTGTCATGTCTACGATGACTTTGCCATGTAAATAGTTTTTAATAGTGAACAAGACCTACTTTTGATTTGTCTATTTAATTATGCACTCATAACGAATGTGGAATGCTTGGGAGTTTACTTAAATTATTGATTCTTTTTGAATATGGTGCAAACATGATGTTGGAAATTGGACGTAGCCCACTTATCATTTGCATGTGTCTCTGCCAGCTGTTTATCTTTTGAATATAGGACGTGCGATTATTCCTGCTTTTTTTTATTGCATCATTACAACATGATAGCGCTCCTATCTAAACTTGATGCCGGTATCTCACACATGCTCAGTTGACACGATACTATCGGGCTATGCCCTGGTTAACACCATTATTCCTAGTTGGTAGGCTGGAATCTGGCCTTATAGGATTGGACGTAGGCATGGCGTAACTGTCAATCCATTAGCGGCTCATTAATTTTGTTATGAATACGATTCATACCATCAATTTGCAGATTGCAAATTGAGAAGAGGGGACAGATAGACTGCAGTAGAAGAAAGCATAGGAATTTAAAAGGATGCAACAGAGGAAGTCTGCATCTGGACGGCCCTTAGGAACAGATGGCTCAGATTTCTCGTATCGCATGGTCGTTGACCCTAGTAAGAACACAATATCTCACCATCTTTGTTAAATTAATATTCAATCTTCTTTTATATACCTGATTCCCATGATGAATAATTAGGGTATACAAAGGTTGCTCAGGGAAAATCTTGTCTCCATGCAATATTACTTGCTCAGGTACACAATAATTTCACAATTACCAGAAACAGCATCTCAGAATTTCAAATTGGAGGTTTTTTTTTTTTTTCCTTGCAACGTGATGAAATCTTTGTTTGCAGGCCGTCAACCAAGTAATAGGAGTCGTATGGATTGTTCTATTAGCATCACAAAGCACGGGTCTTGACACTCTGGTTATTGCGTCAGTTGCGTCTGGTTGCTTTTCTGTTGCTGTTGGAGAGCTAGGTTTTCATTATTCAAAACCTGAATTTCTTGGTAAATAATCTAGCCACTTTTTTGTGTCATGTTTAACACATGTTTAATTGTGATAAAGGTCGGAGACGCAGCCATGTGACTCTTCTCAAACTTTACATAGTTGCATCATTGATTTCCATGGTGACTTCAATTGCAGAGGTCATAGCGAAAGGTCTATCACTTGAGGTAAGAGATTTTGGCTTGTTTGACAGTTGGTTGGAATCAACTGTGGAATGGTTGTGTAGTGTATTTATTATGTTATCACTGAGGAATGTGGGGCAGCCTTCTGTGTGGGAAACTGGGAATGCTTTTTGTTTGCTGCAGGCTGATAATTCTGTTCCTAATTAACAGGATGATTGAACTATTGTATGGAGAAAAATAATCCATGTGCTGGTCGGTGATATGAATCAACAGTGGACAGTTTGAGAGCTGCGATATGAGCTGTCTACTTTTTGATAATTCTGCCAGAACAACTGCAGCCTGATAGTTTCCACTGACATATCTGTTTCCTAATTCTTTTTTGTAGGGAATTCAGGACCAAAATGCCAAAGCTGTTAAGAAGTTTGAGGCTGTTGAAGCTGGTCGTGTTTGGCTGGGTGAGTACAAGTAATACCTTTATGAATCTTGGTCTAATCAGGTCAGGTTATATGGGTTGGAGCCCTAATCCATTTGATCAGATCTCAACCCTAATATGGTTACAACCTACTTATTAAAACTTATCCCTAATTCTAATCCATCTACTAAAACTGGATTGAGTTATGGATTGAGCATGGGTTGGCAAAGCAGATTGTAATGGGTTCAAAATGGAGTAAATTATATAATAGAATAATAAGACTGTTAAAATCAGAATCATAACACTAAGCAAAGAAGTAACAAAGATAAAATCCTAATGAATTATGTAAATTTGGAACACTAATCTTCATACTTCAAACTGTGAATTCTTTTAGTTGGAACCTAAAATAGAAGCAAGATAAAGAAACAATACAAAATTAATGAAAAGTGTGCAATGAAAACATGAATATTAGAGAGAACGTAATAAGTAAATGGGTTGATGGGTTGGATAAGCTCAATAACATGACCAACCCATTTACTTAAATGGGTTGACAGATTCCTGATTTTGAATCCATTTTTCTTGTTTCCCAAATTCTAACACACCATCGATCCAGTTAGGTTGGCCAGGTCGTGGGTTGATTCACACGCCCATAACTATCAGTGGTTGGCCGCCAAGATGTTTGTTCTCATATCCTTTTTTTTTTTTTTTGTCTGTCATGGCAGGTGCACCACTGCAAGTACTTGGCTTCATCACTACACTTTTTCTCATCCAAAACATGTCTCCAAAAAGAAGCTTATGAGACTTTGGGAATCCTTCTCGTTCATGGGCTGTTCAGTGGGTTCAAAACAGTTATAAGATGAGCTTATTTAAGACAATTTTGATTATTAGTATGATATATCTATGCATCTGTCGTTAAAAGTGTTGGAATGTTTTTGTACTTGTCACAAACTATCTATATTTCAGTATGGATCAGTTGCAGAAAATGCTTGGTTACAAAAGTACAAAAAGTACAAATTGACCAACCTATTTTCATTATTTGCAAATAGACTTGTATCATTTCAAGTCATTTACATTAACCAGTCGAAGCTATTAAAAGAATGGCTAATGGCCGATAAATTTACATCATTGTAAAGTGCTCTAATGAAGTTATTGGGGGATTTGCATATAGATCCCTTACGTTTTCGAAAGTTGCACTTTTGACCTTTCAGTTCATATTTGCAGCAGACGGTTTGAATTTTGAAAGACGTACAGTTTTCGTGAACATTAAAAAAAAAAATTTTGACATAAAATTTGTCAATTTTTTAATGAAAATGATCAGAATGCCCTTTCGTGATTTGATTCAAACCTTGAATTGACTACCCTATTTGGTTGTACCTTTTGGGGCCCTTTTTGTGGTTTTTTGGTAGAAAAAACTTTTTAAATTTTAAGTAGGAGAGTGGTTCCCACCCACGTAATTTTTTTTTTTTACCCGTTTGTGGGCCCAACCTAGATGGGTCCATAAAAAAAAATTAGGCTTAGTTATGATGGTGTTATAGTTTTCTGTGAATAATGTGTTTTAGATTTTTTTTTTATTCATTTATACATACTAAGTAGTTTAATATTATGGGTGTGTTTGTTAATAAGGAGAAGTCGTCACGTTAAAATTTTTCAATCTAAAATTTTTCTCTCCACAATAGTAATATTTTTAATTTTTATTTCTTCACATTTTTTTATACAATTACCTTATTTTTCAATCATTTCTATACAACTAAACTATCTATTTCTGTTTTATCTTATTTGTTCCTCATCATTACTTCTATTATATTACATTATTTGACAACTTTTATTCTCTAAAACTTTTTTTCCATTTTCAAACACACCCTATAAATCAGTGCATGCATAATTGTGAAGTGCTCTTATGAAGTTGTTGGGAGATTTGCATATAGATCCCTTAAATTTTCGAAAGTTGCACTTTTACTTTTCAGTTCATATTTGCTGCAGACGGTTTGAATTTTGAAAGATGTACAGTTTTCGTGAAATTTTTTTTAAAAAAATGGACAAAATTTGTCAATTTTTCAATCAAAATTATCAGAATGCCCTTTCGTGATTTGATTCAAACCTTGAATTGACTGCCCTATTTGATTGTACCTTTTGGGGCCCTTTTTATGGTTTTTTGCTAGAAAAAAACTTCTTAAATTTTAAATAGGAGAGTGATTCCCGCACACGTATTTTTTTGAAAAAAAAATTTTACCCATTTGTGGGCCCAACCTAGATGGGTCCATATAGAAAAGAACTTAGGCTTAGTTATGGTGGTGTTAGTTTTCTATGAATAATGTGCTTTAGATTTTGTTTTTTTGATTCACTTATATATATTAAGCCGTTTAATATTATACATCAGTACATGCATAATTGTAAAGTTCCCTTATGGAGTTATTGGGGGATTTGCATATAGATCCCTTATGTTTTTGAAAGTTGCACTTTTGACTTTTCAGTTCATATTTGCCGCAGACGGTTTGAATTTTGAAAGATGTACAGTTTCCGTGAACATTAAAAAAAAATTTTTTGACATAAAGTTTGTCAATTTTTCAATCAAAATGATCAGAATGCCCTTTCGTGATTTGATTCAAACCTTGAATTGACTGCCCTATTTGGCTGTACCTTTTGGGGCCCTTTTTATGGTTTTTTGCTAGAAAAAACTTTTTAAATTTAAGTCGGACAGTGGTTCCCACCCACGTATTTTTTTTTACCATTTGTGGGCCCAACCTAGATGGGTCCATAAAAAAAAATTTAGGCTTAGTTATGGTGGTGTTTTAGTTTTCTATGAATGATGTGTTTTAGATTTTTTTTTTTTTGATTCATTTATATATACTAAGCTGTTTAATATTATAAATTAATACATGCATAATTCTCACAACAAATACACTCTCATCTCCAATGGGAAATTTAATTCTCCCGCCACATCGGGGGATGGGTTTTGAACAGTTAACCAAAAGGCACTGGGCCTTGGACACTATCCAGTTGTGCACTGCTGGAAGTTTATTTGAGATTTTTTAAAATCGAAAAAATGCAGTTCTCATGTGCATGAAAATTCATTTTTTTTCCATTTTAAGAAATAAAAAACACCCCTATAGATAAGCCTATTTTGAAAAAATTCAAAACCCGCCTGTAGATAAACCTACAAAATTTTAAAAATTTACATTTGAGGCTGGTGTGAGTAGACCGTACAGCTGCCTTGATGGGTTTTTTTTGCATATCAAACCTTTTAACTTTGTCTATTTACATTTTAAATTTTAAAGTTTGGCTGTTTATATTTTAAACCCTTAGCTGTAACGCTGTTTAAAATTGCCGTTAATGTATGTAAATTGTCGTAAATGCCCTCTCCAGTAACCACTCCTTAATTCGCTACAAAGCAGCACTTCATCAGCATCAGCCCTTCTACATATTTAAGCACATCCACTGATTTATTTAAACACATCCTTATTCACCAGAGAACAAAATACGTGAAGAGTTAGCAGCTTAATTTCCTCAATCTCTTCAAAAAAAAAAAAAAAAAAACACTCCGTTTTTACAAACCCCCATCCTCGATCTCACCAATATTGTAACAAGGGAATGGCATCATTTGTTGTAATGAAACTCGCCTCCCTTGTGATCTCTTTGTTGCTCAACTCCTCGATCTCTAGCTCAATGATCAGAGCCCAGGCTAAAAAGGCTGAGATGATTAAACAGTCTCTGGATGCCCACAACAATGCCAGGAAAGCTGTGGGTGTGCCACCACTAAAATGGGACACTAAACTGGCCGACTGTGCGCTCGTCCACTCATCATCCCCGAGCTATGGGAAGATATGCCTGATCATCCGCGACAGCGGCAGAAGCTCCATCACATGTGAATATTATACCCCTGGGAATTACATCGGAGAGAGACCCTACTAGATATAAACACGCACACATATATATCAACTGTCTGCCGCATGCGATTGCTGAATTCAATTCAAGAAACACGCTACGCCGCCGCCTGTTCGTTCCCTTGCTGCCCAGTCGCCGGCGAGACAACATTGCTGTCTTCCTCGCTTCTCCTCTGACGCGGAAACTGCCGATGTTCCCTGTAGATTCGCCGCTGCAACCACCGAAAAAATCGACGCTTGCCTGTCTCTGTTTCATTGCCGCACTTGAAAACTTTTCTGGTTTCCACGAATCAACCCACCAGATTCACGCATGATATTCATGATAGGAGAGGGTATTTACGACGATTCACATGCGTTAAGGACAACTTTAAACTGTGTTATGACTTAGGATTTAAAATGCAAAGGTACTAAAGTGTTAAGGTTTAAAATCCAAACGGTCAAACTTCGAAGTTTAAAATACAAAAAGCAACGTTGAAAGGTTTAAAATGCAAAAAACCCAAAGCACACGAGGCTGACACGAGTAGACCGCACGACCGCCGTTATGTGGTTAAGCACATGAAATCGCTTCCCCTTTAAATAAGAACATTTATTAAAAAGTTAAAACAGTATTTTGGTCATTTGAAGTTAAAAAGTCTACAGCGTTTGCCTTATGCTACGGTTTCTAAGTTACTCTGAGGACCAAAATGATACATTTCCAAAACTTTGAGTTATTACCAATAAAAGAAATTGGTGTATTTATTGCAATATGAAACTTAAGGGTTAAAAATTAAAAGTACAAAATTTACAAACTTGAGAGACCTGTAAGCAAACCCGCTGTAGCTATTAATCTTTTAGTTTAATTTTAGTTAAAATTCCTTTTATATCTCTAACTTTTTACACCTAATTACTAATATATCCATAATATTTTACAAATTTTATCTGTATTTATAACATTTTACTCTAAATATTTATCATACTTACACCGTTAAGAAATCTAAGCATAGCCAAGCTGGTTTCATGTGCTATTATGTTATGACTGTATTAGATTGTGACTATATTAAAAATTAGAGGCAAACGTTGTGGATACGAGAAGAAATTTTAAATTAATTTTATGTTAAAAGCGATGTGTTGATTTTGTGTTTAATGGCAACGTATTGTAGTCTTGTGGAGTGGATTCGAGTCTCCATCAACCGAAGTTGGAAAATTGCATGGATAAGCACTGATTGACGCGGTCTATCTGGGGCTAAGAGAAGGTTTAAGATAAGGAATAGCCTTTATTAGCGTGGCATGTCTAACACACTTCTATTATTTAAAATTGGTCCTATTTCTATATAACCTAGTTTTATCTAAGTTTTTGAGTAACCCCATGAACGGTTTATTTGGATGATTAAATAAAAACCTAAACATTCACATTTTTGACATTATTAGTTTTATTAGGAGATTAGAGGTATTGGTTGACTATTTGGTTAAAACACGCATATCCATACGTAAGTTATGAAAAATGTCTAGATTCATCCAACGGACTAGTAATTATATTTTATTCGTATAGAAACGATGCTTTAGATGATTTTGTTGTTGAAAATAAAATTCTGAAATTGATAAATAAACAAAACAATTCTATTATGTTCATTTCAAATATTTTTCAAGGTGCCACGCCCATCTTTGGTCTATATGAAACTAGCTAGGTCTCTCCCTCATAAATCAAATTATTTTAAATGCAATAGATAAAATAGATAAAATGAATCTTAAATCATGAGCCAAACGAATGAAATTACACTAAGGCGTAACCCCTTTACATGGAGGTGAAGCCATTAAAAAGTAAAATAGTGCAAGTCAAGATACTGAAAATTATAAAACTTCTTTTTTATGGGATTTTAAAAATCTATTTAAAGGCCTGATGGATTTCATGGATAGCGTTAATTTGACAGAGACGTTCTATATTATAATCTTATCTGTTCCATTAACTTCAATTTAAGGCGCACTTGGTTACATACAAAATATGTCAATGAAACCTTTTCAATAAAAAACTTTTCACTTTCCATAACTACCATATTTTTTAATTATTTTTCATATTTTCCTATATAAACAACTTTACTTTTCAATCATTTCCACATAAATACTCATACAACTACGCTATCTATTTTAACTTTAGTTTCTTTATACTTCATTATTACCTCTATCATATCACATCATTTTCTATCAACTTGACAACTTCTACTCTGAAAAGTTTTCATCAAAAAGTTTTACCTTCAACCAAACACACTCTTAATAGAATCCGATGCCACTGTAAATTAAAATATTTGGTGTGAGCTTTCAGCATAGATGTTAATTTTATAGGTTAATGACATTCATATGTATTAACTTAAAAGTAAAATATTTGAATAATACTAACTAATTATTTTTTTGTTTTTATGCTAATAATTTTTAAATATTTTGCATCTATCACAGCTCCGCTAATTAGATCCTAAGACTGTTAAATAGCCCCTAAATCAACTTTATGTAGAGCACTTTCTTCGTGAGTTCTTTTAAAGATAGCTATGAAGAGCGCGCTCAATGGAAAGTTGACTATTTGAAGAGGGTATTTAATAATATTTAGGTCCTTAGGGGTTATTTTAAAGTCTTTGCATCCTTGAATGAAATGAATATCTGCGTTCACAAGATAGATATTTTAATTTTTAATACATATCTTTATATTTTCATATCATTTTTCCTTTCATTTCAAGTTTATTGAATCTTTCCAAAGTTTCACCTTATAGAATTCCAAATTGACATTGATGCAAAAGCATTGTAAACATCATGGACATAATATTAGTTGACATAAATGTAAATGTTTTTGAGTTGGTAGGAATACGAATAATCCTTTACTATTATTATTATTATCATCATTATCTATTTTAAAATTTATTTAGTTTGTCGCTTACCTTCTCTTATTAAATGTCTCTTTCACTTTCATTTTCTTTCCTCCAACTACCTTAAAGCACGGATAGTTAAAATGTAAATTACGGAAGATGCTTCTGTAAAATCTCCTTTCTATGTAACTCATTTTATTTTCAACATCTAAATAATTGATGAAAAATTCACTTAAGTTATTGTGCTTGACATTGCTTATATTATCATGAAGACACTTTCATTTTTCTAATATCGCTGTATATATGCATGCCCCATTTATAAATTTGTAAAATTAATGTAATAAAATTATTTAATACTAAATATCCATTTTTAAGTAGTATTTTCAACATCTAAACCATCTAAAATATCATTATTATATAGATAAATTATTTTATAAGATATTACTACTTTCTAACATGAGGCCATATGGCCCAAAAACAAATATATTTTTTATTTTTTTAGTTACAGAAATATCACTGTGTTTAAAAATCCAAAAAATATACTTAAACAATCCAAAAATAGTAAAACTTGATCTATAAATTTAATACACATAACTTTGTTTGTCCATGAAAAAATAAAAAAAATTTAAAATATGTTTTTGGGCTCGTCTGAAATTGCTGAATTTCGAACTGGCTGTAAATGATTGCGTGAGTTCTAATATATATATGGATCTAAGCACCTTTGTTGATTTACACATAAATATACTTATTTTTTAGCAAATGTGGCATATATATATATTATATTTAGATAAATTTTGGTCTCATAACTAAACAAAAGACATTGAATACAATAAATGAATTGTATTTTTCATCAAACATCAAAATCTTAAAGTTTGAGGGGTTACATGCAACCACTTCTATGTGATCCAATAGACCTGAACTGATGGACAGGAGTACATAGAAAAGGGCCCAGCCACACAATTTTTCATATAAATCCTTTAATTGTATAGAAACTTATAGAGTACCCACCTATGATAAGCTCAACTTGGAATATATGCATACACAATTTAGATGTGTAATAATAATTCTTATTTTAGCTTTACATTAGGACAATTACAAGACGATTTAAATATAGCATTTTTTAAAGTAAAAATGCTATTTTCCTTAAACATAATATTTTGTGCACCCATTTCATACATTTTTAGAAATAAAAATACCAAATAATTTCCAAAAATCGTGGAATTTCATATGAAGGAATATATATATATATGGGAACCGATCCTATGTAGTTCGCTGTAAAATGGACCCCACACATATTAGATTGTAATGAAACTTTATACACTTATTTATCCATATATAAATCA
>JAXCLR010000001.1:7588432-7608185 GCA_035584095.1 Annona squamosa
AGATGTGGGTGGGCTTCTGTTTAGTGCTTCTTGCTAGTGAATTTTATTATTACTCATTGCTTCTTGATTGAAATGGCAGGTAAGGATTGTGCTTGAGGGGGTGGACAAATTTAGCAACCTCATCGGTTCAGTATATTATGCTGATGGAGACTCACCAACAGACCTGGCACTAGAGCTAGTACAGAATGTATGGTACTTACACATATAACAAAATAAGGGTGTGCTTGGTATTTGATAAAATTTTTAAAAGAAAAGTTTTTGGTGAAAAAGTTTTTGAAATGGGAGAGTGATGTGATACAATAGTCATGGCAAGGAGTAAAGAGAATAAAGTTAAAATAGATAAGGTAGTCGTATGAGAAGTTATAAGGAAATGATTGAAAAGTAGGGTAGTAATATAGCAAGATGTGAAGAAATGATTGGAAAATAAGGTAGTTGTAAAAGGAAAAAATTTCAATGGAAATGATGTTTTTTGGTGAATTCCAAAGGCACCCTAACATAAATTATAATGATCTTATATTTTCCTTATTATATCGGCATATTTTTCTAATAAACATTTGAATATGATTTTTGATACTCCTTCCTAAGCTAATCTTAATCCTGGAGGTTTCCCTTTATGTGATTGCTACTTATATGTTTCAAACTTTCAAGTGGCTTAATATGATTTCAAAATAATGAGCTTCATGTGGTTCTTCCTATGTCTCTATTGGTACATGACTAATATCTTGTTGGTGCTTGATCATGTTTATGTTCTTCTAAAAGTTTTGAGTGCTTTTGCTTTTGACCTCTAGGCTCTCCTTAATAATGATCATGCAATCTACTCAGTAAAAAATAAGCTTATTCAATGCAAAGCAACATGAAATCAAATGTCTGCAAATGTATCATTTAGATTGTCAATGTTATTTGCTGTGGTTATGTATTGCATATGATGCTTTGTTTTATTAGCCGTGACTTCTCACGAGAATCCTCCACGGAATAACCCTACACAAAGGGCTGTCCAAAGGAACTCAGGGCCACCCAATCCATTATAGGGAGATCAAACACAAGTGAAGTTGCCTTAGGAAAACTCAAAATTAGAGGACTCAAGGTTGATCTTTAGATATAGGGAGGCAGCTGGACCAGCCACAATCCCAGGAAAAAGAAGCAAGGACCAATGCTTCACAAGAGATTGATGCAATAGATGGTCAGGTTCCAGACCTTTGCAAAGGGGGTTCTAGCACAACTAGAGGTGTTGCAAAGGAAGTTTGATGGGAATCCTCAGCAACAGGTTGGTGATAAAACTCTCACTGACTGCTGAAACCCAAGCACAAGCAGAGACTGTTGCTTAAGGGAGAGCAGCAGCAGCAGGTGGCCAGATGACAAACCAAGGAAAATGAACCAGCGAGGGAGGTACACAACACAGAGTGGGAGAGTGAGCAACAGAGTCCTGATCCACCATTACTCATCAGTAGAGCCTGGAGACCAGTGTGTTGACAAACTTTCCAGAAACGACATGGATAGGAAAGATTCTAGAGCCTTCCATCAGCAGCATCATCCATCGTTTTCTGGGGAAGATAACATGACGGTTGAGAACTGGCTGTAGGCCATTAATATAATCTTGGCCAAATCCTAGATATACCCATAAGTTTTGCCTTTAATTCCAACTATATCTACAATGTTTCAATAATTTCAAATATATTCCTGTATTTTGCCCAAAATCTCATTCATACCCATGGCTCTCTGTGAAATAATGAATATGTCCAGCCAAATTGGTGGGCATACTGGTAAGTTCTGCCCTATAATGGGAGCACTAGGCCAAAAATAGTCTCAAAATTAGAGTTGGCATGTAGGGAGACCGGCATTGTGGTAGTAGAATGCATAGAACCCAGGAAGGAGGCAACATGCTGAGGGGAGTCAAAAGCATCATTAAGATTTTTGGTTTGCCAGAGCATTATTTCATATGGGTGCAGATGTGTTCTTTATCGCATCATGGTTCATAAGAACAAATGTGATACATGCGAGTCCTTGGTTGTAGAAGAGTTACTGATTGCGTCACCAATGGTAGACAGTTTTCCCATAAAGAGAGTATGTTATGTATGTCCTGTTGAGACTAAAAGGTTGGTTATACTCTTGGACTTGATGTAATGTTCATGAAAGACCTAGATAGTTTCTTGGGTTAGGATTGGCTGGTCAAGTGCTGGACAAGTATAAACCTGCAGACTTGAATCAGGTAATCATGTTTGAAGGGAACAAATGTAAAATGCCACACTTGATCACAATCTAGCAAGCTATGAAGAAGCTTAGGCAAGGTTGGTATGCAAGTTTAATTTTTTTTAAAGTATGTTTTCGTTCATTGTATGAACCGATTAGAGGTTAAGCTTGAGCTTAAGATCAGGGTGTCTAACTTAATTTTGGGCTTGGGGTTTTACATACTAAACTTGGGTATGACACATTGTGCTATGTTAACAACATTATTATTGTCTACATTAGCAATTTCACCAATGTTGATGAGTTCGTGAGTCTCCAAAGAGTTTTTGGACAATCACATCTCCCTGCAACATTTTGCAAGCCATTTCCTGTCTCCTAAATGTGCAATGCATCCCTTGTTATTCCATTTAGATGTTGTATGGCGTCAGTAGCTCATTACATTATGATCTTTTTGTTACACGGCCTTCTTAAATCACTTTTGTTCTGTTTTGAGGATTTTGATGTTTCAGTTAAATCATTATTTTATATGCTGTGAACTTCTCTTACTACTGAAATGGTGCAATATCCATAAAAATTTTGGTATTTATGAAACATTTTGAAATTGGTATGCGATAATGTCAAAGGAAGTTATGGTTTTCGGTTACCGGTGGGGATCTCCAAGGAGCCTTATTCAACTTGTCTTCTTGATTCAGGGGTTGGCCAAATATGTGGAGTGGAGTGCAAATATGATGGAGGAGGAAGCCAAGCGTAAGCTGAAGGCTGCTGAACTCCAAGCAAAAAAGGATCGCCTCAGAATTTGGACAGATTATGTTCCCCCAGCAACAAATTCGAAGGCAATTCATGACCAAAATTTTACAGGAAAGGTAGTTTGCTGTTCTAATGGCAATTGATACATCCTCATGTGTTTTTTTCTCTAAATCGATTAATTATTTTGTCCAGGTCGTGGAGGTTGTTAGTGGGGATTGCATTATCGTTGCTGATGATGCCATCCCATATGGGAGTCCACTAGCTGAGAGACGAGTGAACCTCTCAAGCATCAGGTCGCCCAAGATAGGCAATCCTCGTAGGGATGAAAGACCTGCTCCCTATGCCCGTGAAGCAAAGGAGTTCTTGCGAACACGTCTTATAGGTCGCCAAGTATGTATTTCAGTCATTTCGCGGTTGGCCTTTTGTATGACACGGACCTGAAATGGAACTTTTTTCCAGGTAAAGGTATTTATGGAATACTCTAGAAAGGTCAGCATAGCTGATGGGCCCAGTCCAGTACCTGCTGCTAGCTCCTCAGATTCTAGAATCATGGATTTTGGGTCAGTCTTCTTGCTTTCTGCATCTAAGGTCGATGGTGATGACACAGCACCTGTTCCAACCGCTAGCAACCAGCCTGCAGGAATAAATGTTGCTGAGCTTGTTGCGGCACGTGGTTTTGGCACAGTCATAAGACATCGAGATTTTGAGGAGAGGTCAAATTATTATGATGCTTTGCTTGCTGCTGAGTCCCGTGCTATCAGTGGGAAGAAAGGGATCCATTCTGCAAAGGATCATCCCGTTATGCACATAACTGATCTGACAACGGTAATAAGCTCAACCAGCTCTCTCAATATGTGCCCTTTGGTGAACCTTAGCTTTGATTTACCAGTTCGCATTGTTTTATCTCTTAGGCATCAGCAAAGAAGGCAAAAGATTTCTTGCCTTTCCTGCAGAGAAGTAGACGGTTACCGGCTGTTGTGGAGTATGTCCTGAGTGGTCATCGCTTCAAATTGCTGATTCCAAAGGAGACTTGCACCGTTGCCTTTTCATTTTCTGGTGTTAGATGTCCAGGTCGTGATGAGCCATTCTCAGATGAAGCAATTGCTTTCATGAGAAGGAAGATACTGCAGAGGGAGGTTGAGGTATGTTTTGCACTTATTTGTGTCTCTTTCATTTTCTTTTAATTTTTGATATTCCATGACATTGGCTATGAATTTTTCTTGCAGATAGAAGTAGAAACAGTTGACAGGACTGGGACTTTCTTAGGATCATTGTGGGAATCAAGGACAAACATGGCCGTGGCTCTGCTAGAAGTTGGGTTGGCGAAGTTTCAAACTACGTTTGGAACTGACAGGATCCCAGATTCTCATCTTCTTGAGAAGGCAGAATTGTCTGCCAAAAAACAGAGGCTAAAGGTGAGGAGCATTGGCATTATCTTGCGTTCTCAAAATTTCCTTTTTAGGGTCCTCTTAGCATTTTTCCTGCAGATTTGGGAGAGCTACGTTGAAGGGCAAGAGGCTACCAGTGGTTCGTCTGTTGCCGAAAACAAACAGAAGGAAGTACTTCAGGTGCTCCTTCACAAGATCCTTCTACTTCCCTTTTTTATTTTTTTCTCATTTCAGAGAATTGACCAGTCACTTTGCTCTCAGGTAGTGGTTACTGAAGTGCTTGGCAGCGGTAAGTTCTACGTACAATCAGTTGGTGACCAGAGAGTGGCTGCTCTTCAAAAGCAGCTAGCTTCCTTGAGTTTGCAAGAGGCCCCTGTCATAGGTGCTTTTAATCCTAAGAAGGGTGATATTGTCCTTGCTCAGTTCAGTGCTGACAATTCTTGGAATAGGGCCATGGTATGATCAAATCTCAACTATGCAAACTAGGAATGTTGATATACTCATGGAAGCCCACTGCTTATTTGATTTTCTTTCAGAAGTGGTATTAATGTGGTCCTGATAAATGTCATGGTAACTGAAATGACATACTATGAAAATGGTACTTATTGGAGTCGATTTTGACTGCTGAGATTTATTAAGGAAACATGTCTAAAGACATAATTAAGCATGCAGGGCAATCTCCCTGTTCTAACTCTCCACACCCATCTTTTGCAATATGCTATGAGAATGAAATGTGTTTAAGTGTATTTTTGAGGTCACCTTTGCTTTTTCTTCCTTTGACAAAATGGTGGTAATACAGCAGGGTATGGCCTAACAAAACCAGTTGCACTGATATTGTCAATGCAACACGTTGTTTTTTAGAATTTAAATTACCTTGTGTATCTACACTATTTATATTATTCATCAATGTATATTCATCTATGATGTCAAAAATCAATTTGGTTGGGAACTTTTCTTTTATGGTGTAAAGGTTTAACATCATTTGGAGCGAATATATAACTACTAAATTTTGCAAATGAATATATAGCATATAAAAGTTTCTAATTAAAGTGATTTTTGGAATCATAGATGAATAAACATCGATCAATAATATAAATGGTTTAGATATAGAACAAGGTAACTTAAAATATAAAAAGCAACTGGTTGCACTGACAATGTCAGTGCAATTGGTTGCTTTGGATCGATACCCAACACAAAATTAGATCTTTGCATATTTTTGAATTAAAAGTTAAAAGGTTGATGTTTTTAAGAAAAATAACTTGATGTTGTTGTGCTAATTTCTTTATCCATGATTTAAAAAATCCATTTTCTGTAAATCATGACTAAATTTCATTATATGTGCAAAGATTGTTGGTGCACCGCGTGGAGCTGTTGAATCGTCCAATGATCAATTTGAAGTCTTCTACATTGATTATGGGAATCAAGAAACAGTTTCTTATGCTCAACTACGGCCTCTGGATCCTTCCATATCCTCTTCCCCAGGATTAGCTCAATTATGTACCCTTGCTTACATAAAGGTTCCTACTCTCCAAGAAGATTTTGGGCTGGAAGCAGCAGAATATCTAAGTGAGTGCATTCTAAACAGTTCAAAGCAATTCAAGGCTACAGTTGAAGAAAGAGATACCGCAGGTGGAAAAGTAAAGGGTCAAGGAACTGGCACTGTTCTTAGTGTAACTCTCATTGATGTGGAGGCTGGTTCCAGTATCAATGCTGCCATGCTACAGGTCTGCATTCCTCTCTCTCTCACACACACACGCACACGCACACGCACACACACACACACACACACACACACCCCCCTGCGGTAAAAGATAAAAATGGAACGATAACATGACAAGATCGCTGCCCTGCAAGAAAGGAAAGAAGAGTATACACACACAGGCAAATATTTGATTTCAGTCTTGATGTACACTGTAAAAAACAAGAAAAGAAAAAATAGAAAAAATAAATAACAAGATTGCTTCCCTTTCGTAAATCACATTATGGTAAAGTTTTAGTTTTAATTTTTCAGTTTTGCCTAGTCAGATATTCCATCTTATACTGTGCCTCATCAATAAACACTTGCAACATTAATATAAATTTGAGTGTGAAGCTTAGCATTGTGAATGAATGAAAATTCGTCTCTTGAAAGTGCACTTGTAGAAAGTCTTACTCAATTTCGACAGTGTCTATCCCTTCATCTCCACGCCAGTCATTGTCTTGAGTCTTTTGTTGAATCATGTAACAACGTACCTCTTTTAATGGTTGATTTGTATTTGGGAGGATGATCCTTCTATTAAACAAGGGAAGCTTATGACATTCAGTTTTCTTTGCTCTCATATGGCTATTGTTCTTGCTCAAACTTTCAATAGCTACTGAGGCAAGCACTCGTGGAATGCACCTTTGATAAGAAGATTGCATGATTTGTGCGTATAATGAAATGATTTGACAATACATTCGATGAGCCACGTGAACTACTCAACTCCAAAAGCACCAGATTTAGAAATAGAATAGATGAAGCACCAAGGCTTACTGAATTGTTTGTAGGCATTTTGGTTTTGCTGGTCATTCTCCTTGTTCATTTGAGATGTTATTTCAACTCGAGTTTTTATCTATTCACAGGAAGGATTTCATGCACATGATAATTACAAAATAGTCCGTATATTTATCTTGAGTTTTTCTCCCCTGTTTACAGGAAGGACTTGCTAGATTGGAAAGAAGGAGAAGGTGGGATTCTAGAGAAAGGCAGTCAGCCCTTGATAACTTGGAAGAACACCAAGCAAAGGCCAAACGGGAGAGGTTGAAAATGTGGCAATATGGAGATATCCAATCGGACGATGAGGACTCAGGCCCACCTGTAAGGAAAGCAGGCGGTCGCCGCTGAAGGACTCACATCTAGTGATTACAGGTGAGTAGCCAATATTTCTCTGTCTGATGAAGAAAACCAGAGGCTGTTGAAACATGAGGGAAGAGTTAATTTTATATGCTTTTTTATTTCTTTACAAAAAAAAGAATGTTTCCATCCTTTTTACCTGTTTTTTTCCATTTTTACCTTTTTTCCAGCCTAGAAAGAATATTTGTTGTTACATTACTCAATAAAAGGGAATAAACCGCTCCTAAGGAAGGCCATCTCATCTTTACTGACTGCTCACAGCCCTTACGGGAAGTAGTTGTTAGATTTTTGAGGTATGATTCTTACAAGATATCTACAAGGTTTCAAGTCATTTGCAGCTATCCTCATGTGTCCTTCCATGCTGTTTCTATCCCATTCTTATATGGGATTTACATATGTAATATTTAGAAATTATTTTCACAGTGAATTTTAATGGCCTTGAAATTTCGTTTCTTCAGTAACTAATCGATTGATGAAAAATGCATAATCAGTGTCCGGATGCATGCATTACGACAAGGTTGTGGTTCTCATCTTCTAGTAAGTTATAATTCCCATAGCATCAAGTACATTACAATAAATTTCCCCCAAAAAAAAAAGGAAAAAGAAAAAAGAAGTACAAGATAATAATCCCATAAAAAAGCACACGATAGTAATAAGTTAATTATGCTGACTTTATCTTTAAAGAAATGTTCAATAAGTTAGATAATAGATTTTTTTTTTTTTTTTTTGTTGTTGCTTACATTTCTTTATTCTCCTGTTACTTTAACTGTGAGCCATATAAAGTTACCTAGTTCAGTTCTTAATCTCTTCATCTGTATTAATAGTTCAGTTCTTTTGGGATAAGCATAAGAAAAATACTTAGGAGTTTACATGAAATCACTTATATATATCCCAATTACATAGAATCGGAGCTTGTATATATTTGGAGTTGCACTCGTACCTATGGCTTCTTAAAAAATATTGAGATATGCCTATGACGGGAAAGTTATTGTAAATGTGCTTATGGATATCTAAAATGCAATTGTATGTATGGCAAATGTGTACTTTTTCGTTTTTGTAAATTATGATATTGGATAAATCTAAGCTACTTATTATATTTATCAATATATATTTATTTAAGAAGGATAAAATATGCTTTTTAGTTAAATAACAAGGCAAATCGTTGAAAACACAGAGGGGAGTTATTCCCCAATATGTTTGCATGGAATGGTAGGTAATTTTTTATTTTTTAAAACCACTTAAATGTAAATTAATATATATAATTATGACACCCAAAAATCTCTTTATTTGGAAATTTATATGTTATAAATATTTAGTATCATTGAGTGTGAATGTGGAATTGGCCAAATTTTTAGAAATAAATGTACAATATGTAAATTTTTTTTCAAGTTATTTGATGTTGATATTATTAAATATAAGTGTAAATCTTACAGAGGGTTTAGATGCTAAAAAATCATAGGGAAGGTGAAAAAAAAAAAAACCATTTAGACGAAACTACGTTATGCAAATGTTTGCAAGGAATCGTGATGCGTAGATGAAACTACAGACGACGGTGAATAAGGTACATCTGTTTGGGCTCTGTTCTATACCTGTGCATTGACCATGGGTAGAAAGATAGAGATGAACAGACCAGTATGTAAAAGGTATGAAGTTGCCAAGGTTCCTAAACTCTAATGATCGTCAACGTGTTTAGACAGGTATGTTTCCATCAGATCATCTTCTTCTGTTGGAGAACGTCTCATGCTTTCTGCTCTTGAATTTCGGCAGTCATGGTTTAATCATTAAAAAACAATATCGTTCTTGAACCTTATCACTAAGAAGGGATTTGTTGAGGAATTTCCTTCGATTTTAATTCATTCACTGCAACTTTTCCTTTCTCAAAATGCTTTTTTGAGTATTTTTTTCGTTTTTGTTTTTATGGTTACACGTGACAAGTGTAAATGAGTTATATAACGTAACGTCAGTTAGCTCTGTTTTTGTGGTTTCCCTAAAGCTCTGTCTTGATCCCCGGAATGGTAAAAGATTCCAAGCGTCATCTTTTTCTCCATTTTTTTTCTTCTTTTTTAATAATGTGATGTTTTAATTAACTAAGGAAGGATATGTTTGACAATGATTAAAAAATATCAAGTTAAAACTTTTCAATCTAAAACTTTTCACTTTCCACAATTATTATATTTTTTAATTATTTTTTCGCATTTTTCTATACAACTACTCTATTTTTCAATCATTTCTACAAAACTATCCACACAATTAACCTTTCCACAATTATTATATTTTTTAATTATTTTTTTGCATTTTTCTATACAACTGCCCTATCTTTCAATCATTTCTACACAACTATCCACACAATTAACCTCTCTATTTTAACTTTATCATCTTTAATTCTCATAATTATCTCTATCATATCATATCATTTGACAATTTTTACTCTTCAAAACTTTTTATCAAAAGTCTACGCGGTTACACGTGACAAGTGTAAATGAGTTACATAAGGTAATGAGTTATATAACGTAACGTCACTTAGCTCTGTTTTCGTGGTTTCCCTAAAGCTCTGTCTTGATCCTCGGAATGGTAAAAGATTCCAAGCGTCATCTTTTTCTCCGTTTTTTTTTTCCTTTTTAATGATGTGATGTTTTAATTAACCAAGGAAGTAAAAAGAAAATTTTGATATCAAATTTTTTTAAACAGGATAAAAATGATGGATAAAATAACGATGATGAATAAAGAAAAAATAGGTAAATTAGTTATATAAGTATTTGTAAAGAAATAATTAAAAAGTAGGATAGTTATATAGTAAAACATGAAAAAATAATTAAAAAATAAAATTACAGAAAGTGAAAATTTTTAAATGGAAAAGTTTTTAGTATATCGAACATGCCCTAAATATCATCTATATATCATTATTAATTAATTACCACTAAGCTTTTCTTATGAAAAGTCTCTCTATGTCATTTTATTAACTTTATTTTAAGTCTCTCTATGTCAGTTTGTTAACTTTATTTTCAATATTTCTTATTCTAGATTATTTTCAATATTTTTCTTTTTTCCTTTATTTGATTTTACATCTTAATTACTTAACTAACCTATTTACTTTTTTATTTTAACCATTATTCTTATCAAATCATATCACTTGCTCTTTTTTTCACTTTTTCATACTGTATTTTTCTTTCACACTTTTGTCCTTATTCTCGAATGAAGGGAAAGAAAATGGAGATTTTCTGTTCAATAAACTTTGAAGAAGTGTTTTTTAACAGCTGTGCCGAGCAACCCGTCTAACCTGTTCAACGACGAAATGTTGAATGCGCGATCCGGTTATGCTCTGGTTTAGGAATTCGTCGAAAAACCGTAACACCGTTTTGAACTGGCCCGATTTTTGGTTCAACCAAATTAAAGTAAAAAATTTAGAAAAATAGAGTCGAGTGATCGCATTTGCCCCATCCGTTCTTAAACTGTTAAAAAAGTATTATATTATATCTTTTGAAGTTTTATTTGATTTTAAATTGTTTACATTGATTTGCGTTTAAACTTTTATGTGTGTGTAGGCTTTATTACAGATGTGATAGGTCAGCTGTGATTAAATTATAAGATTTTATAAAATTCTATATATTTATTTTTATTTTTAATAGATTAAAAGTGATCTGTATATTTGTTGCATCATAATTATATCATGCTAACATATGGCTGATCAAAAGGGTTGAACCAACAATTGAATCGGTTGATCCTAGATCCAACATAAAAGTGGTTCATCTCACACTTTCAGGCGGATAACAATGCCTTCAAGTATACTTTAGGATAATTTGCAAATATACCTACTTATTTTGATCAAATTGAAAATAACCTCACATAATTTTACGATAATTGCAAATAACTCCAATGTCGTTATGAAACTGTCATACCTTAAGTATATTTGTAAAAATATATAAAGTATGTGGGTGTATTTGCAAAAATATACAAAGCATGTATGTGTATTTGCAATTTCAGAAATTAAGTGATATATTTAATTTTTGCAAATAACCCCTACATAGTTAACCACAATTGCAAATTATCCGCATGTCATGACAATACAGTAACAACATTATAACGGTGTGAGGATTGTTCGTAATTATGATTAAACTATGTGAGGGTTATTTGCAATGCAAATTACCATACTTTTATTATTTTGATAATTGTTCATATTTTAATGTTTCATTTTAATTTTATTTACATTATAGTGCTTATTATGTTATATAGCATCCCATGCTAAAAATCTAAATTATTCATTATATTAGATATATTTGGCTAAAAATGCAATTATTTTATTGATAGAAGTTTTGGTATACCATAACATTAATCACTAGGAGAAACATTTATAATCTTTAAAATGTCCAAAGGTGGAATTATTTGATCTTACTGTTTGCCAAACTTTAATTCATGTCATGACCATAAGATTAGCTAAAGAAATACTTCTCAAACTTAATACAATTTATAACCATTAAGCAATTATATCCATCAATTTCTTGTGTTTTGATTTCATGAGCATGTTTGTTTCACTATAAAACTTTTTGACCAAAACTTTTTAATATAAAGTTTTTCACTTTTCATAATTACTTTACATTTTAATTATTTCTTCGTATCTTTCTATACAAATTATTGTACTTTTAAATCATTTTTATACATTTGTCCAATAATTAATTTATCTATTTTAACTTTATTCTTTTTATTTTTCATTTTTATCTTGTCATATCACATCATTTTTTTCATTTCAAAAACTTTTATATTAAAAACTTCTCATCACAAAGTTTATCACTTCTTAAACACAATTTATATATTTCCCCTCCCTCTAACTTTCTTCTCGTTTCTGTACTTCCCTTTTATTTTAACTATTTTTTTCCTACACGTCTTTTTTATATTCCAATGAGAGTAAATGAAAATGACCTGACAGAAGCCCATGCACTATTTTGCACGAAAGACAGGCAGACCCGAACTCGATTTATCTCTTTGACCAATTCGATTCGACAAAGAGATTGAATTGTCATGAATCATCGTAACATTACTATGGGCTAATATTTCAGTGTTAATAATAATAAATATAATGATAATAATAATTATAATTTGTCAAAATTCGTACTTGACAACTTATTTAGCAATTTTGATAATGGCTATTTTTTAACTCTGCCATTTCCAACGAACAATTGTGTCCTCAAGTACGCAATCTCATCTGTCTAGTTGTTCGTGCACGTGAGCCCAGCAGGAGTTTTAGACCGAACTCATGTACTTTCACTTTGACCAATTCGATTCGACAAAAGAGATTCAATTGTCATGAATCATTAATTATAAAATTACTATGAGCTAAATATTTGAATTATTATTATCAGCATCATCATCATAATCATAATAATAATAATAAGAATCATAATAATTTTTTATATTTAACTGTGGGCGTGTTTGTAACCAGATTCAAAAAAGGTGGAGAAAGAAAAAGCAGATACAAATTTTGATAGGCCATATAGCAATAATAACTTCTAGAGGATCTTTGGCTGGGAACTCTTTTGTATGAGTAGTGGTTCAATACACTCCCGTGTATTAAAACTTAAGTGTGTCTAGGTGTAAAATTTGTTGTTAAAAGTTTTTTTTGAAAATTTTATACACAGCAACTAATTTAGGTTTATTTAATTTATGAGAATTTTTATTATTTTTAGAGAAATGTATATATTTTTATTTTAAAAATAGGTATATTTTAGTCATTTAAAATGACTAAAACCCACTTGTTTTTAAAAAATTAAAAAAATATATACACATTTCTAAAAAAATAAGTTTAATATATGCTAAATATACATAGATTAACAGTTTTATAAAAAATTTCAAAAAACTTTTATAAATGTGTTTTGCATCCCAGTGGACTTAAGTTTGGGTGTGTTAAATCATTGTAAATGTATTAAACATTGTAATATTCAATATACAAGATAATTTTTACCCATATGTTGGGAAGAAATTTTGTAATTTCAAGGAGGATATCCTTATTTTTAAAATTTCAGGGCGGCAGCTGCCCCTCTCAGATAGCTCTGTACGCCCCCCGTGGTTTAAATTTATATAAAAAAAAATTAAGGAATACTATAGTTAATTAGTTTTGACCGAAAGTCATAATAAGTTCAAGCGGCGAGGTTAGATAAAACTAAAACTTTGATGAGGTTAACAAAAATTTTCAATATAACACTTATTATATTAAAATATTTTCATTAAAATAAATAGCAAAGAATTGTTTAATATTTTTAATGATAAAAAATTTACGTTGCTCACATTAACTTACATCCTATTGAGAAACACATGTAAAGTTTCACACAAATCACGATCCATAGACACTACAAGAAAATTTGTTTTTTGAAACACTTATAAGCAATAAAATTTTTTTTATTAGCGATAAAATGTATATAAAATCAAATATTGGGTTGCGATTAAAGAGTAGCGGTAAGAAACTTTCACCATGGCTACTGATAATTACTGACAAGTAAAAATTCTTTTGCCTATGGTCATGCTTTTAAAGATTAAAAAAATTTTCTTGGCTTACGATAATTTTTCCAACTGAATCAAAATTTGGTTGCCTAGACCCAAAAAATGAATTATTATTAGCGGTTAGCACATGACATATGTCACCAATTATAGGCAAACAAATTTAGTAAGCTAAAATCGAATCTTTTGCAACAAAAATTCGGTTTCCATAAATAAAAGTTTGCAAAACAAATTCCAAGAAACCAATCTGCTCCCAAATATATACATATATATATAATAAAAAATTCTAATAAACCAATCGGACCCTTAATGTAGAAAAAATGAAATAACGATTTTAGCCACCATAAATAAGTAAATGAAAATTTTTATGGCCAAAACCCATTTACTTATGGATACCCTCTCCGGATTATATATGTTGGCCTGCCCTCTCCTTATCAGTCTCTCACTGATCTCATCTCACTACAATATTTCCTGGTTCTTGCAGCAGAAATAGCTGACATAGCGTGTATATATCCATGTGTTGTGTATCATCTTTTTGTTATCATCCATATATCTTTCTTTCTCAAACGCCACAAATATCCATTTATCCCATGTGAAGTGCATGGACTCCAAAAAAGCAATGCATATGCATCACATCCCACGCCTTCCTTCTTCAGTCCGCGTGGACGACTGTCATCTTGTCCTTTTCCGTTTGGGGTGATGACAGAACCTTCTGTTGTGGCCCACTTAGCTCCATAAAAAAACACAAGCCTTAAATCATAAAAACTCCTTCCATAGTCCGCGGATTATGTTCCAGGACTGTACATGCAGCTAGCAACCTTGATCACACTTTCTGCATACAGCACATTCCTAGTCATCCCAACCGTTCAGTTGTTTCTTACGTTCGAGATTTTCATTAAATTCCTTCCAAAAATAAAAATTATAGGCCTTCGTATCTAATTTTGTATTATTTTGGGTCCGCTTCCTTTGAGGTCGTCTGTAAATCACCTGATTTATAGGCAACGATAAAATTATTTTTTTTCTTTTATATAAATTTATAGGCACCCTTTAAATCCTGTGAAAATATTTAACAATTTGTGAATTTATTTATTTTTATTTTTAAAAATCAGCAAAATAGGCATGAACAAATGTATTTTCCTGACTTTCAGAAATGAAAATAACAAATAAGTTTTTCAAAGAAAATGAAGAACTGAGGCCCACTCAACTATAAAGAGAAGGGAAAAATAAAAATCCTTGCACAGTTGCTCATAGATAGATGGTATGAGTTTGCGGCACTACTTTTTTTTTTTTTGTTAATTATGGAGAAATGTAAGCTATTTTCCGCACACATTAGAAGGGTCTTGGTGTAACTAATTGCCACTCACCATCAATGGCAGTTGACAATATCAAAATGATATTTTAACTTCTCACACAAACTTAGCATTCCAGTCTTTCTTTAATCATTATTTTTGCAATTTTTAAATTATTACTAACATTATTGCTTAGTACATTCCACTACACAGAAAAAAAAAAAAGACCTAGTTTGTAGGGGATGGTGGGAAATCATTACATAAATTGCTATGCTTCTAGTAAACTCTTTTTTATATAATTCCTTACATTTGTAATTGATATTTATACAATGTGAGAAAGGATATCATCATGGAGTATATTCACAACTCTAATAGTATGGAGGGAATTTTTTTGTAAACCTCAAACTGAGGGAAAATTTGTAAATATCCCCACTCTAGGGAAAAATTGTAAAATATTCCTCCATCAAGGAGGAGATTTGAACCAAGGATAACTTGGTTTGTTTGTTAAACAAGTGACATTAAATAAATTTTACATTAATCATCAACGTCTTAAAAATTAATGAGTTAGATGGAATCGCTTGACGCCCTTACATAAATTACTTCTTCGAAGGTGGATGATGTGATGGGAATATTGTCTCATTCATTTTGTTAAACTACTTGCATGATTATTTTTCTTCTTTGGTTGTAGACTTCTCACCAAGAGAGGAATATAATAATGATCAAAAGTGGAGGCCACAGCTAGTATTTCTCTTCCACTTATTTGCAAAAGGGTAGTTGGCATAAGGCCAAAACGAATAGCTTTTATCAGGAATGAAGTTGTAGTACTACTCCACCCCACTCCTTGTTGGTTTTTGTATTCCTTGGCCCACGGCTGACAGTGTAGATCTGTAGCTAGATGGAGACCCATAGACGCCTATATTGACATTTTTTGTGGAATTTAACACAAAGCCATCATTTTCAGTCCAACCCACGTTTAGTTGTCCAAATCAAAGTCAGCTATTGTAGGAGGGAGAATTAGGTGCTGCACATGCAAAACCTATCTCCCCTTATACATACAGTTTGCGGGGTTTTTCAAAAGTACAAAGCTTTTATGTACAGGGATATAATGATGCCCATATTATTGCTGATTTCATTATTGTTACCCCCGTTTTGGGCTCACTTGGATGGTAAAATTAAAATCTATCCTAGATCAAGTATTTCATTTGAATCAGATATTTGTAGGGCCCTTTTTTGTAAAACTATAAAATTAGTGTAATGAAATTAGTAAATTTATATATCTATTAATTTTGAAAATTAGGATTCAATATCTGCGTCATCTAAATATTATTTTTGTACAAATAAAATAAATTTATAAACTCATGTAACAGTAATCTAATAAATCTGTACATGTATCTAAATAATTTTCGCATCTTATGTATGTTTATGTTTATGTATGCTTTTACGCAGGTATCTCTCCTGTAAAACTTCAATTGAAATAAATTTTAGTACAGTGATAATGCCAATAATTTGAAGAAAAAGAAGCAGATTAATATGTTCCCCAAAATCGTATAATACCATTGAAATCTTTAATGGTTTAGGCACCAGAGAAATCCTTCCTCACACATATGATTAGATTACAAGTATATATATATATATGTGCGCTACGAATTTATTTTTATTACCATTTAATACTTAGTCTGAATTGCAAGTACAACACGCCTGTGTATTTTCGTTTAATATCTACCAGCTGCTTAATACATGGTGTTTCTTCATTGCCAATCCCAATATCTACCAGCTGCCTAATACATGGCGATTCTTAATTGCCAGTCCAAAGTCCAAACCTTTCGTATGGTATTCCATTCAAACCAGTTTCAGTTGAAAACACATTGGCGGCCGGAAGCTAACATGTTCCAACCTGAGTTGGACAAGCAACTTTGCCCCCTCTCATTTTCTGGAAAAAAATGCCATCAGCACTCGAAAACGACAGTTCCCAATCTCAGCCTTTGAAATTTTCTTTTTGAATTTTTCCCGTTTCTCCCACCGATAGAGGAACATTGATCTGATTTTGCAGTTAAATTTTTAGCTTTTCTCGTATACAACAGAAAGGAATTCAATCCAATTAAACAAAAGTTTTGACTTCGGTGGCCCTCCAACTTTGCTTAATTAATTGCAAATTAATCGTTCATGTAGTGTGGATATTTAATTTTCAACTATTTAAGTTTTAAATATTTCAAAACAAGCGGCATAGCCTCTCCCTAGAAAGATTGACTTCGGGATTACACATTGTGAAACTTAAAGAGTTTATTTGTAAATTAATACCCAGTTAAAATCATAATGTCTGATTTTTCAATTAAGCAAATTTATGAGCTCCTTTTGAGAGAAACTAAAAAAGAGGCATGCAGGGAGAGATTTCATGCTGCAAAAGGCAATGTTGTTAGAACTAGAATGGTAAAGAAACTAGTTTGGTTTGAACCAAATGAATTGGGTGACGTAAACATTTCATGTTTAGGGAGTTTATTTCTATAAAATCCTTTTTTTATGTAGTCGTATTTATTTTTAAAATCTTGATGGTTAATAGAAAATTCACTTCATCTATTATATTTAGCATAATTCATACTATCATGAAAACCCTCTAATTTGTTTTGTATCATTGTACATAAGTTTCATCTATAAATATGCAAAATCAATGTAATAAAATGGTTTAATGTTAAAATATTGATTTTAAAGTAAAATTTTCAACATCTAAATGTGTAAAATATCATTTATATATAAAATGATTATATAAAACATTATAATACATGTGTAATTGGATTTAATCAATTTGAAATTTTAGATATGAATATATATTTTTTGGGTAAATGTGACCCATGCATACACTTGATTTGGATAAGAATCGATCTCTTAAGTAAATAAATTATGTTGAATATAATAAATGGATTGAATTTTTCTTTAAAGATTAAAATTTTAATTTTAAACGTATTACATGATTCTACTTTATATAACATACTCACATAGAAGCAGAGCCCCATATTTATAATGTCATAAATATTTAATTATTAATTTTTTTAAATATTAATAAATCTTAATATTTATAACTTCAAAGATTATATGTTAAACCTAAAATCTACCATTCTAATAAACAAAACATTTCAAAAAAAATACTAGAATCTTTTCAAAGCTATATCAACTAAACGGAAATATAACTTACTAAAGAAAAGAAGTTAACTTCATTAATTGACCCAAAAGAAGATGTAATTAAAATTTTTTATATATATATAAAATACTCAAACTAGTCAAACCGCTTGAACCGGTTCAGGATCCGATTTGTCCTGTCCTACTTAATTAAATGTGATGGTTGGCACGCTACCACTTATCTGCATGCATAACATGTAGCCAAATTGCAGAGGTCTGCCTTCCCTTCCATCCCTCTGCATTACATGTTTTTCCTTACTGTTGGCAGCAGCCATTTTCTTCGTAGACAGCCTCTAGAAGACGTGAGACGACTGGACTTCTACTGAATGCGACAAAGACCAATCGCCTCTCATGTCATCCACAAATAAACCCAATTTAATATTTTGCCACCATTATATTTGAAGACTAATATAGTGTTCAGATAATTATTTAATTATGGGTGAAAAAAAAAATTGTGGGCCATGTGGAGGTAAAAAATAATAATATTTCCTACAACTATTTAAATGAAAAATACGTTTTTTTTTTAAAATCCTGTGTGTGATGATGACGTATATGGAGCTGTACGATACACCACCTACAGCGTATCACATCAGGGAAGTCAAAAACGTTGTGCCAGTGTCTTGCTAGCTATCCATGCCATTGGATGTCACCATGTTTAGTTTTTGTAGGTCAATCCATTTCACATTTGCTGTAGGTCCGGCCATGCATACCAGATGCATGTGCTATGGACCAGTTACGTGCGTCTGTTTGCTAGATATCCATGCCATTGGATGTCACCATGTTCTTGTAGGTCAATCCATTTCACATTTGCCATAGATCCGATCATGCACACCAGACACATGTGCCATGGACAAGTTACGTGCGTTTGATTGGTAGTTTACTTGTTTTGACAAACCCTTCTATGAAGAAGTTCATTTTGGTGATATTCCATCCATTTTGTCCGTAGTGATAAAATATAGGAAATTAAATTCATCTATTTTATTTAACATTATTTATTTAGTTATGGAAATCACATCATTTGTCTATGATTATTGTGCATGGTTCCAACCATAATATATCAGTGTATAGAATCAATTCTAATAAATTATTTGATGCCAAATATTAACCGCTAAATACAAATTTGAAAATTGCACTTTTAATATCTAAACAGCCTAAAATATTATTAGTCAAAAAATAATGTTAAAAATAATGGACACAGTTGATTTTTCCATTACTCATTAAGATAAGAAAAAATGGAAGGAATTTTATAAAATTGCTTCTATGTAACCTGAATATAAGTGGAACTCATCTTGAAATTTGAGTGTTTGATTTTGTCCGGAGGAGATTCCATAGCAATTATCATCATGTAAATTACTTTGCAACTGTATCGTTCATTTAGGGCTCATCATTGCTGCAAAAGAAATTTAAATTGGGCAACCCAGCGAAAAGCCAAAATTTCGTTGCTAATGATTATATCAAAAGAAACTTGTTGCTTATATATATATATATATAGACCTGATCATTTACGACCGGTCGGAAATCCGGTCATTTTAAGAATATTTAAAATGACTTAAATACTCCTGTATTTAAAAATTCAAAATAAATATATATACATATCCAAAAATGGTAAAATTTGG
>JAXCLR010000001.1:7632275-7642349 GCA_035584095.1 Annona squamosa
ATTTTAAATAATCCAACAATCTAGTGATTAAATGGCAACGACAGCTGAGTGTATGAAGTTATTTATGCAGCCCCTTATTCCTTTTCATTTAAAAATATTTATCAGCATGCATTTATTTATTATTTCAAAATACCGTACGTATTAAAGACCTTTCATACTCTTGAAAAAAAATATTATTATATTTATTCTCAAAAAATACAAAAATTCTCAATGAAAATGATTTTTAATAATATGATAAAATAAATATTTAATTTGAAAAAACTTAAAATAAATATAAAAGGTTACAAAAAAATCTCCATACAGCTGAAAATTACCCACATATGCACAGTAGTTCAAAGTAAATAGAATCCGGATCCATGTCAATGCGCTCTAATGTGCTTTTACCAAGACAATACTGTTTGCGAATATTAATTGTCAAAATTGTTTCAATGAGTGCAAGTTTGTCACACTAATACATAGAAATTGTTAGATGAATATGCAATGATTTCGGGATTTGAAGATGCCACTTGTGTTCTTTGATTTACTGTCTTTCTGACATGCAACATGGGGAGTTGCCGTGTATGAAGCGAGGAGGTCCGGCGGAGTAGCAGCATAGTGGGGCAAGTAGGCTTGCTACGTGGTTCCCCACGCCTCTTCCTTCCGTATTCCTTCCTTTTTTTCTTCCCCCTCCTCTCAGTACTTTGCTATTCTCACCATATAATATACTCCCCTCATCTCCCAAGTCTCCCAAGTCCCAAAAGTTTTCTCCCCTTATATATCTCTCCCCAATCTCATACACTTCTCTTCTTAATCTCTTCTCGTTGCACAAAACAAAACCCAAATTCTAAAACTTCTTCTATTCTCATATTCTCTCATATTCTCTCTCTTTCCAATATTAACCATCTTTGTCTCTAGATGTATAGAGATCAGATGGCTTGTTCGTGCGCATGAAATTCCTTAATTTCCAGAGCAGTCCATGGTACTGCTTCCACGTGATGGGCAACCACATCGCATGCATCCAAAGCCTCCCTCCCGACGTCTCGCCGGACCGCACCATCAAGCTCATCCGCCCCGACGGCCGCGTCCAGATCTACCACCGCCCCATCCCTGCTTCCCACCTTATGCTCCAGTTCCCTAAGCACCTCATCTGCCATTCCGACTCCTTCTTCATCGGCCAGAAAATACCCCCTCTCTCCACCTCCGACTACCTCCGCCTCGGCAATAACTACTTTCTCCTCCCCACCCACTTCTTCCAATCCGTCCTCTCCTTCGTCACCGTCGCCTCCATCGCTTCCTCCACTTTCCCCTCCGCCTCCGCCAAGACCAAACCAGATCATCTCGTCAAGAACATCGCCACCTGCCGCCTCTTCGACGTCCATAAGACAGCCTCGGGGACTCTCCAGATCAGGGTGTCTGATGAGTTCATAGCGAAACTGGTGGAGGAGGAGGATGGGGAGGAGGGAGAGATGATGGTGGAGGCGGCGGCTGAGAAGAAGGCTCCGGCCTCGCCCAAGGGAAGAGTTTGCACGACGCCGGAACTGGAGAAAGACTACACGAGGTTGGTGGGGTGCAGGAGAGAGAGAGAGTGGAAGCCGAAGCTGGAGACGATAAGGGAGAAGGAGAAGAAGAAGCTGGCGAAGAAACTGTCTGCATTTGGTTTGAAGAGGAGGAAGAATAGTCATGTGGCGCCCAAAGGAAGCCAGAAGACGACTAGCAAGAAGGCAGAAAACCACTCGACCCCACCACCACCTCCACCACCACCACCTCGTCCTCCCAAAGCAAGCAAGAAAAGCAAGAAAGCAGAAAAACTCCCACCCCCATCTCCACCTCCGCCTCCGCCTCTTCCAACCTCCAAAGCAAGAAAGAAGAGCAAGAAGGCAGAAAAACTCCCAGCTGCACCTCTACCTCCTACATCCAAAGCAAGCAAGAAGAGCAAGAAGGCAGGAAAAATCCCAGCTTCAGCTCCTCTTCCGACGGCGGCGGCGGCGGCGTCGCCACCACCACCACCACCACCATCACCACCACATCTAAAGCAAGGAACAGAAAAACAACAGACGACCCCACAACAGAAACAAAAGCAGCAGCAACAGCACACGAGTACTAAAAAGAGCAAAGGAAAAGTAAAGAAATTAGTACTGTTGTGAACATTTTTTTTCCACCTCTTTTGGTTCTTTTTTCTTAATTTGAACATGCCATGTATTATCTCAGTTAAAAGATACATAGAAATACAAGTGAAATATCAAGCATCTGCCTTGTGTAAAAGTTACAGATGCCTCTCCATCGATTGTGGCCTTTTGCTTCATTTTCTTTTAACATAGAAAGCATACCCAAATGGTAATGGAAAGATACGTAGAAAATATTGTTACACAAATGGTAATGGAAAGATTTGTGTGAAATATTGTTAGAAAAAATTAAAATATTTGTAAGATATATGTAGAATATTATTAGAAAATGGTAAGAATGTCTCATGTTTGATTATAATATTAATTGAGATGATTAATATATAAAAGTGATAATGGAAAGAAAGTTTATATTTTCAAAGTTTATTCGACATATATATACACGCACTAAAATAAATTTTAGATTAATTTTTTAATCATCATTTATCTTTTCAAATCATTATCCTTTATATATTTAAACCTTATTAATTTTCTCCTTGGCAATTAGCATTGAGTGTTTTTTTTTTTTTTGAAATTATTAGCATGGAGTTGAATGCATAGATTTAGTTGTTTTCAAAAAGCTTCCTATATTCATGGGCTTCCCGGACGGATTTTCATCGCTTTAATGGCCCGCAGACCAATTGAATGGCTCTGATCAGTATTATTTTGATTTTACTTTCGCTTGGATGATGATCTGCTACTCAAATCGACCCACAATTTTGATTAAAATTAGTTTTAGTAACATGTTAATTTTTTTTTATTGCATTAGAACTTTACATTACAAGGAGAACGCTTCCATTGGACTTGAAATCGGTAACTTTCGCTCTTGAGGTGATGCCATTGGTTTTCAGGTGTATGCACCCGGTGCATTGAGGTGCATTTAGCTTCGATGCTCCCGGGTACATACAACTATTTTTTATTTTTTTTAAAATTTTTTTTATAAAATGGTTAATTTAAGTGTATTTAATATATGTATCAATTTTTACCAATTTTGAATATTTTTAGATATTTTGTTTAGATTTTTAAAAGTTAGTAGCATTTTTAGTAATTTTAAATTACTAAAAATGCCACTAACTTTTAAAAATCTAAAAGTATCCAGAATTGGTAAAAATTGATACATATGTTAAATACACCTAGATTAACAGCTTCATGAAAAAATGTTTAAAAAAAAAAATATAGGTGTAGTATACCCTAGTGCATTGAGGCTAAATGCACCTAAGTGCATACAATTACAGCTCGATGCCATTAGGCTTAGAATTAAATAAAATAATCTTTAGTAACATGTTTAAATTAAATAAAATTGAAGAGACAAGATTTTGGTGTAAATATCAAGGTGAGATTAGACGAGATAAGCGCACTAAAATCTTCAAGGATACGTGCACGATGAAATCATTTTCCATGATAAAATGGTGTAAAATTAAAAGGGATATATCTTTTACATAAAATAAAAGAGAAAATCAGAAAAATACTTCCACGGTTCCAAGTACCACTGAAAATTCCAGTATACCACTCTCATTTCGGTGGGTACTTCGATAATTAAATAAAAAATCAACTCATTTGTCTAGTTTAACACATCATTTGTTTATCACAGCCTCAAAAACTATTTCCATTACAAGAGAACTAATATTTTATGAAATATTTTTGGCAATGCTTAGCTTTTTTGTCATGGGAAAACTTTATGTAGAGACATAAATAATTATTATTGCTAAAAATCAGTATTTTAGCAACAATATCATGAATGTTGTAAAAAATACTAAACATGTGACTTTTAGTTAAAATTCAAAAGATCATCACAAAAGCCTTTTTATGATGGATTTATAATGATGTGGTCATAGTGATATTATAGTATAAATTAATATAAAATTTTACATCACTACACGTTTATTTTTTTATAGTGTTGAATCAAAGTCTTAAGTAGTTTATACTATTTTAAAATATATAATTATGTATAAATTATAAAAATACATAAATACATTCAAATATGCTTTAGAATATTACAATAGTTTATTAGATTGTTCATTTATATATGAAAGATGTTTTAGACGATTCAGATATTAAATTAATAACTTAAAATTGATATATATTACCTTAGGTTTACTTTGTTATTAGATGGGAATTGTGTATATATTTAATTTGTATAAAATTTGATTGTCAATTAAATAAATAGTTTTAAATGTAATGATGGGATTATATTTTGATTTAATCATCACCATGGCTTTAAAATGCGTCGACACAATAAAATCTTCATTAGTACTAATATTATTGAAATATTTCTTTTAAAAATAGATTTTTGGTAATGATTTAGTGAAAACATCATTTTAAGCAAAAGTGGAAATCCTAGGGTTGTAGCTCATCAACTCTTTTTGTAAAACCTAAATCAATCAAAATGCTGAATAAATGATATTTACTTAGGAAATAAAAATGTTTCTCCATAAAATAATTATAATACCTAAAAATAAAATGATTGATAATTATACTGTTTCACTTCTACAAAACGAAGTTGTCTCTTTTTAGTTGTTTTATGAATAGGGCTGATTTTGGTGTCAAAATCAAAATCTAACCTACCAAATGTATTTAGAATTACTTATTTAATTAGAAAATAAGGCTTCATCCTATTAAAGATGTACAACCCCACTAAAATGTGCAAAATTAACATAATTAAATGATTTAACTTATATGTAAATTTTACAGATGACTTTTCAATACTTAAACTATCTGTAATATCTTAATTCTTATCTAAGTAAATAACTTTCTAAAGTAATATTCCACTCGAATACATCTATGAATGGATCAAAGCATTTTTATATAATTTACATATAAATATATATTTTTAAAAAATATTTCTTAGTTATATGATAAAATAAATGGTTTTCAACCAGGTGAATGGTTTATTTTTTATTTCATAATCAAAATGGGCCCCATGCAAAGAATTAAAGGAAAAACTTCGGTGTACACCGAAACTTGACCTGTACTTGTGAACAAGTTTGTTGTATATATATTTGAAATGATTTCTATTTTTACACAAAACATCATTTCAAACAAGATGAATGGTTTAGATTTCAAATCAAGCATTTACACTCTTTTGGAAAGTGGAAAAACGTTTCCTCTAAATAGCTGCCCAGAATTTGGGACTAAAGCAAATGGAGAGTACAATTAAAATTTTAGACAATTATACTAAGAAAATAGAATTGTTGAGACATACGTGAGGATAGATAAATGTTATATATACCATAAAAGAATAAAAGATGGAGAAATAAATGGATAGGAGGATAGCTTATCCTCACCGAAAATTCCATGGTGTTGTCATAATGTCATCAAGACAAACATTTTACCAAGCATAGAAGAGTGACTCCAGTGTCTTTGACCAGGTCACCCCATTCAGCAAATATCAGAAAAGGCTATGACTCGGCCCAACTGCAACTCATAAGATAAGAGATTTCTTTCGAATGAAGTAATAAGAATTTGAATTAATTTCCATATATCTATCTATCTATCTATGTGCCACTCGACTGCGCCGCCAATTTGTAATAACCCATGATCTTTTCCATAGCTTTGTATCTGGCTTATTCATAGAAATCAGCTGGCTCTTTTATTTCTTTTTTTGGGTACCCACAGTCAACAATAGATGGCATACCAGGTTAACTGAATCCAGAAGCTGTAATACTCTGACATAACTGAGCTGGGGTGGGGACGGTACATGCCCACAATCTAGTAGGTTTTGCATGTCACATTCAACAAGGGTATTTTTGCAAATAAAATTTATAAATAGGAGCATTTAAAAAATTACTTGACGATAAAAACTACAAACTTTAGAAAAGATGACTCTGCAAGTACCAATAGCCTTTTCTTTAAAGGGTATTGAATGTCTAATGTCACCTTGGTTTACTTGTTTTAAAATATATTTTTTAAATCTAAACCGTTTATTATGTTTATCCATGTGTATTTATTCATAATGTCGAAAATCACTTTGATTGGTGGTTTTTGACATTATAAGAAATATATATAGATAAATATAATGAAAGATTTAGATTTAAAAATATTTTAAAATAAGAAAATTGTTAGCCTTAAAATAAATTTTGGCTCACGCAATAAAATTTAAAACTAAAAGAGGAAAAGAGGAAAGAGAAGTTATGTGGAGAATATTTCAATTTATTATTGCACGTTATTTAAGTTTGGCACTTTACTTCAATCTTAAAAGCATAATTTGCAACTTGACGTACATTATTGTAGCCCAAATTTAACAATGCCCGATCATTTGTGCCCGTTCATCTCCATCCCATGAAAATCAACTCCATTTTTTTAAAACTACATATCATTCTTCATCACCTCCTTATACACCTAGAGCTAGCTCTACCATGCTCTTGCCAAGTTTCAATGCATAATTTTATTATTATTATTTTTTTGGTGGAGGGGGGGGGGGGGGCATATGGAAATTGTAAAGGGATAGGTAGTATGTACATAAGCAATCTTGAATGAAATGAAAATGGAATTTCTTGTGGTTTTGGATATATGGTTTGGAATCTTAAGAGTCTTGGATAATTTCTTATGTGCTCTGGACATGTGTTTTGGAATTTTTAACAAAATTCAGTTGGACTTGTTGAAATTGGGTTGTTCTTAATGATCTATGTTTGAAGCCTATGTCGAATGCTGTTAAAAAAGTCTTTTCAATTCATGTATGAAGTTCAAATGTTGAAACTGAATTGAAACTTGATGTGCTGGGCAAATTGAATACAACAAGTTAAGAAGATGGAAATACAAATGAATCTTGTTAACTATACATGTCTTAATCATAATTATGGTAAGGTAAATATTTCAAATTGGTTTTGTTAAGCATAAAAAAGAGGGAGATTGTGAGCTCAACTAATGAAGATTGCAAATTAATGTCGAGTTTTGATAATTAACAATCAATTCGATAAGTTTTAAGGATACTTATCATATTTGGGGTTCATGTATATAAGAAAGAAATTCAAAAATCAAGTGTAGATAATTGAAGTTGCATTCTGAGTTGGCTTCATATATAACTTAGGTAAAGTTATAACCCAAGTCGACTATAAAAGCAACCTCAATTGAAGAATTCAAGGCGGAGAGTTTTGGAGGCAAATTGCATAGATGAAGTCATACCTGAAGTCGAATTCACTTGTGATTTGGGTTAAATTGAAGACAAAGTCGATCCCAACCTATAACTCGAAAAACTTAAAAGAAGCTAAAACTTTTTGTCCAAAAAATGTTACTTGAAGTCGCAACCTAAGTTGAAGTTAACTCTTGCTAGTGACTTGGAAGAAGAAAATGACACTTAAACTTTCTGTCGATCATAATTTTACCTTCTCAAGCATTTAAAGCTTCATTAAAGTATTTTTAAGTCAACTTCTCAAGTTCATTGCAAAATATTTCAAAGTTCAAGCATTTTCTTCAAAATTTCATTTTCTTCAACATTTTTCAAAGCTTGCTATGCTAAACATTCTACGCATAATGTAAAGTGCAATATATTATATTTGATAATTTTTGATTTTATATTGACAATTGGCTTATTGTTGGAGACTAATGCTAATGTGTGAAAAGTAGAGTTTAGTTGGAGTCGTACACACCAATTGCTTGTACTTGGTTGTAAAAGGGCCCCTAATACTATAATTTAAAATAGAGCAGAAGCTTTGTGTTGTAAATCAATAAGGGATAATGGAGCCCAAGATACAAGAGATGTATACTTAAAAAAGTAGAGCAGAGAAGTTACCTAAACCACTATAAAATTCAGTGTCTTCTTATGCATTTACTTTCCTTTTCTTTTCTCTTATATTTTTAGCTCTCTATATTTCAATTAAGGAGAATTAATTCTCAAGGGGTTAGGCTTAAATAGAAAAAAAAATTTTAATTATCCAACTTATCTCTCCACTATTGGGTAAAGTCATTTGTTTGGAACCAATAGATGGGTCAAACACGATCTTGATTTTGGCTTAACAAAAGAGTTTATCATAACTCTTCAATGCTAGGCAACTTTAAATTTATTGGATTGTACATGTTCATAGGTCATGCTACAAATGATCAGGTTTTGCAGATTGTGCGTTCTCCAACATGAAGGCAAAATGCTAGCATAGAATTAACTATAATAACCTCCCACCAAAGCAAGGATGAGATCTGATATGTTAGATTTACCATGATATGATTACTCAGATCATGGAAACCAAATAGAGTTGTTGACTCAGATCTGATAGCACAATAAATTTGACTTGAGTAACATGACAACTTATTTGGATAACGCATAGGTTTATGGTTGACAAAGCTAAGACTTAAGTCAACTAGTATAACAAGTAGAATTATTCTCAATCGAGACTCATGTCATGTAGTGTTATCGCTTAAGTTTGACATCATTATGACTAGGCACAAATACTGTGACGACTAGAAATGAACAATATAATGACTTAGAAGAAGTAAGAAACAGAAGAAAAGATAATGATCTACATAAAGGATAAGAGAAATGTCTTAATCTCTTACTTCAGATAATTTAAGCTACATGGAGATCTTCCATAAGACACTAAGTCTTTCGTTTATATATATTAATTCCTAAGGAAGAAAGCTTATAACACTCCAATATAGCTTTGGAACAAAGAATTTTTTTTAAAAAAAAATGAATAAAGCGAAGGGAGAAGGCTAGGAGGAAGCCCCAAGGATTGTGCCAATAGGTAGTGTCGAGTTCCTATTTATAGGGATAGGTAGGGTGCCATGGCTAAGTCACTTAGTTATCATAACTAACCTATCCAGCACTTTCATTTCTTGGATTGTAAAGAACACATGACAGGATTTTTAGAGAGAAAGGTCCTACAACTAAGTCCATTTGCCATGGCACCTAGTTATTTCACAGCCTTTATTCTGGACACATGATGGCCATGCAGGATAAAGGGGTACTGCAGAACTCCATTCAGGCTTGATTATTCATCTCTTCTTCTTCTTCATGTGAGTTCCACTTATGATGATTTGCTCGAACCATTCCTTTGAGTACTTCTTTAAGCTTCTCATAGTTGGTCCTTAACTTCTACATAACTATTGAGTCATTTTTAATGGTTTATGCTAAAATGCCCTAGATAGTAGCCAAATCATACAAAAGTTATATAACATCTATCCAATCATTCTTGCACATCCTAAAACATATAATAATCAAAGCTCAAATCAATTTCCAAGGCAAATCCTTCCCAATACATGATTTTATGTTGTTAGCTTCATTTTACCCAAATTGCCACTTAACAATTCAAATTATGAAAATCACCGAGTATAAGTAATCCAACTATGCAAATATACCAATACGCACCTAATATACGCGCTCAAATCATCCATAGATCAAATTTGTAAGTTCCACCCCCACATCTACTTAAAATTACCAACAAGAAACCCTGAGGTCTCAACTAGCTAAGCTCATATTCTTACTTTTATAACTTTATTTAGAATACTTTTCAACGTTTAGATCATTATCCTTCTATTGATAATTACAACAAATATCCTTAAATCTAACTAATAGTTATATATAATATAAGCATGTGCAAATGACTAATAAAAACATTATTTGGACTAAAATTATAGATCCTACATGTAGATTGATCTCAATTGGTGAGAAGCATACCTTAAAAAACTAAAATTTAGATTCGAGAGTAATTTTTTTTAATAATGGACTACATTTTCTAAAACATTAATAATTTTATAATTAATCAGCTAATTAACATTATGGGTGCAATTTGGGTTAAGATAGGTCTTTATTGTATCTCTTTTTTTTTTTCTTTTTTTTTTGATGAAAAGGAGAACCTTATCCCTACCCCCTTTCGATATGAAAGGGGTTAGAGATAGGGTAGTTCAAGCAATTCATTTTTAAAAAATTGTCTGTACAAATTTTTCCAAAAATAGCCTGAGGGGGATTACCCCACCACATCTGGTGTTCCTCAGGAGAACAAAGCAC
>JAXCLR010000001.1:7708969-7725818 GCA_035584095.1 Annona squamosa
AAATAAACCTATATTAACAGCTTCATGAAAAAATTTTCAAAAAAAATAAAAAAAATAGGTGCAGTGCACCCGGGTGCATTGAGGCTGAATGCACCCGGGTGCACTGGATTGGGCTCCAAACAAAAGAGGCACTGCACAAGATTTAGGCTCGAACATGTGTTCCAAAAGTAAAAGGGAAAAGGGCCCAGATCACAGTCCTAATCTTATGCGGCCAGCAGCATGGGATTTGCTGTGTATTTTGCCCAAACCTTCATTTTTTATAAAATTATTATTCTAGATGTATTTAACTATCTACAAGTTTTATCATGTATGCATGTTTCTTTGAATTTCGAAAATAGTAAATTTTTATATACAAGTTAAGGACGGCCAATCATTTTTTTAGTTTTTTATATACATGTTAATCTAAATATGATAATTATAATATTCTTGTTTAAAAATTAAAAATATATGGGAATATATTCAAAAATAATAAATTAAAAAGTATGTATAAATATATTCAAAAAGATAAATTTTGGTTTATAAATTAAACATACAAATACTAATATGTTTACAAATAAGCTAAAAATTAAAAAAAATATATGTTAAACGACTGCCGGCCGGAAGGAATCACTTCTATGAATTAAATATACTTAGGATAAAAATGTTACAAAAAATAAGAAATTGGGGTTTTCTTGGGCCCCTCTGGATTCTTTTATCTATTGAACTGTATAAATATGGTATATAATAAAACTGAACATTATGGGTATTCTTTGGGGAATAGATGATGCTAGTAAGAGAAGGAAATGAAAAGATTAAGGGTACTTGAGAAATGATAAAACTTTTAAATAAAAAGTTTTTATATAAAATTTTTGAATCGAAAGAAAATAATACGATATGATGAAGATAATAGCGATGAGTAAAAAGAATAAAATTAAAATAGCTAGGTTAGTTGTATGAATAATTATAAGAAATGACTAAAAATAGAATAGTTGTACAAGAAAATATAAATAAACAATTAAAAATATAATATTTATGGAGAGTAAAAGGTTTTAATTTATATTTTTTTATTTATTGCCAAACAATGCTAAATAAATAAGTATTGTTTCATTGAGATACGAGTATATGAGAAATAAAAAATAATATTACAAAGTTGAAAATTAAAGTTGTTATATGTTGAAAATAGAAAAAACTAGCAAAAAAAAGTGTTATTCAAAATTAGAAATTTTATCATCTTATTCTGATATCTTTGCAATTCATTTACTTCAGCAAGCTACCCAAGTAGAATTTTACAAATGACTCAGTAAAATTAACTATTAATCATTGAAGTTTTTCGTTTTGCTTCACATAATTTATTTTATTATAATGTTAAAAATCATTTAAATCAAAATTTTAGGTTAGTAGTACCTACTTTAAAATATATATTCATGTAAAAGTTGACTACTTAGATCTTTCATGCACGCAAGAGAGCATTATATTAACTTATATGGTATGATTCAATAACATGAATGTATTAAAACCTCAATATATACATATAACTCAAGCTTTTTAAATTTTTTTCATTTGTATATAATATCACGTGTATTTAGCTCATATACAGAAATTTATGACTTTTGACTTTATATATTTTATAATTTTAAAAATAAATAGTTTTTGTCTGCTAAATGAAAGTGATGATTATTGTTTTTTAAATTATAAAAAATATACATTTAAGTTTAAAATTGATAATTTTAGATATAGAAAGATTACATCTAGGCTCACTTACAAATAAAAAAGAAGAATAAAAATAAATAACAATAAAGCTAAAATCATTATCCTAATTTATATAGAAATGATGTTTTAGATAAGTTAAATATTGAATTAACAACTTAAAAAAGGATATATAAATAAAAAATTTCCTAAGATACTTTACACCTTAATTAAATGGGGCGATGTGCACATTTGAGTTGCATTAAAGTTTTTTACTAATTAAATATATAGTCTTAAGCTCAATGAGTATATTAAATTTTAATTTAATTATCCAAGTAGGACAAAATGGGGAGATAATACCAAAATATATTCATTTGTTTATAATTCCAAAATTTACATATATTGAAAATTTATATATTAAATATTTTAAAAAGAATAGTTACATATTTACTACCAAAACAAGTTTTTTGTTAGATAAAAATTTTCAATAAAAGCAATTTTTAGTGGTGATAAATTAAAAAAATAATGTTAAGAGCTTGTCTGCTAAGATGTTAAAAAAAAGGAGAAAATTTTGTCATAAAATTATTTTAAAGCAAGATAGTGTTGTGATATAATAAAATTTAAAAAAAAATTTAATTGCATGAAAAAATATCATCGTAGAAATTCTGTTATTTGTTTAGCATTACTAGAAATAAGCCCAGCTATAAATGTGTAAAGTCGACGTAATAAATTGATTTAACACTAAATATCGATTTTTTGAATTTCCACATCTAAATTATCTGAATTATAACTATTATATAGATAAATGATTCTATAAAGTATTATTATATTTTAATATATATGTGAATAATTAATTATTTTTTCTAATTACACAAAGATACCTCTATTTTTTAAGTAAATGTGGCCCATGCAATACTTAATTTAAGTGAAACTTAGTCTACTAAATAAACAAGTAATATTAAATATAATAAATAACTTTGATTTTATATTAATTATCAATATACTAAATTAAGGGATTATACTAACTATGCACTGCCCACTTGATATGCATAGAGCTCATTTATCTAGCCAATGCAAATTCAAATCTCTCCATTTGTGGGTTTAGATTTTTCCTCCTAATTATAAAGAGCTAAGCTTTGGAAATTTTTATCTTCATTTGTGCTTTGGTGGAGATGTGTTTCCAAAAAAGAAGATTGGCAAAGCTTAATGAGTTTTCCCATATATGAACAAGCTTGACTTATAATATCAAATTTCATCTTGTAACATTATCAATTAAAAGAATTAAGAGATTATGTAAATTTATTTTTAAGTAATCTAGTTATATAGAAGAGAAACCCTTCAAAATATAAAAACATAGAGATGAAAACTTTTCAAATCTTAGATTACGAATCAAAAATTTGTCATTTCAAGCCACTTTTAGATAGCATCAGTTGTCTTATTATGAATAGCAGCACCAGTGGAACTTTATTTTTTTAAGGAGACTTGGGAGCTCTATTAGTCCCAACCCTCCCTCAATTCTTGGCTAGGTTGGGACAAAGACAACCCAACAGACAAATTCATTCAAAAAAAATCATTGCGAAAAGCATTTGCAATACATTCTGGTGGTACATTCACCACTCATACTCAACTTGGTTGTATTGTATTACTAAGTTTGCTAAACAATGAGCAACACAATTACCTATTTTATATACATGAGGGACTTTACAATAATCAAAAATTAAAATCAGTCTCTTAATTGCCTCGGTCACCAAGCCCACTTGGGATCTAATGATTCCACCATTGTTGATGAGATCAATTAGTATCAGTGCATTACACTTCACATATATCCTTCGAATTAAGAGATCATGGATCCAATTTAAGCTCATTCTCACAACTACATCTTCCATCATTAAGGAATTTGTCAGACTGTCTAATTTTCAAACCTTTGCAGCTACAAAGTTTCCAGACCAGACCCTTATAACAGCCCCAAAACCAATGCAATTTCTAGGAAGACATATACCAAACATCTACATTCAACTTTAGCATATTCTACTCTAAACGAATCCATCTCGCTGGACTCTGGACTTTCATAAGTTGCAGCATTACAAATCTTTAGCATCCTAATAGAGTTCAGCAAATGAATTTGTCCCGCTGTACAGCTTGGTACCTCCTTCCATCTTATCCTTTTGTCCTTCATATATATCTTATTCTTTAGAAACCAAATTCGCCAGAAAGTGCACAATAAAAAAACTAAGGAGTACAACTATTTTTTACTATACAAACACTGAAAGGTTTTCTATATCCTATCGGCAAGAAAGTTAGGAGGGATGTGTAATTGATTAACATCCAATGCTTCTCTTGTCACCACACATCTTAAGAATAAGTGGTCGCATTCTTCCTCATCAACACCACACAACCGACAGATAGGATCAGAAATGATACCTTTTTTTGCCAAATTTGCTTTGGTCGGGAGTGAGTCAGTAAGAATCCTCCACCCAAAGATAATAATCTTTTTGGGAATCTTCAGCTTCTAGAGACACCAAAGAACCTAAGGATCCCTCAGCACCCATCTATTGTTCTCACCTTGCTAGTGGATCGTTACGACCAACCCGTATGCAAATTTAACATCAAATCTCCAATTTGTTCTAACATCTAGTATATCTGATCCTCCTCCACTCCATCAGGAATAGGGTGGTGGTCCCAAGTTTATGGCAAAACTTAAGAGGGGAGGGGTGAATTAGATTCTTGAAAAATTTTTTGGTAAATTAAAACTTAATCCCATATAATTTTAATACCCTTGACGAAACGTGATATGAGATAGAATGAGAGGGTTCAAATGGAATATAAAAATGTAAACAATCAATCCACATAAGATACAACAATATATAATGGTTCGGATAATCTTTCCTACTTCACTCTTCCAAGCACACACCCATTGTATCTTGGGTTCCACTATTGCATTTTCAATACAATATAGAGTACCCGCTATCTTTGAGATTTTAGCTCTATGGGGCATATATAATAGTCACTTGTTGGTGAGACCAAATCCAACCAAGCAAGTCCAATCTATTGGTGAGACAAACTCAAACCAATCAAGCAAAACCTGTTAGTGAGACAAACTCAAACCAACTCCCTATTTTTTTTTTTCTTGAATTTGGTCTCCAATACCAATTCAAGGCAACAATACAAAATAAATAGATAAAAGAGAATTTACACTTTACAATGTGTATTCAATAAGCTCCGGAAGCTCCTTGTCATGTGGAGATGATAATCTTGTAAGCACACTTGAAGTAGTAGCGCTTGAAACTTTAATAGTTGTTCAAAAAGACTTCAATACTTTAGAATAATGGAAGGTGTAAGCTCATCTTGTGTTTTTCTCTTTCTTTCCTCCTCTCTTCTCTTCACGTTCATACATCAATGGTACATATAAAGGAAAAATGATCTAGCCGTTTGGAGTGGAGATTTACGTGCATCTAGAGCTCAAAGGTTCGAATTTTTGACCGTTACGAGCTGAAGTCATAAGTGGAGTCGACTTCGGATGAGTGGAATTGACTTCGGATGGGTGAAGTCGACTCGGGATGCGACTTTGTCTTGTTAAAATTCGTTGTCCACTTGCTGTCTAGAATTTTGCCTTCGAAGTCGCAGGCGAAGTCGACTTGGGTTGAGACTTCACCCAAGTTACAAGTGAAGTTGACTTAGGTTGAGATTTCACTTTGCTGTCTGTCTGAAGTTGCACGTGAAATCGACTTGGCTATGAGACTTTACCCAAGTTGCAAGTGAAGTCGACTTGGGCTGAGACTTCACTTTGCTGAATTTCCTATTCATGAACTTGAGCTCTTGAAACTTAAATTATTTCACATTTTCATTTTCATAAACATAATTAGGGACAAAATATCTAAGCATACTTATACAAATTCATTAGAACTTTTTAATGATATTTCAATTATTTGTTAATTATCAAAATCAAATTAATCTTTCTTAAAGCAAGCATATGATCAACATAGGGATGTTCTTAATAGAATTCCACTTCTTCCCACCAACAGCCCTTAGAACCATTGTCACTTTTCATCTTCTATTTTGCCAATCCATGAACTCTCATACTTTATTATCATCACGTATTTCTAATGGTAGAGGGTCTACCTTAGTGAGATTTGTTGATGCCCAATTATCGCCAAAAAATTAATACTTCTCCCATTTTTCAATCTCCATTTGCATCCCAGTTTGAATAAATGTAGCTTTTAAAATGCTTTGCAAAGTGAAGGAACAATTTGCTTTTGTGCTACAATTTCAAAACTCATTATGGGGAAAATATTTGGCCTTCAATACCTTAAAAAGTAATGTGTTATGGTTCACTGTTAGCCTCCAAGTTTGTTATGCAAGCATAACTAGATTAAATAGTTATAACTTCATGAATTCCAGTCCACCATTTACTATAGGATTGCATACTCTATTCCAGGCTACCCAACTCATCTGTTTTCCCCCTCTCTCCCCCACCAAAAGCTCCTAAACTGGGCTTCAATCTCCTTATATGACTTCTTTGGAAGAAGAAAAAGGATGGTGGTGTATGCGGGTATAGCTTGGCCAATAACTTTAATCAAAACTTCTCTACCTCCTTATGATAGTAACTTGGCTTTCCAAATCTGTACCTTTTACCACATTAGCTTTTCCTAAACATGCATGTAGTCCCAAAACTTCTCTGCCTCCTTATGATAGTAACTTGACTTTTCAAACCTGTACCTTTTGCCACATTAGCTTTTCCTAAACATGCAGGTAGTCCTAAATATTTTTCAATCCTTCTAATTTTGGACCTGATCATGCATTCCAGCCTATTCTTTGTTTTCTGCTTTGTGTTATTGCTAAAGAAGACCTCAATTTTATTGATATTTACTTTCTACCCCGAACTAGATTCATAGAGTTGATCGGTTCTTTAAAATTAGTCACTTGTATTTTGTTTGCTTGCAAGAAAAGCAACACATCATCCACAAAAGAATATGTGGGAAGTGTTGGACCTTCTCTGCTCATGCTGACACCTTTTAACCATCATCTTCTGTGGTATTCTTCTAACAAAGCTGAAAAAACTTCTATACACAATAAAAATAAATAGGATGAGATGGGATCACCTTGTTGAATTCTCTAACTAACCACAAATGAAGAGGTTTTGAAGGCATTAATATTGACTCTAAATGTTGTTGTGGACACACGACTATAATCCATCTAATCCACTTTTCATAAAATTTATATTCCTCATTACTTGATATAGATAATTTAAATCTACATGATCATATGTTTTTACCATATCTAACTTGACAACTATTTCTTCCCTCTCTCACTTCTTCTTCTTTCTCATCACTTGCATGGCTTCATATGCAAAGGTTTGTTGTCTGTAATTAGCCATCCTTGGACAAAACCACTCTGATTATTAATATTAGACCATCTAAATAGTGCTTTAGTCTATTGCTAATACATTGGATAGAATTTTATATACTATATTACATAAACCTATGGGCCTGAAGTCCAATAATCTTTTAGCCACCTGTTTCTTAAGGATCAAAATTATCTCTATTTGATTTATATCAGCTACCATGTTGCATTGCATCTGCACTGACTCTGCCTCAAAGAAATTCCCATATGATTCAAAGATTTCCTCTACAACTGTGTCCTAATGTCTTGAAAAAAGCCCATCGATAGGCCATTAGGCCCTAGGGCTTTTGTGAGGTCCATCTCCTTAACTGTTTTTTATTTTATTTTATCCATTTCTATAGGAGCAATGAGTTTTCTATTATCCTCTTTTGATATACATTGTTTAACGTGCCCCACCACCCTCTGAGTATTCACACACTCCTCTACCTTGAACAAGGATATGAAATATTGCAATGTCATCCTCTCCTTCGGCCATTGATCACTTATCATAGTACCCTGTTCATCTTCTAGCCAAGCAATGTGGTTTCTCTTCTTCCTCTCCGATGCACATCTATAAAAATACTTAGTGTTTTGATCTCTATATCTCAATCAATTTACTTTTGATTGTTGTTTTCAATATAATTCTTTATCCTCTGGTAGTTGGCTGATATTCACTTTTTACCTTCTTTGTCTAGCTATCTCTTACATCTGAGAGGATTTGCTTTTTCAAATTCATAAGTCTTTCTAGTTGGGTCTTCAAATTCAATTCTATACTTTCTTTTCTATCTTTGCCAAGCAAATTATTTCTCCCCACAACTCTTTAATTTCCTTCCAAGAACCCCAAAAGTGATCCATTTTTTGCTTTTTTTTTTGTCCAGCTATCTAGAATGATCCTTCTTACCTCCTCATCTTTGCCCTGCAACTCATATTTAAAATTCCTACTCGATCTTCTTTGATTTTGCTTACTAATCATTTTGAGTAGTATTAGGCAGTGATTCAATGTAACCATTAACAAGTGTAAAAGTTGGACAAAGGGGAATCTTCTTAACCACTCGTCAACGCTTTGTATAATCTAGCCTCCACTCTATCTAATCCCCTTTTATTATTCTTCTAGGTGAAAGAAGCTCCAACAAAGTCTTGGTCCATCAGATTGTAGTCATTAATTGTCTCTCCAAAGGATAGCATTATACTCTCTGATCTTCTTGCATTACTTATATCACCTCATTGAAGTCCTTAATAACCACCTAGGATAAGTTGCTCTGTCTTCAATCATTTCATCAACTCCCATATTTCTATTCTCCTTTCTGATTTGGATTCCCATATTGCATGTCAGTCTCCAAATTCTTCTTGAATTACAATTTATCACTTCATCAAAATGATGTTGAGAGTGAGATATCACTCTCATATCCTTTTCCTTGTTCCACGATAGAGTTAATTCCCCTCTCCTTTCTAAACAATCAATTGTGAAGTAACATTCCATATAAGATCTTACTCTAATAACTTTCATTTTTGCCTTTCTCTTCTTTGTTTCACTCAAGAAAATTATTTTGAGAACTTTCTTTTTGATAGGATAAAAAAATTTTTGAATTATTTACGGATTTCCAAGCCTACGACAATTCCAAGCTATAATGCTCAGTTTGTACGCGGAGCTGAGTGCACCTCTTAGCTTCTGCCTCTGTATTGTCTATTGAACTATATCCTCGTCTAGGAATCTCCCCCTCTTCCTCGTTACCCTTCCCCCCATATTATCCACTTCCACTTCATCTAATTTCCTTCTTCTATGCTTCTCTTCCCACACTAGACTGATCCCAATTTCCATATTTAGTTCTCTCTCCATCATTAACCACTCTTTTCCACCTCCACCTTTTTCCTATGATCCCCTCAGTCTTGTTGTTCTCTGGTTATCCATCTTTTCTTCTCGCATAGGCCCTAACCCCCTACCTACCATCTCTAATACCCTCCTCCTTCCCCTGTTGTTTTTTCACTTTAGATTTACTATCCTCTTCTTCCCTCTTACCCCACTCATTCTCCTTCTTTTTATCTCCCATCAGATTCTCTCTCCCCAAACTGTCAACTCCAACATATAAATTATTGATTTGTTCACAATTCTTCCCTTCTTTTCCACCTATTTGGTTTGACCCTGATTTCTCTCCTTATCTCTCTTAGAATCCCCCGCCCCTTGACTCTAATCATTCAGACCTTTTTTTCATCTTAGTTTTTCCACAATTACTTTGTTCCTCTATCCAACATTGAATTCTTTCTAATCCTCCTTGCTCCAAACTTAGTTCTCTTATTCCTATCATCCCCCTTAAACTCTCACATCCCTCTTCTCTGCTACTCGTACTTATCTTTTTTTCTCCATTCTATTGTTTTTCTTCTCCCTATTTTTCTAATCTTTTGTTCAAGTTTCGATTACTCCATCCCCATTCCTCCATATTGCAAACTATGTATTCCCCTTCCATCCCTTCCTTTCTATAATGTGTATATTCTCTTTCCCTCTATATATCTCCTTCTCGCCTACTCCTTTGTATCATTGAGTTTCTTAATAACTAGCTTCTTCTAATACCCCCATACCTTTAGTCCTCCCCTTCACCCCATTACCATCATTTTCTCCTCTTCTCTATATCTTAGTCAAAATCTCACACTTTTTCCAACTTCTTGAGACTTAATTGACATTTGTCTCCTCTTCTTTACCCTATTCAAGCATAGCCATATTTTGATCCATATTCATGCCGCTAGCCTCCTCATGATAGTCTTCTTCAGCAATGTACAACTTTGGAATCATTTTGTCCTTCCTTCCTATTCCCCCTTTGATCTCTAGGATTTTGAATCCCATATGTAGGCTGCTCCCATAAGGCATATCTTCTTCCTTCAATTCCAAATTTTCTTTCATATTCTCATAGTCCTTGTATGCATGTTCCAATTTTCCACACATACAACATAAGATTGGTAACTATTCATATTGGAAGTAAAGCCATCTCCTCTCTTTGGATCCGATCTACACAAAAATTCCCCTTATGAAAGGTTTACGAGCATCCATAGTAAGTTTTACCATTTAATTATCCTTTGCATCAATTCATTGATTGCTTCTGAAGGAGTCTCTTATCGTCTTCCCCAACTCCATTTTGTCGACAAAGTAAGGAACATCTACAACTTGCAGAAAAAATGGTAACTTATGAATGTTTACATCTACTACCCTCATCAGAGCCTTGACTTCCTCTAATACATATAGTTGACGATCAAATAGCTACAGTCTCTCCTCAAAAAGTCCCTACTTGTTTTCTTCTTTCTCAAAAGTAATTAGAAATAGATTGTTATCTATCTTCACAAAAGATACCTTACCTTTTGTCTTCCAGGCCTCTTTCAACACTGTCTTTGTCATTTTCTTATTGTAGCTCTTCCTTGTCCATATCGAACAAAGAAGGGCTGAACGACTATTTGGATCAATCTTTTTGTATTTGTCAGCCCCAATTTGAAGTGTAGGGATTTCCTCTCCTAGTAGGTTTGCTTCGACTTGCAACATGTCTTGCACCTGATTATTTGTTTCTTAATGTTGTGTTTGGAAGCTTGAGAGAGAAAGATAACAACCACTTCTTTTCCGCTCGAGGTCCCAGTCTTCACCTTCTTCAGTACTCTAGATCACTTGGTAGAGACAATTGGGAAGGAGAATAGTGGTTCTAGGGTTTCATTGCCAGATAGAAAAGGTTTGCGCTAGTGAAGCTAAAGATGTTGCTTTGTAGGTGCATTTAATGCATAGATAGATAACCAAGATAAACATAAGGTGCTACTTCACATGTAGCGATTTAATTAAAGAGTTGACGCATAAGATGTTGTTTCTACTAGGCGGCACTTAATACAAAGAATTTTTCTAGCAACAAAAGAAGTCACCAAGTTTTTGGTGCATCCAAACATCCTCTAATGCCAAATCGTATAAAAGGTATATAGAAGTGTAAAAAAATTATATATTACCAAAGGAAGAAATAAATGGGGGCCAAACATGATAATTATGGTATACAATGAATTGTTGTTTATTAAACTCCATTAAATTGTGTTAAATTTTTTTATTACAATAGGACAAACTATTATAAAGACCATGAAGAATTTTATAGCAAACTCTTAGATATCTCGCAAATGATTTAAATGAATTTTAATAAAATTTGATAATATTTTATCTCAAAGTACAAAAATAGAAATTCATGAAATGCACAAAAATAGAAAAAATGCACCAAAGAATTTCGTAGAGTTTAACGAATTTTAACACATTTTGTGGCTTTTTTGTTAATTTTATTAAATGGAACTAACCTTGGATGAGCTTTTGGAGTTTAATGAACTTTATATTAAACTTAGGTTGTGTTCGGAAATGATAAAACTTTTGATCGAAGAGTTTTCTATGTAAAAGTTTTTGAAAGGAAAGAAAATGTTGTGATATGATGAGAGTAATTCGGAGGAGTAAAGAGAATCAAATTAAAATAGATTAGTTAGTTTATGAGTAGTGTATATATGATTAAAAAGTAATATATTGTATAGAAAAATGCAAAGAAATAATTAAAAAATTGGGTAGTCGTGAGTGAAAAGTTTTGGTTTGAAAAAATTTTGTTTAAACAAACACACCTGTTGACTTGTTGTTAACTCAAATTGAGTTTTTATAGAATTTAAGTTAATTAATTTAATAAAGTTCACAAAAAACTCATTGAATTTATTAATATTTGTTTGCATGCAAAAAATTATAAAAATAAAATGTACAAAAATATACGAAATTATATTTGCACGCAAAATTGTGTCAAATGAATCACATTTTTGAAATCAGGTGATCTAAAATCCTAAGTAGGGTCACCACCATCGGCCGAAGACGACGTCTAGCTTTGCTGTTGGGCTTAGGCTGCCGGCCACACCCAGATTTAAGCCCATTTCAAATTTGATGCCACATCAGCAAAATATTAGCCTGCTAGAGCGCGGATTAAAACAATGTTTCTCCGTCAACAGCAGGTAGTATGGATAATAGGCTTTACTAATTAACACGTTTATCATATTATGAGATAAAACTGCTTCTATCATACATTATGTTAATATGTTAATCAATATAGGGTGTGTTTGGGAAGTGATAAAATTTTTGAAATGTAAGAAAATAATATGATATAATAGAGATAGTGCTGAATAGTAATAAAATAAAGTTAAAATATATAAGTTAGAGAAAGAAAGTAAAATTAAAATATATAAGTTCGAGAAAGAAAGTAAAATCAAAATATATAAGTTTGAGAAAGAAAGTAAAATTAAAATATATAAGTTAGATGTATGAGCAACTATGTAGAAATAATTGAAAAGTAGAGTAGTTGTAAGGAAAAATTTAAAAAAAATTAAAAGATAAGACAGTTGTGAAAAATGAAAAATTTTAGATTAAAAATTTTTAATTTTTAATTTGTATTTGTTACCAAACACTTCCAAAGTTTGTCATGCAATAAACATGGCTATTAGCGGATGAGAGGGTAAACGCTATTTCAATCCCTGTTGTAGGGGTGCGACTTGATACTGGGTTAGTCCAAATCCGTCCGACCTATCCTGAGAAATCCCTAAACTAATATCGAGTTTATATTAATCAGATACCAAAATCCGACCTAGTTCAAACCTAATTTACCTCCTAATTTGTTAAAAGAATTGCATTAGTTTATATGTTAAGCATTTAAACTATAATTATAATAAAAGTTTTTCTGTGTAATTATAATCTAATTAAAATATAAAACTTTTATTCTAAAATTTAAATGTCATCTATATTTGTCCATAAAAAATTTAAATCTATTGATAAATAATTATAAATATATTAACTTTTTAAATTATTGCATGCATATTAGTTAGCTATGAGATATATAAGTTTTACTTTTATTAAATTTATTTGGATAGTGGTTTCATGTAATCCCATTAATTTTTTTCTTTTCTTGACTATTGATGATAAATTCATTACATTTATTGTATTTAGCATTATCTTTTAACTAGAAAATTAACTTTTATCAAAACCAAAGATATCACATGTAAATTATGAATAAATAACTTATTATAATCAAAAGTATATTTTAAAATTTATTGGTGTGAATGCAATAATGTTTAAAGATTTCGTTAATTTTATCGGTAAATTTTAAATTTCATTAGTTTGAGAGTAACTTGAATTTCAGCCCAAAACCAAGATTGAAATCAACGCCAACTCAACCTGAACCCAGATTTTAATATTAAGGTTTGGTTGAATTTATCAATAATTGATAGCTCAGGTTCGAATTTACTTAACCCTGGTACAATTCAACCCGGGTTGCACCTCACTACATTGAGCCAACCATCACCACTGTACTAGCAGAGCACTGAAAGGTTTCCATGCCGACCATCGAGCTTGGGGCCACATGGTGCTACACCAATGCGCATGAGGTGCTCGCATGGGTTATGCGGAGACATGCAATGGGGATAAGCATGCAATTCTTTTAGAAGAATGTGATCCTGTGCACCCGGGTGCCTTAGGCTTGGTGCATTCGGGTGCACTTAACTTATTTTTATGTTTTTTTAAATTTTTTTATAGAATTGTTAATATAATTATATTTAACATGTATATTAATTTTTACCATTTTTGAATATTTTTAGATATTTTTTAGATTTTTTTAAATTAGTAGCATTTTTAGTAATTTTGACAGCTCTATAAAATTTTTTTAAAAATATAAAATATGGGTTAAATACAACTGGGTGCATGCTCAGGATCAGGTTTTTTTTTTATATTATTCAGTGTCAAAACGAAAAACCAAAAATACCCCTAAAGCAAGTTGATTTAGCTCTATCAATATCCTAATTTTCATAACAATCCAGCACATTAGTTTCCAATAAATATTGCAGAAAATATTCTATAAAAATAAAAGTTCTCGTTTTTGTATATTTTATAACTATTTTACCAATTTTTTATCTCCAGGCTTGTGCAGTGATTATTCAAGCCTTCCAAGTCATTGTCGCTGACGTAACATACATCTCAAAGTGGTTAGAACACTGTCCAATAATCAAATCATCGAATCACATGTGATTGCAAACAATCACTTATCCAACCATTCATATTCATTTTCTCGAAAGTATTCAATTTATTTTAAGCCCTTGAATCTCTTGAGTAGCTTGGGTTAGAGTTAATCGAGAAAGCGTAATCACTGATCTGTGACTTCCCATGCTTAATGACCTATGTAACCAATAAAAAAATGACCTATGTAATCAAGATGCTGTTGATCATATGCTTGCTTTAAGAAAGATTATTTTGATTTTAATGATTAACAAATAATTGAAATATCATTAAAAAGGTTCTAATGAATTTGTGTAAGCGTGTTCAGATTTTTTTTATCTAATTATGTATATGAAAATGAAAATATGAAATAATTTAAGTTTCAAGAGCTCAAGTTCATAAATAGCAAGTTCAGCAAAGTGAAGTCTCAGCCCAAGTCAACTTCACTTGCAACTTGGGTGAAATCTCATAGCCAAGTTGACTTTGCCTGCAACTTCAGCCAGATAGCAAAGTGAAGTCTCAACCCAAGTCGACTTTGCTTGTAACTTCAAAGGCAAAATTCTGGACAATAAGTAGACAGTAAGTTTTAACAAAGCGAATTTGCATCCCAAGTCGACTCCACTTGTGACTTTAACTTGTAACGATCGAAATTCAAACGTTGGAACATTAGACACATGTCAATTTCCACTCCAACGGCTATAACTTTTTCCTTTATAAATTTTATTGAAGTATGAGCGTAAACAAGAAGAGAAGAAGAAAAGAAAGAGGAGATGAGCTTACACCTTCCATTATTCAAGAGTATTGAAATCATTTGAACAACTATTGAGGCTTTTGTTAAAATTATACTCTTATAAGGTGTCTTAATTAAATAATAAGTCTTGGATTTAAAGAAAGCTCAGCGTATCTGTGATACGTACGCAATCCGAGTCCAGGTAGAACTACACTTCTACTAAGAGTCATGATGGGAAGGGCTCTATATAAAGAAGAGTCTAGGTCCCTCTTTCACATGTTTACATCACAAGTGGTTCCCATCTACCGCTAGTATTATAGGGAGAAGTGTTGAGGGAGAAGACCTCGTACTCTATTCGGTCTACAGGTGGAATCTACACACACATGGATTCAGGTACGGTTCCGCATCACATGATCTCCTACATGTGGTATCAGAGCACACGTTTTGATTTTGGGTATAATAGATTCCACCCATAATATTTAATGATGCTTGAAATATTCATTATTGTATTAGAATATTCATTATTGATTATTATTTTTTGGTTGCATAGAATAATTATAACAGATGCCCCAGACCATGTCGTTGTGGCTGGAATTTACGGATGGGTTTTGTTGTGAATATTTTTTGTCAATTTTTTTTATATTGATCAGACCCATAATTGCCAGTAATTAATAAAATAAAATAACTGCTTTTTGCCGCCGTTAGAAACCTGCCAGACATGCTTCAGGCGTAACATGCATTGAATGCTGCTCTCTGCTTTCGGCGTTGTTCACGTGCATTTAATGCATGTTGTTTGAGCTGAAGGAAAGACATCCCATCATCATAGCTTGCTTAGAGCCTTATGCTTTTAAATAATAGTAATAATAATAAAAAGAGTCTCATTTGCTGCTGCCTATCGAAACCCATGCCGGATTCTGTGTTTGCGCCGCTGGACTGCTGTTGCCAGAAATGGAGAAGAGGATGAGCGGCGTGCGGATCTGCCGCTACCCATGCCGAAGGCTGAGACGGCTGACTATTGCTAGAAGCGGCTAGCTAAACGCTGCTGGAGAAACCAGAGCCGGAGCAAACGCTAGCGATCTACGGCATTGGAGACGACGGGCGATGGGCGGCAGCAGCATCAGCGGGCAGTAGCATCACGGCGATCCGGAAGGCCGGGAAAGGGGGCGACCAGTGACAGGCTGCATGCAGCAGGCGCCGACGGTAGAAGTGGCAGGCGGCGGTTCGGCATGCCGAGTAGTGGGTTTGGGTGGCGGCTGTTGGCAGCAGGGTTTCCGGTTTGGGACTTTGGGGGAGAAGAAAATGAAATTATAGAAACACCCCTTGACGAAAATTTTTAAATGAAACCCCTTTGGAAACCCATTTGCATAAACCCTCCTTTTTGGCTAATTTTGCAAATGGGTTCTCTCCCTCTTCAGCGGGCTTGGGCATTTTCGAGCTCGTCCATTAAGCCCATAAAAGAATAGCCCACTAAGCCCATAAAGAATAACTCATTAAGCCCAAGTATTTTAGCTGGACATGTGGCCCATTATAAACCATTCATACATAAATTAACATAATTCTTGGTCATATTATCCAAATTGGACGATTTAGTAGTCGTTTTCTATGTTTTTGGACATTTTGGATCTAATGGAAGGGTCTGATTAAGCTAAATAGGTCAATAAATCTGACTTTTTGGACATTTATGCAAATGCATGCAAATTTTGAATTATATGTGCAATTAATTCATATGATTAGTTTATAAATGTCTAAATTATCAATTTATTTATGATTTATTGCTTTCTATTTATTTTAGCATGCAATATATATATGAATAATTATATAAGTTATGATTATTAAGTTTTATGGTGAAATTATATTCCATGGTATGGCTGGAGGTTGGTGTTTAGGCAAGAGGTATTGAAAAAGATCATGTGGTTATTTAATTAGGTCCCTGCTATGCAGGGGGAGTCTCCCACGCCCCACCTCACTTACCTGGCTGACCAAAAAAAATAATATGGAATTTAATCGCACATAATGAATTTAATAATTATTATTATTGAATTATTCATATATATATATTATAC
>JAXCLR010000001.1:7824304-7834871 GCA_035584095.1 Annona squamosa
CATTGTCCCTGTTTTCCCGTCGACGTTACCACCACTGACACCATAAACTTGCCCCGTGATCATTTCAAACCAGTCCAAATATATATTTCTTTTTTTACTTGAAATTTTTTTTATAAACATGTTAATCTAGTTATATTTAATCTATAAACTAAAAAATATAAAATAAATATATACACATATCCAAAAATGGTAAATTTTGGTTAATAGATTAAATCAACTAGATTTAACGTGTTTATAAAAAATTTCAAAAAAATAAAAAATACATATATTTGGACGGGTCTGAAATCACCCGATTAGTTCTTTAATAGTTCTACGTGAATGATTCTATAATAAATATATTTTAGTGTTGTAACACACTTCATGTAGTTATTGTCAATACAAGTTCTTTACGGCATTTATGGACTCATCAAGTCATCATGCGTGGCTTGTAAGGAGATAAAACTAGGTTTCACAATCCCACCTCATCTCCATTCTCCACTACTATCATTTCTTGTTCCTTTGGTAATGGACATTTTCATTTTAGACTAGTCAGAATGCATATTTGCATTTTAAACACCAATGTTTACATGAGCTGCAATAGGCACCCATTGAATTCTTTTTTTTGGAAGCCGTATATTGTAGGTTTATGTAATCCATAGAAAAATGCAAAATGCATTGTTGATTTTATAGATCATAGTCGCTTCAAATCAAGTAGATTTTGCAGTCGGATTAGAAAATAAAGGCCTAACTGCTGTTGAAGGAATAGAGGCCGTTTCGGCTCTTGGAGTAACCCTTCACCCCGTTAGTCAAGCTATATTTAAGCTAAACAAATCATTTTAAAGCTAGTTTCTCGATCTTCATCTATTTCCAAAAATCAAAATAAAATACTAAAAAATTTTCTAAAATGTCAAATTTGACATAAAAATATAAGTGGGACCGCATATTTACAAAAATTTTCTAGCCTGGAAAACCCGCAGTAAGTAGCTCTGCATATAAATAATTTCACACGTCTTTCGTCCCATCGAAACTTTGATTGACATGATGTATTATACCCTGTAAAGGCATGGGGTAAAAGAAAATGCAAGCATTAGACCTTCCTTTAATCACCGATGCTAGACCAAAATTTTCTAGCTTACCTTTAAGCATGAGAAGGGCTTATTTAAGCACGTTTCTCCCTTGCTTACCTAATTGACATAATTTTCACATTGTGATTCGGGCTTTTGTAACCTAAAACGGGTGAGCTGATATTGCCCTTCTCATGTTTTGTAAACATGATAACCAGCGTTCGTATCATCTTGGCATGAACTGGTTGGGCCTCATCAATGACTTACCCTTGAAAAACGTTTTCGCGTTTTTCGTAATGCAATCCTCCACCACCTTGCCTAATGCCTCATATTTAACACGAACACCTTGATTTCGTTGAATAAGCCAAATGTGCTCATACAATCAGTAAGACCAGTACAATTCACCTGATTGATCCAATGGACAGAGAAAACACTAGTGACGAACCATTACTGATTAAAAACAAGAAATTGTTAGGACGCAACACTAGATTGAGAAAGGAAAAAGAGAGTTTAATGGAAGGACATCGACTCCGATTTCCCACCATCCTGCTTGTTGCGTGCAGAACATATGTAAATATGATCTTCCTATGAGTAATTGTAGTTGAAAGCACTAGGAAAGCTAGCAACAGGAAATCATTTCTTTCGAGCTGACAAGATCCAGGTGCAATGAACCAAGAAACATCTCATTTACACCAAAATCCGAGACGTATCACCATCATCAACATCATCCCAAAATCATCTAACAGTTGTTGCCCCAAGGGCATGAATGCATACTCAGCTACAATAAGCACTTTTGAGTTCAAAATTTTATATCCTAATTCTTAAGTTTCCCTCCTAGACCTCCGTGGCCGTGGGGCAGCAGCATCCTCTTTCTCGTTTCCATCATCCTTCTCCCCGCCACTGCTTTCTTGAGTATCAGTTTCAGTGGTTTCAGCAGCCTCCTTTCTTTCCTTCACAACCTTAGCAGCAGGCACCGCCTGCCCAAAAAAAAAAAAAAAAAAAAAAAGAGAGAACAGCATTTGTAAGGCAGATGTAATACGAACCAGTGGGATGTAGAACTCCACAACAGATAAAACACTTACAGGGGCTGGCTTCTTCCCACCGAAAATAAGCCTAAAGAATACAGTTGCAATCACAACAAATACGGAGATGAGAATGCCAATCGTAACATTAGGCTGCTTCTCTCCCTTCTCAATGAGATCCTGCACAAAGAAGTCCATTACTGTTAGATGACTCACTTAGAATAATAGTATGTCAATGGCCAGAAATTGCAAATAGGCGAAACAAAAATTAAGAAACTTATGATCCATGGGAAAGTGAACACTAACAATGATCTTGATCTTGTATGCTTCCAGGAAGGGAATGTCTGCTATCCGGTAGAGAACATCAAATATCTTTTTCTGGCAAGAGCGAAAAAATGAGAGTGAGGAGCGTGAATCAGAAGTACAACTAAAAAAGAAATTATAACAAGGATCCTGAAAGCTTAGTCCAAAAGATGTTTTCTCTGTAGATGGTACCTGATTCAAGGCCTATTATGTTAATCAGCTTCCAAAAGAATTAAGTTGACCTATAAATATACAACAGAAATATTTACCTGGATGCCAGCAAGCCCACTTGAAACTGCTGCAGCTTCTTCCTCAGCCTTTTGCTTTTCCTGCTCGACTTCAAATTTGGGCTTCCATTTCGTCTGAATATAGGACTCAGCCACCTTCTCATCATCAGCAATCAAGATGTTATCAAACAAGATACCATCTTGCATTGTCCATATCTCAATGCCAATGGCGGCAATAGGCTCAAAGTCAGGCCTCTCGAGCTCAAAATAATCAGGATTTGGGATCTGTTGTGGCTTCCAAATACCCTTGTAGTCAGGATTATCGATCATGGGTGCATGCCATTTTCCCTTGTAAGCAGGGTTACGCTTCATTGGCCTCTTCCACTCACCACAGCCAGGGGCAGCTTCACACTTGGGGTTATCAATCTTTGGAGCTTCCCACTCACCATCCTCGTCATCATCCCAGTCCTCTGGCTTGGTGGCTTCCGGATCATCAACTTCCTCAGGCTCATCATCAAGCCATCCTTCTGGCTTCTCTGCCTCCTCATCTTCAATCTCCATTGGAGCATCCTCATCCCAGTCATCTGGTTTAACTGCAGTGGGGTCTGCAATCTTTGCCCTCTCATCCCAGTCCTCAGGTTTCTTGTCATCTGGATCAGGGATTGTCTTTGGTGGAATGAGTGCAGGCTCAAAGTCATCAGAAGTTAAGAAATTTACCTTCTTCTTCTCCTCACCATCTATCAAAATTCGTAACTCATTATCGGGTTTCAATATCGCCGTGTAAACATGTGTGAGCTTGTCAGATGGGACAGACGGAGGGTACTTCAGATGGTGTTCAACATACTCCCCACTTTTGGGGTTCTTGTGCTTGAGGATAAAATGCACCTTATTTGTGGATCCACACTTATCGGGACCAAACATAATGGAGTATGGAGATTCATTGTCAAATTCCTTGGGCTTCCACCCAGCTTCCTGGGGTCTAAGATACTTAAGATATGCTCCACCACATTCAAGCCCATTCTGGAGACGGACCTCATATTGAAGAACAATGGTTCCATCCTTAAGATTCACAGGCTTATCAAGTTCATTCACTATCGCATACTTCCTTGCCTTCTCACTGACAAGAAGACCATAATCATCATGCCCCTCACTCTTTGAGTGTTTCCATACACCTACATCGTAAGCAGGAATCAGCTTACTACAGAATACATCAAAAAAAGTGTAATTCGAAACGACTAGGCACACAAAAATAGTCATCCACAACCAGCTTCACAGTAGCAACCAACCTTGTAGGTTGTACTGAAAATCTGAAAACTCCACACAAAAATGATGACACACAGTGCAGCTAGATCACATTCGAATAATGAAGATACACTTGCAAATGAATAAAGCCTATTAAAACCTAAACCCCCAATGACATGCAAGAAAGGAAAATCAACAATTAGAACAGACATTAGAGAAACAAAACCTAAACAGGTTAAAGACCAAAATCATATAGATGCCCACCATGCGACCCTTTGGAAAAAAACAAGCAAAAAATTAAAAAACAATTTGCACCAGCCAGTCTGATCTATAAGCCAAAACTAATTATGATTATGTTTTCCATAATTATGATTCATCTTGACAAGGCAGTGCAACAGAAAGAGATCTTCACATCCAAACATCTTATGATCATGCTGCCCTGCATTTCCCATTATTACTCAAAATGAATAACAACAATTATTCCGAGCGAAAATAGGTTCAATACAAAATGGCCAAAAGTTTAAATATTTATATCATAGAAATAACTGAGATTCCACCTTTGCAGTATTACTTGTAAAAAACCTACATACTAAGCTGCTTACTGATCCAAATTAGAGGCGACTAAATCAAAACCGAAGTACACAAAAACACTTTATTTGTCATTATAATGATCATGTTACACCAAATAGTCTTTCTTCCATGCACTCCGAGCCCAAAAGAATTTACACATTTCCGGTGCAAATGGCTGGCAGGAAAATGGGAATAACCACAGAGCAAGCATCAGCCAACCAAAACAAACCAAAGCAAATTGTGGCACCCTGCACATAAGTAGTACTTTACGTGGGCATGGTTTTCTGACCAATTTCTTCTAAAAAAACAACCCACAAATAAATATTTATCAAAACAGTCAATATCACGAAGATTTGAAATTAGAATTTTGAAATCCCAGGTGAAACCGACATGAAACCTAATATGCCTCCACTCGAGTTCGGAGGATGCATAAATAAAGTGGGCAGAAATACTTGGAACACCAAGACAACATGTATACATATCAATAAAATTCAGACCAAGGAAAAACCAGAATCCATGAAGATGCCATCAAACAAGATTAGGAGAGTCAAAATACCATGACTTCTTTCGGATCTCTAAGGCTGACAAACAATGGAATAAATATGAACCAGAAGCGATCATCAATCTTAGTTTGTTAGACTATCATCCGATCCAGCGCCAACAGTGCCCAACCCAGCTTCAAGTCCACTCATGGAATCAGACGGCAGCAACCTCAGTATAACTTTAAAAAACCAGAATTTCACACCAATGGTCCAACACTCACGAAATTGGACAATGCAACGCCAGCATATAGAAAAAGAAAGGATTTTTATGTGAAGCACAGACCAACTATTTCGCCAACATTCCATGATAAGAAAACCAAACATCACCCACACGAACCAACGACAAATAAAAGTCGACTCCGGTAAAATAACAACAAGAAGATAATTTCGAGTGAAAAATCACTATCTACCATCAACAGATCTGAAGCCTCACCTTTGTAATCATCTTTGTCCGACGCGATCCATCGCCCTTCAAACGACTCGTCGAACGACTCATAAAAAATCTGTGCAAAAAAATCATTTTTAATCACCAAGGGAAAATTCAACACAAACAGCTATCAGATCCGCAAAATTGAAGGGGAGAAAAATGCAAAAACTCACCGGATCGGAAGCAGTTATTTCTTGGAATACGGAACAAGAGATCGAAACCAGAAGGAACAAGAGCTGGATCCGTTTTCCTTCCATCATCGAGATCTAGATCTCATCCACCCGAGAGCGCAGATCAACAAAGCCGCGCACCGCTCAGAAATTCCTGCAAAACCCTAACCCATAGATGATCTCAGAATTAACAAGAAATATCAGAGCTTCACTTCCGTCAGCCGTGAGGAACGGACGGTGGAGATTAGTGCCGAGAACTAACCCTAAGATGGACGATCGAGATGCGAGGAAGTGCGAGGCGCGAGCGACGATTCCAGAAGGACTGGGCTGCTATTTCATTCTCGACGGGTTTGGAGAGCCGTCACGTTAAAAGGAGAGGCTGGGCCAATGACAACATGCGCCACGTCCACGTGGCCAATCACGCGATGCCACGTCAATATCCCTGACGCGACGGGGTGCGCTCGCGATCGTCGCTTGGGAATGGACGGTTTTGCCCCCACCACGCAGGCCCGAGGTAGCAAGTTGAGTCCGAGTGGCAGGATACAAAAGCTTTTCGGCACAGCAGTATTCGTATTTCTTTTAACCAAGGCGCAACCCGGGTCGAATTATATCCAATTCAGGTGAACTTAAATTCTAAACTTATTAAGTTTAGGTGAATCTAGACTTTAATCCTAATATTAAAATTTGAGTTTAAATCAGGTTCATGTTCATTTTGATTTTGATTTTGATTTCAAGTTGAAATTTCAGTTACTCTTAAAACCAATAGAAATTGAAAATGCCAAAAGAGATGATGAATTTTTTGAACATTATTGCATTCGTATACGAATAATTTATATGTGAATATATTTATATAACCTATAATATCTTTAATTTTAATTAAAGTTGATCTTCTAATTAAAAAATAATTCTAAGTATAATGAATACGATGAATTTACTTATTAACAATCAATGTAAGAAAAATGAATAAAATTACATAAAATCACTATCTAAAGTTTAATAAAAATGAGACTTAAATATCTCATATTTAATCGATATGTATACAATAATTTTAAAGAGTTGATATACCGGTAATTATTTACTAAAAAAAAGTTAATGTAGATGCAATACATTTAATTTTTATGAATAAATATAGATGACATTTAATTTTTAGAATAAAAATTTTATAATATAATTAGGTTATGATGACATTGAAGAACTTTTATTATATATAGTTAAAATGCTTAATACATAAATAAATATAATTATCTTAATAAATTTGGGAAATATTGAGTTCGGACCGGATCAGGTTTTGATACCGGTTTTATGTAAACATAATATTGGTTTTGAGTTCTCCTAGGTCAGGTTAAAACTAATTTGAAAAATTTTCAAAAATAAAACTTAAATTTGGTTTCAAGACCAAGTTGGGTTAAATATGTTCAAACCGACCTAGTATCAAGTTGCAACTTTACTTTTAACTAGACCCGAAACCAACCCTTGAACTAGATTTAGACTGAGTTGATTCCACTCGTCCTAAAAAAAGTTGAGTACTTGATTCAACCAAAGCCGGTTTTTTAATCTTCTTTTAGTAATGAAATAGTATGAGGTAGGATGGGAATATACATGTTGTTACATAGATAATTTAACAATTTAACAATTTCATTTTTTCAATTTTACTTTTTATTTCAATAATTTTTCATCACAACTACTTTATTTATTCCAATTTTATCTTGAATCATTTCATATCAATCACATAATTCCCCAAATATTTCCTTTCTCACTTTTCCTCCATTTCAAAATTACACTAGCTTTTACATTTCCAAACGTTTCTTCAATTTTAAAAATTTTATACAGCCTTTCATTTTTCAAAACTTACAATCCTACTTCTCTACTTATAATATAATTTTTTCACTTTTAAATACATAGTAACATTTCCCATATAATACTTTCATTTATGATAAAACCGAATTGGGTTATGCTAGGTCAAGATAGAATTAACTCTAATATTATATGAAAACTCTATACCTAAGATGCATATTGTACCAAATTGAAATGAAGTCAACTCAATGCTAACCCTATGTTATTAGAAATTAGGTGAAATTCAAATTAGCCAAGGTTTGAAAATTCACTTGTGAAATGTGAGATCTTCTGTATATATATCTACGTTTGAACTCGAAGAGTAGTAGTAGGCTCGTTGTGACAAAAAAAAGCTCTGATCAGGTGCACCAAGTACACTTAACTCACTTATATAGAAGCGGAATTGATACATGTCTAAGCATAATATTTTCTAGTTTTCTTTTCTCTCATTAGTTCTTGTTATTTCTAAAAATTCCTAGTAATAAAATTAAAAATTTAAATGTAGTTGCTATAAAAATATTTAAGTTAAATAATTCAATATTTAAACTCAAATTCTAGCATTCATGATTTACCTTCAATTTAGGGTTGGATTTGAATTTTCAAAAATCAATTATTTAAAATAAATTTACGTAATATTAAAAAAATCCAAGATGTCCATTCAAATTTCCAATTTCAACCATTCAAAATATGTTTTATGGTTTCTTTGGGATTTTAAAATTAAAATTTAATGAAACTATAGTCAGCGTTTTGTTGGCTTGGAAATAAGGCTCAAGTCGGTTCCATGGAATTTAAACGTCATTATCACTATATCCACATAATTAAAACATGTAATAAGAGTATAATTTTAGGCAAATTTTATATATGCTCATGAATTTTATCATTAATTCTATTTATATTCAAGAGTTTTTAAAAATTTCAAATATACTCACATATTTTACCTACAATTACACTCACAGCCATGTTGTTAAAGATCTGTTAAAGGAGTTGTTAACACTCCTGTAAAATGACGAATTTGCCCAAGTGCTAATATAACTTGAAGTTGATTTGCTCAAAGTTAAAAATTTACATTTAAATAATATATAATTTTACTAAAAATTTATTTAAATATGAATTTTTAGCTATGAAATCATAATTAGGGATAGACATTTTTGTCATTTCACATGAACCTAATGGCTCTTTTAACGAATTCCTAAATGCATGAATATAAATGAAATTTTAAACAAAATACATGAGAATATTTGAAATTTTTAAAAATATGTGGGTATAAGTGGGATCATAAGTAGAATTTTTAGGTGTATGTGGAATTTGTCCTAATCTTGTTATACATTTTTATACCAAGGCACGATTTTTTTAACTTAAGCTAAGTAATGACTTACTTAACCCATATAAAAAAATCTATTTGAAAATAACTAAAGTATTTTTTGAGATGTATATATATTTTTTATTTCTAAACATAGAGTTATTTTGTTAATTTTTTATCATTAAAAATGGCTAAAGTATTCCTAAGTTTAAAATCCAAAAAAAAAATATTTCTACAAGAATGGTAAAACTCGATTTATGCATTAAATACATTTTAATTAAAAAGTTTATGAAATGTAAAAAAATTAAAAAATGAATTTATCGACCTAGGCTAAGTAAACCCTTACATAGCCCAGACTAAGAAGATCATACCCCTTTTATATCATGTTCGTTTTTTTTTAACTTACATTTAAATAAAGTTTTGATTAAAATGGGTACATAATAGCTGACACTTAGATGAGCTAGTGGTTCAAATGAGTGTATAAGATTGTGTTGGCGTGAGAGGTCTAAGATTAAGTTGAATAAAGAAACTTGTCTCATTTACTCCTCTCTTGGAATTGTTCTTCCCAAAAAGTTTTTAATGTAAAAATTTTTTAAATAGTAAAAAATGATGTGATATGATAAAAATAATGATAAGGAGTAAATAAATAAAATTAAGATAGATAGGTAGTGGTATAAAAATAATTCAAAAGCAGAATAATTATATAGAAAAATATGAAAAATAATTTAAAAAATAAGATAATTGTAAAGAGCAAAAAGTTTTATATTAAAAAATTTTGATTGAAAAGTTTTAGTCCTTAAATGAACGCATGTGTTTGCATTATGGACTACATATGTAGCACTTGTACCTCTATGGGATAAACTCAATTGAATTTTAGGGTAAACATCTATACAATAGGAGAGAATGATATTTAATGTAAGTATACATATCGATCAAGTAATATATGATGAGTAGAGTATCGTTCTCATAAGGATTGTGCTTAAACGTAGCACAACCTCAAAAGTCAATTGCCTTGTGTGTTGAGAAATTAAATAGACTTTGTGTTGAAAGGTCTGAATTAAAATTAACTAAACTAAACAAAAAATAGTTGAATATGTTCTGACTTCTGGAGAGATTGCCTTGAGATAATTAAGATATATAGGCGTATGAATTCATTGACTCATAGCTATGTCAAATGTATTCCACTTTAAGTAAATTGTATAGAGATTACTAATTTAGGTTCATTTATATTCATACATGTTTTTCAATACATATAAACCTAAACTTGTTTTAGTTATTTGTTATGTTTCCATACACCTAAGTAAAACAAGGCATATAACCATATAACCTAATCAAGATTATACAAGGTTAATTGGTATATTTTTATCCATATTAACATCTAACACAAATAGAGTTGAAAAACTTGTGCCTTATATATGAATCTTATCCAAATCTACCTTTCCCAAATATGAATCTAAATATTAAATCATTCTATAAGGTTGCAAAGCTTGTGAACGCATTAAACATGATATATAAGGGTAATCCCAATCATCGTAAGTTACAACAAATTATATTTTAATTTAAGCATAAGAAAATCAAATTTAATATAGCTAGAATTCAAATCATCCATATCTTTCACCATAAAGATTTCTAACCCACAAACATGATTTCAGATCCCACAAAAACCAAGTTTAGATTATGGGTGCAACTTGGGTCGGGTTGAGCCCGAACTCGATTTTGTGTAGTGTTGGAACTTGGTTTTCATAATTCGAGCCCAAAAAACCCGAACCCGAGGAACCCAATTTGTAAATATGATAAGGTTATGGTTCAAGTGAACCCGAGCCCGATTTTTCATTTTATATTTATTATAAAATATATTATATACATACTATTTAAACAATATTTCTTT
>JAXCLR010000001.1:7851079-7862637 GCA_035584095.1 Annona squamosa
TTCTTTATCTTAGTTTTGATGTTAAATTTTTTCTAGAAATATTCTTTACATTACTATTTTTAAAAAATATGTAGTTTAATTATATATTATTATGTTTACCTAAATAATTTGCTATTATTATTTATTCATATGAAAATTTAAACGTATCACTTTTAAATAAAATGTAAATTCATCAACATAAATTTCAACCCAAAACTAAGCTCGAACCCGATTTCCAAAAATAGGGTTAATGTTCAAGTTTTACAAATAGGGTTAGGGTTAGGGTTGATGTTTTATAAATAGGGTAAGGGTTAGGGTCGAGATGAACCCGAATTTTATGAGCCCAAGTTACCCCCCTAGTTTAGATACATATCAAGTGGGGAAAATATAAAAAGTGAAAAGAGGGTATGAAACTTCATGTTGCATTGAATAGCTTGAATCTCCACTTATTCTTCTTTCTTTGCATTGAAGCCCCTATGTTTCTCCTCCTTTCTCAGTAGCCATGAGCCCCTTAAGTTGTGCTTATCAAACCCTAAAAGAAGTATTTATAACCCATTGTAATTGGACATCTACATGTGTGAGAATTTTGCATGTGCAAGGGTTGCATCTACAAGTATTATCTATGAGATAATTATTAATTGAATTAATATTTTCGAGATCTCATATTAATTGCATTATTATTATCATTGGTTCCATGATCTTTAAACCCTAAACCTTACACCTTAACCTCTTTAAATCTACAATTTATGAATTATGTTCCCACCGTTTTCACAATTTTCGAGAAACTATACTGTTCAAGTCTCAATAATTTGGTAGCTTATGGTAGATTATAAACTTTATGCCCTTTAAACCATTGATAATACTTAATAATAGAATAACTAATTGTTCTTCAGTTCAGTTTCATTTCTTGTGGATTATATAGCTTTTCTGTTGCTTGGAAACCGAAATATGCGTGTCTTAACTTTCATTCCTATCTATACTCACATGAAGTTTTAGTGATAGACTTATAAAAAACTGTTGAGAATATGCATAATGATTTTTAATACCTCACTGTACATAAATAAGGGTAAGAATGAGTTGTTAATCATATTTTTTACTATGCCTCGAGAGTATAATTTTGACTTTCAATAACAAAAATTTACTTTGGAGTTTCTGGCATTATGTATTAACGTTTAATGTCATCCTCTCCCATGTTTTGAGGTTTAATAATGTTCTCTCCTACAAATCTAGGAGCAAAGATTTTACCTAATTGATCATGCTTACTATAAAACTCTCTGCTCCTGTCTAATTTCACAATTTTTATTTCCTATCAAATTTATTTTCTTCTAGTTCTTTGAGAATTTTAAAGACATCCATTGGTTCTCATTTCTCACATAACAGTAAAGCGAAACCAGAACGTGAGAAGCCATACATGAATGCGATAAAGTTCACCTCTAATACAAGGCGGAAAAGAGTCATGAATGCCAATGTGGATCGTTTTAGGAGTTCATCATTTCGTATGGTCTGCTTTTTAATATGAAAATTTTTATCAGGTATAATTAACTAATAAACATTAATATTTAATTTTTATCCACACTAAAAGGGTTACTTATATTCATGCCAACTGCCAATTCTGTTTCCATGTCTAGGATTTTTTTAATATTTTTAATTAGAACCTAATGACTATTAAACAGTCACCTGCGGAGTCAACTCCTCAAAGAGGGTTTCAAGTCAGTGGAGTGTGACTCCTCATGGAGGATTTGAGTGCCCAATGGAGCCTAAATCCTCAAGATAGGTATTAAACTATGGTTAGATTCCATCCACCAGATTTGATCTAGATATAAAACATTTAAAAAATTATTAGCCTGATCCAAAATTTAAAAATCGGTCACCTTAGATGCAATTATTTTGCTTTTGAGTTGGCATGAATGCACATAACCCTGCTAGAAATTAACACTAACATTTTATGAATATAAGATTTTTATCCACTAACATGTTTTGCGATCTTCTGGCTAAATCTGTTACTGCAATTTGTGCTCCCTGATGATTCTTAATTCCTCTGGGAGGAGTCCCATGAAGATGATATTACTATGATTAAAATAAAGCCCCTGCTCATTAATGGCACAAGGGAATTTTCAATTTTATCTTCTCCTGCTACTGCAGGAAGGCAAAGCATACTAGACTTATTACAGCCTTGCAGGGGTTTGTATCTCTGAATTCTCGTCCAAAGAAGAGAAGCAAATCAAATCATGTGTTTCAATGGGGAAATTTCTTTCACTAGATCTAGCTCTGCTCTGCACTTTTACATGAAAGCTTCAAATTTTCAGATTTGCAGCATATGCACAATGTTTCACCATTTGCACCGTGGGGCTGCATGCTTCAATAAGAATAACTTCAGTATCACAAAGCTTCATTTACCACAGAATATAACAGCATGATCTTATGCTGCCCTGTGCGAAATCCTGCTTTAATCATTTGGAAGTGCATGCCGAATAACCCCACGTTCCTCGTCCAACACAAAGTTTGCTTTGGAGAATTGTGGGCTAGTGAAGAAGGGCCTCAGATCATAAATTTCATACTCTTGTGCCTGTGTAAAAATCAAAATCAAGATTGTAAAGACACTGCAAAAAAGTGGACAACAAACTACAACTATTGGAAGTTGTTGCATTCTCTTACCTTGCTCAGGAGCTCGGTCACCTTCACCTCAATATGATTAATCCTTGAGGTTCGGCCTGACACTAGTTGTCCAAAGTGTAACGCATCCTTGGTGAGTCCCCGCAAGAGGTGGAGGAGGAGCTCGTTGAAATCCTTCTTAAATGTCATGTACTTCTTGAAGCTCTGGAACAAGATAATGGATTTATCTCATGCATTTAAACAAGAAAGGAACACTCAAATTCAATCCATAACAGACATCTGTCAAGCTCCAAAAGAGCAGCTTTTCTTTCAAAATGCTATTTAACGAATTATCAATTCCCAGGATTCTTACGATCATCTGTAATAGGTGAGCTCCAATGTTCCCAAGTCAGTTTAATGCATCCGAGATGCAAAAAGTGCAATGATAGGCAACTGCTTAAGACTGATAGAGTGGCTAATCATTGACGCAACAACAGGGAACTAAAGCAGTGCGTGGACATTTTTCAACAATAAGAAATATAACTTGAGAGCAAGCATGACACTCCAAAACATGAACAGGTCCCCCCAAAAGTTGATGGATAAGCCAACTTGCAGTCAACCAATTATGCAGTTAAGTTGCAAGATAATCACCTTCTGTAGAGCCTTCTGGACACCAAACTTCTGGGTTGAGATAAATGAGTCCAGCAAGACCCGAATTGCCATGTCCACATCCTCTTGAGATACATAATTTCTTAAGTGCATTCTAGCATGGGCTTCTGCCATTCGTATCATTGATTCTATGTGCCTCACTGCAATTGGAACTCCCTGACCATGCTGCATCAATTGAGCACAAAGTTTTCAACATCATGAAGCAAACAAATTATTACAATAAATTGAGATGCCCAGAGACATAAATTCTTACAGATGACTCTCTCCGGAGCTCAGCATAAACGTGTGTGAGTTTATCCAAGTCAGCATCATGCAGTTTAGGGAACACATTCAATTTTGCATATGTTACATACTTCTTGAGCATCTCTTGGGAAAGGATCTAACAGAAGAGCACTTTTCTTAGAAGGAATATTAAAAGAAGCTCACAAAGAAATGGGGAATTTCAGGAAACCAGTAGGTATAGGGTTTGATACCTCAGGATCAGCCGGCCTGGTTGAAGCTGGAAAATCATCTTGAGAGTTGCCCACGGATCTGTCATCCAGATTGGCTCCTTTTGGTTGGGATTTGAAATGGCTATCTACTACAAAGTTTGCAAGCATTTCATCTGTGACTGGATCAACTATATCCTGAACACATGATTTTCCAAGCACATCGGAAACACTTACTCTTGAAAATCCTTTACATAGATGAAGTAACAACAAAAAAATAAAATCTGACCTTGACAACACAAAGGATATCAAACCGAGAAATAATTGGATCCGTTAGCTCGACATTTTGTGTGAAGGTCTTTGAAGAATCATACCTGAGGGTATTAATATAAGATACATTGAACCCACGATCAATATCAAGCAACCAAAGGATATGCCATCTTCTGCTTTCACATACCTTCCTGCAATTGGATTTGCAGCAGCAATGACTGAACATCGTGCTTGAAGAGATGTAACAATCCCAGCCTTTGAAATGCTAATGCTCTGTTGCTCCATTGCCTCATGGATGCTCACTCTGATCATAGAAATTCTCAACCTCAATAGATGCCACTGGAGAAAAAATTTGCAGATGCTGTGCAAGTGCGAGATTCTGTTACCTATCTTGATCATTCATTTTGTCAAACTCATCAATAAGGCAGATGCCTCTATCAGCAAGGACAAGAGCTCCGCCTTCAAGAGTCCATTCCCTTGTGACTGGATCCTTGTGCACTGCTGCTGTAAGTCCAACAGCAGAAGCACCTTTTCCAGTAGTATACACAGCTCTTTGCCCCGTCTTTTCCACATATCTGCACAGCAGTTTCAAGTTTAGGCTGTTGCTTCTAACAGCTATATTATTGTAAGGCAATTGCCCATCTTGTAGCATCATGTACTACTTCACAATTCTAGAACAGAAGTTAAGCAACTCAATTTTGTGCAACATTGTCTGTCCTGAAATTTCTTTGTGAGGCTCCTATGTAATGTGGAGCATGTAAAGACTTTTATAAATAATGGTTTATTTTGTTTAGCTTTTTATTTGGAAGTTTTATTATTTTAGGTATTGAGTATCTTCAGTTCAAATAATTGTTTTGATTGTGTGTTAAGGTCTTTGTATTTTAGTTTTCCTATTAAGCAAGTTTCCTAGTTCGCAAGATTACATTTTTCTTGTTGCTTAAATTTAGGGTTAGTATCTTCTTATAGATAAGATGCTTTATTCAATTGTAAGACAGTCTTTATGAGAGTTTAGGAATTGAGGATTCTTTGAGTCTTTCTCTAATTCATCTGTTTTTTATCCCCTTTCTTCCATTATGTCTCTATTGAAAGAATCTTTCCACTTTCCTCAAAAGTCTTCCCCTTTGACTTGATTTAGGGCATTTTTTCCTACACGTGCTTTGTATATCTGAGCACTTCAAGGTACTTCTGTGAGCTTCAGAAAATCAATGTTCCACAGGAAAGAGCATCAGGTTTCGAGGTATGCGATCCTTACTTCAGGAACTGTGATTTCGCTGTGCCTGGATCTCCAAGTAGGAGCACATTGATGTCCCCTCTCAACCTATGTTTCCCTTTGACATTTTTTTCCTGGCCACCGAACATGGCAAGAGCTATTGCAGTTTTAATGTCTTCATGACCATAAATTGATGGTGCTATGGACTTGACAATCTGCAAACATAATCAAGAGTTGATAATTGGTCAAGGTTTGTCAAATTTACAACTGAAAAACAGCTATAGAAAGTGTTTAAATTGTGGCATACCCTCTCTCCAATTCTGGGATCCTTGGATAACTTCTCAATTTCTGCCTTATCCTCTTCGGTTAGCTTGTAAGCAGAAAAAAGGTCCTGCTTCTTAGTGACATAGTTTGCTTCAACCACAGTAGCAAATACAGGAAAACCATTTTTTGTATTTAATGACAAATCAAAGTTGTTTGTGTATATGCCAGTGACCTCCTGAGAAGATAATTATTTAAATACAAGATCAGGGAACAACTTATAAAAGTTGGATAAAATCCCTCAGTGAAATATCATCCTTACAATTTCTTCTCCGGGACGAGCGCAGTCTATAAGATCATTTAGGAGTATCACTTCCTTGTATCTTGGAAGCCGACCAGCCGGAACAATTCCTGGACTCTCCTGAAGGGTGAGTTTCTGGTAGTTCCGATAAATTGTCTGAAATAAAGAATAATTAGATAAGAAAAACAAAATGGCCTGTTTTCCAAACATAACAATGGGATGAATGTATTTCTTAGACCAAACCTGCTCAACATTGACAGTAAAAGGCCCTTTTGATTGACATTCTGGACAAGACCCCACCTTGACTTCCGAATATGAATTTTGGAAGAATGGTCCAAGAACCATTCCACATTTGTTGCAGTCGTACTTAACTTGCTGCAACTGAGGAAAAACTCCAGATCTTCGAGTAACAACACCTCCAATGCGAATCATGGTATTCAGATGGATTTGCCTGAAAAGAACCATTGTGTTATGTGATGCAATGGAAATGTATAAATAAATAATAAAATAAAATAAGAAACTAAAAAATTTTAAAAAGCTGCAAATGTAGACAAGCAATTGAACGCCTTGTCTTACCTTATGTTGCGAATCTGATCATAAACAGGTAGGTTGGTTATTCGAACATAGACTTTTTGATGAATATTTTTGTAGTTCTTGTGCAAATCAAAGACGACTTTCTGTGCAACCTCTTCCATGACTTCCAGCACAGACTGCGGAGCATCAGCTAACCAGATTGCAATATTTGGATGGACATAAATGAATTGCTTGTAATCTATCTCCAAGCTACATTTGTTAGCTGCAAAAATGATAGTATATTTGCAACCCAAAATGAGGAAAGAAAATCAAGAAAAATACATGTCAAATATGGTGAGTTTGTGGCTTCTCAACAACAATTTGGAGGCTTCAGATCATCAAGAGATGGTCCAATCCTAATCCCATGAATGACAAAAGGCAAGCTGGCTAGTGCAAGTATATTTTAAGAAAAGTAAAGAGACGAGCATAGAGAAGTTCTTTACCTAACACCATCTCATTAATCAGCCGAATGTATTCAAAATCTCCATGTTCATTCTTTGGATTCACATAAGTAAGCAAAAATTCTTTAAATTTCTTGGCAATGAATCGGCGCACTTCATCTCTTGTAACCCATTCTCTCAACGTTCCTTGGACACGATACATTTCAAACTCTCCTTCATCATCATCGTCTTCCTGACAAGTGTCAAATACATTTCTACCCATCAAGAACATACGAACATGACCACAGTAGCATTTAATGCAACAAAATGCATAATGGTAGCTTGTTTTTTATGTAATTTAAATAAATAAATACCTCATAAGGTTCATCATCAGTCTGATCAGTGATTGGCACATCATCCCTAGACCGCTGTGATCTTCCAGGAGAACTTGGAGTTCCCCCATCAGTATCATCATAGCTTCTTGGCCCTCTGGGTGGCCTAAAATCAGCCCTGGACCTTTTTGGATGCCTATAATTTACTTCATCATCCGTATCTGAAACCAGATGCCAGACGTTAGTTTAGTAACAAGCCAAATACACCGGCATCTCATCTCAAATTGAAAAATCATTAGTGAATCTGACAATCGACATTTATAAGACTATATAATCTTACTAAAAGCAGGAACAGGATGACCAAGAATTAAGATTTAGATTCCACTAAACAATTAGATCGAGAAAGAAGTTTTGGAATACAGCATATATGCTACAACTTAAATTATTAATGTTCTCAAGAAATTAATCGCTGATTATAGCCCCTTCAAAGGCTTTTATGTGCATTCCGCTTGTAACAATCCCTAAGAAAACTTCATGTACCCAAAGCTTTGTGAAATGTTGGTCATCAGCAGTACCTGTTTTTGAAACGAATGCCAAACATACATCTGATATAATCAATGTAAATAGGCAAACAGAAATTGGCAATCGCATATTCTACAACTCCTTAAAGTTCACATGACTACAGGAATGCTTTCCATCAGGGAAAGAATGTGTAAATTAAAACCTTAAATCTGGAAGACATGGCTTTATAGTCTGGCTGAAGGACAGTCAGTAGAAGTGACAAAGATGACATGATTTTCAGCAATCTAAACCATCCATTCCAATGAAGCCCAGTTATACAGCAAGGAGCATCATTTGTGCAGAAGGCACCACATCCATCATTTACAATTAATAGGGAATAAAATACACACACATTGCCTAATGACAACAGATGGAATTGGGAAATATTTATGGCTGGCTCACCAACTCAAGCGGACCCCATCAATCTCTAAAGCATTTTAACCCCAGTGACTCAGTCAGAGTGAAAATTCATCATTAGAAGATTTAAAAGATGTGCTACAAAATCTGACTACAAAACTCATTTCATTGCGAGTGAACAGACAAGTAAATTTTTCTCAATGCTTATTTTCCACCCATACCTTAGTTGAGAGCATTTTTTCGAAGGGAAACGATTATCTTGCAAATCACCATACGGATGGCTCATTTGGGTCCATAATGAAGTATATGCTCAATCCAAATTATTCACCATTAGCACCACTTAATTAAGACAGAAAAATCATTTGTAATCAAAGATTAGAACCGATCACGCACAAAGAGAACAGTTCTTGCTCACTCTCTAATGAGATGAACTGTTTAGTCCATCGAAGTCTTAAAGATTTCTCAAACTCACTTAAGTAGGTAATGCTAGAAGATGATGAATGAATTGGACTCGGCCATTAAGTTATCATGGTCAAAAGAGATCATTTGCCTGACGATTTCCTGATACTGTTGCCGCAGAATCATGCCCCTTTTCTTTAATCCAGTAGAACAAGGGATATTCGAGAAGATGACTGAAAATATGTATCTTTGGTACATCCTAAACAGGCGATTGTGGGGAAAGCATTTGCATATGCATAAATTCTAGAAAATGCTTCGCCCACAAAGGCATCACATTCATATAGTCAAGGACCAATTTCATGTGGTCTCCACCAATTCTACAGATTGCAATCGTTTTCACAAGAAAATCCAAGAGGGAAACATCGGATTTTTATCCATTTTAATCTCCTGACCTTGATCATGCAGAAGGCGAGGAAGTTTCCGATTAGCCGCTCCCTTGTTCCCTTCCCTTGTGTCGAGCTCCATCTCAGCTGCCCTCCGATCCTCCATGATCTGATCCAGATCCCTCTCATCCTCGAGAGAATCATCCAATCCAACTGACTCGTACTGATCGTGCTCGTCCATCCTCCGGTAATCACTGCACTCAAAATGACAAAATCACATATGTCAAAAAAAAACGACAAAATCACATATTTTAAAGAAAACCGACAAAAATCACAAAAAACCCAAAATTTTCAGTCTGCAGAAATAGGAAAGAGCAAGAATGAGATCTAACTCCATGTAGTTTTCGTTGTAGAGATCCTCTCCTTCCTCGTCCTCTTCGACATCTTCGGGTTCATCTCGTATGATGTCGGGATCGACGGCCGCCTCCTCATCGGAAGACGACGAGTCGGAGGCATGGCTGGTGTTAGGTGGCAGGCGGTCGGTACTGAAACCCGCTGACGTCGGCGACACGGGGGTCGACGATGGGTTCTCGGAGTCATCCTGAGCAGCGAGAAAGCGAGAGAGGAGAAAACAGCAAATGAGATATTGATGGGGAAGAAATTGGGAAGCGAAAGCGAAGAAGTAGACTTACCATCTTCTCGTATCGCAAATTTCTCAGATGATTTGAATTTCTCGGCTATGGCGGGAGAGCTGCGCGGCGGGCTGCAGATTTTTGCGGTTGTTAGGGTTTTTTGCGGGCTTTTTTGGCGGGGGAGAGGAATGCGGAGGCAAAGGCAGGATTTTGGCGGGAAGGTTTTGGCGCGAAAGCTGACGTGGCAGAGACGTTGTCATTTGTCCGTTGGAACAGGATTTCAGAGGAACGCGACCATGTTAAAATTTTCACGGTCCACACGAAAGGTTGATTTTTATTTAGATCAATTTTTTTAACACAGAAAAGTATTAAAAATATCATATATGAATTGTTGTGGGCAAGAGACAAAGAGGTACACTGAATTCTTCGAAATGCTTGGACGATGCCACCACATATGCAAATCCAACCGGGTGATCTATTAGGTTGGAAACTAAAGTCATGAAACAGTGCACTTTCTAGATGGAATAGACAAAGAAAAGGAAATATCAAAAAAACTATTGACAGAAACAGAGGTAGCTTGCATCCTTACTTCGCCACCAACCTACGGATCAAAAGGACGATGCTATAAAGAGACTAAAACTCCAAATAAATCTTTTACTAGAGGATGAAGAACAGCTATGGAGACAACGCGCCAAGACACACTGGCTTCATGAGGGGGATAGAAACATGGGTTTTTTCCACCACATGGTATCTAATAGAAGAAGGGCGAATTATATCGATGCACTACAAGATTTTGAGGGTCAGTGAATTCGTGATCAGGGACAACTCCAAGACATGGCAGTGGCACATTTCTCAGATGTTTTTTCCTCCTCGGATCCGGGGGAGGCTACTTGGGTAAATGACCTTATCACTAGGAGAAACTCGGACCAGCAAAGGCATATACTGACCAAAACACTGACGTTTGATGAGGTTATAAAAGCAATGAAATCTATGAGCCCCACAAAAGCTCCGGGACCGGACGGAATGTCGGCAGAGTTCTTTCAGGCACACTGGTAGACGATGGGACAAGACATATTCAACTGGTGTAAAAGGTTCATGGAGGAGCAAGACACAGCCACATAGAGGAGTCACATTCGAGACTTAAATTCCAACACCATCATATTGGTTCCAAAAAGGACTGGAGCTCCATGTCTATCACAGTTTAGACCTGTTAGTTTATGTAATGTGGCTTACAAGATTTTAGTGAAAATTTTGGCAAACCGCCTCAATATTTCACTTCGAGATGTGATAAGTGAGCAACAAAGTATGTTTGTCCCGGGAAGACTGATAACCGACAACATGCTCATTGCTTATGAAGATATCCATGCTTTACGGAGATGGAAAAAGGGCAACAAACATGAGATGACAATCAAGTAGGACATGTCCAAAGCCTACGACAGAGTGGAGTGGTCGTTTCTTCAGCAAATGATGGAAGTAATGAATTTCTGGCCTGTTTGGATAAATTGGATCCTGATGTGTGTCACAACAGTACAATACCAAGTGAACATTAATGGTTTCAAATCTGATTACTTTCAACCTTCCAGGGGACTTTGACAAGGAGATCCTTTTTCCCCATACTTGTTCATCCTTTGTGCCGAGGGGTTATCTACTCTAATCTCTAACGCGGTTGCTCAGGGGAGCATCCATGGCATCAGGCTTAACCCCCGAGGGCCGACTCTCTCTCATCTCTTGTTTGTGGATGATGCACTTATCTTTATTCAGGCCGCATGCCATGATATTAGCAACTTTATGACCATCCTCAAACAATACACGGATGCGTCGGGTTAGATGATAAATGTTGATAAAACCTCTATTTTTTTCAGTCCAAATGTGGGAAGCAACACAAGGGAAGCAATCTCCTCTCTACTTGGCTCCTCGGGTCAGGATTTACATGAAAAGGAAGATTGCTATCTTGGGGAGGAAAAGAGATACTGATCAAGGCAGTTGCTCAAGCTATCCTGACATACGCAATAAGCATATTTTTACTGCCCAAATCATTTTTTAGCGAATTAAATGGAATGCTAAGCAGATTTTGATGGGGCAAAAATGGATCTAAAAGTAAAATGAGTTGGGTTGCCTGGAAAGACATGTGTACATCTAAGCTGTCGGGAGGGTTCGGTTTCCGAAACTTGCATATTTTCAATATTGCCCTCCTTGCAAAATAAGTCTGGAGGCTTTCTACCTCGACCAAC
>JAXCLR010000001.1:7895085-7906463 GCA_035584095.1 Annona squamosa
AATTTTTTTATACAAGTGTTAATCTGAGTGTATTTAACATACTCATCAATTTTTATCATTTTTAGAGTATTTTAGATATTTATTTTTTATTTTTGAAAATATGTGGCAATTTAGTAAATTAAAATTACCTAAAATGTCACTTATTTTCAAAAATAAAAAACTAAAATACTTCAAAAATAGTAAAAATTGATACACGCGTTAAATACATTTAGATTAACACTTGTATAAAAAAAATTTTAAAAAAATAAAAAAAAATAATTAACGCACCCAGGTGCACAAGATCGCGATCCTAATCCTTGTGCAGTAATATATTCTTTCATATTTATTTTATTACCACATTAGCGTCATGTATTTTATGCAATGAGACAACTGGTATTATAATTAAATACATTCACAACTCTCAAATCATGAAAGGATATTTTTTTCGAATCATGAAAGGATATTTTTTTCGTAATCACTCATATTAGGGAAATCTATAAACTCCCACATAGAAGAGATTGTACACGCACACACGCACAAGTGGGATGGGGACTTTCAAACTCATGTCTATGTACTTGCTGCCGACGAAGTTACCACTGGGCTAACGCTCTCGTGTCAATTAGCATAATGTATTTTAATTGTTTCTTATTTTGACTTTTTCTGTATTATTTTAACATATGGGGATGTTTGGTAATTGACGTTTTCGTGGAAGAAAGCAAGAAATATAATATTTTAAAAAGTATAGATCGACCAGAAATAATAGGGATAAAATTAGAATAAATAGATTTGATGGAGAAAATATAAAAAATGATCGAAAAATATGGGTAAAAAAGAAAAATAATTATTAATTAAGAAAATTATTGACTTAAGAAACCATGCCCCTACTGTTTCCTATCCCACCCTTTAACTGCCACAAAATCAAACTTCCTCCTATTTAACATTCCAACAAAGAAGGTCACCTCTCGAAATTCAACGGAACAAGTCCATAATCACTAGATCGGGTCCCATATATTTTAATATATATTTTTTTGATTGAGTGTACAAATTTTAAATCTCATTTCATATTACAGTTAAACTCAACAATACCCAAGAAAACATCAAATAAGCTCCCAACTATCCACGCCGAAGACAACAAACTCCCATCATCGAAGTCGACATCCCATTCACCGGAGAGTCAAGCCTGCGTCGGCAATGCCCGGTTGACTATTTAATTAATTAATTTATTTATTTTTGAAAACGCTATTTATTTTAATTTTTAAAACATAGGAAATTACCCGAAAGGCAGCAACTTCCAAACACGGTGGAATAGGCTTCTTTTGTCTGGTCGTCCCAAGGAAAGAAAGGGAGAAACAAATGAAATTTTTAGCTGTACCAAAATTTCTATGCTTATATTTTCTCTCCAAAAACGTATCTAATTTATCATTATTCATTTTATGAATAACAAGCGACTATTTTCTATGCTAACAGCATTATTTTTATATAAAAAAAATCCTTCAATTTTCCTTTCCCATCAATCAAATGGCAAAAAATTTCTTTCTGATGCAATGGTAAAGCTCTTTGTTTGATTACATTGTTGAAAATGAAATTATGACTAGACACGTCCCTCTTCTCACATTATAAAAAAGGTTTTAGTTGTGTCCTTCCCTTCTAAAAGTTGGGGTGGCTAAGTTGTTCTTGTGGAGGCATCATCGGCAAAATTTGGGGGTTGAAATGTCTATCGATGTTATGATTGGACACTGGTGGCCCACATGAACAGGTAACTCATTCATATGGTCACGTTCCTTGAAATTTAAGATTCAAATTATAAAAGAAAATTTAAAAGTACCAAGTGCATCTCTCAATCCTTCCATGCTCAAAAGACCCACTAAACAGAGAAAAGCTAGCAAGGTAATGATTACTACCAATAACTCGAAAACTGAATAGTCTCTCTCACTCTCTCTCTTTGTTTTGATGCTCCATTTAGCCAACATCATTCAAAGATAGTGTTTGGATTGCCTTCAAAAAGAAAAAAGGAATCTCATGAAGACTTTCAGAGTAGACACGTCAATTTTCTACAGCTGTGGCTCATTCCCACATAACTGTGCATTTTCTGGCACATCTTTCTAGCAACCCGGGGCCCATCACCATGTGGGAGGGAAGTAGACACCTAAAAAACGACCAATCCATCTCCCATTCATCATCAGTGAATGAAAGTAAAACAGCAAGTACTCAACATTCCAAGAGAGAACAATATGATGGCTGGGGAACTTTCATCCATAGAACAGGTGGGTACAGAATCCCCATGGCATCTAACAGTAAAAGTCATTTGGGGTCTAATCCAACAGTGATTCAAATTAAGTTCCGGTTAAGCGCTCAATGCAATAGCAATTTGGCTAAAAATTCTGGTCAACCAAGTTAATTGAGTTTAGGTTCAGGAGGTAAGGGAGGAATATGCTATTTTCAAAAAAAAATCCCAACTTGACTTTGGTTTCTTAGTAATATCCAGCCAATTCAATCAATCACAATGTCAGATCTTCTTCAATTTTAGTTCAGTGAGCTTTTCTTTTAGGTTTTCAAGTGGGAGACTTGTTAACACCTCTCATTTTAATTCAATAGCCTAAATCCCGAAGATTTTTTCAGACTCTTAGTCGTGTGATATGTTAATAGGCTGGAATGCCAAGGTATCTTACCTTTGGGATTTTTCATTGCTAACTCATGCACATTGATTCCTTTACACAAGGGCATATGCTCATTTGTCCACCATCTGATTCACTTCCCACATAACTACTAGTGAAATATATAAACATGGGCCTTAATTTTTCCATGTTTCCACATAACATTTATGCAAATAAGGCAGACAAAAGAGGGACAGACCCAGCTCATGAAAAACACAGAGACATGAGCTATGCAGAAAGGGAAAAGCTACAAAGATGACCAAGTTGTTCTTACCTTTTGGAATGTGCTTGCTTATATCTCAAATTTAAGCTTTCTGCAGTGGCCTCTCCAGACCTTCCCTTCGAACCACCCATCCCTCCCACCTTCTCACCAACCTTCAATCTCTCATCAACAGGATCATGAGAAGGCCACCGTGGCGACCAAAGCCGAGTTGGACTGGAGAAACCTTGAGCAGATGCTATCCTGGTGCCAGACAATATCTGATCTCTTAGACCTTTTACAGACTTGTACTGATGGGCTTCATCATTGTAGTGCTCTTTCAAGGCCTGTTTCTTGTGACCATCGAGGAATCTTCCCTGATCTGGTGTTCCATTGCTCTGATACCAATGGTTATCTGTACTAAAGTCCCATTCAATTCCTTCAGACAACGATCTATCAAGGGAGACACCCTTCTGAATCTTCTCAGATAAAGATTTTCTCCCTTTTGTTTCTTCATCGACTGAAGATCTTTTAGCCTCCTGTTGAGCATTTCCATTTGTATAAGTCCATTTATAGCTTCTGCTGTTATTATCCATGTTCAATTCAATTGAATGGAGATCACTCTCAGCTGAATCGTCATCGTCATTGTCGTCACAACCTTCATCTTCTCTTCCATCTCCATTTTCTACCTCTCCTTCATCAGGCCCCTCATCGTCTCTAAGATGGGCCTTCTTGCTCAAATTGATCAGCTGGGAAATATCACCATTGTCAATTGTTTGATTCTGATGCCCCCCATCCATTTCTGTCATCCTTTTGGTCCTAAGATATGCTTCAAGCTCAGTTCTAAGCTTGTCAACTGCTGCATTCTTCTCCTCAAACTGAAGCTTTGCCTCAGACAGCTTCATCTGGACTCTCTCCTCACGCCACACATCTGCAATTTGAAGCATCTCCCTCTCCTTCTCGACTTCTTCACGAACCTTTTCTGACTGTCTCTTAAGCTCTTCAACCTCCTGTCTGTCCTCTCCAATCCCTCTAGCTAGTTCTTCACACACTTGTTCCAATATCTCCCTTTCTCTCCTCTCACTCTGGAGCTCTTTCAATGCCTTTGATAGCAGGGATTTTGTCTCTGCTAACTCACCACTGAGTCTTGCATTCATGTTCTCGGTCCGTCTTCTCAGCTTTCTCTCCACTTCAAGGTCTGCTGCAATGGATTGCACAGCAGCACTGATTTTATCCTTCTCCTTGCTCTTCCATGCTGCCTTCTCCTCAGCAAATCGTTTCATCAAGTAATTTATTTCATCTCGATCAGATTTCTGCTCTTCGATAAGCTGATCAACCTGGACACGAGCTCTTTCAAGCTCAACTCGCAGAGCTGAAACAAGGGACATGCTTGATGAGTGCTGTTCCTCGAGTCCCCAGATGCGATTAAGTATCTTCAGAAGTTCTTTTGATGTTGTCAATCCATTGCTGACATCCCTCAATCTGCTCTTCCCTCCTCCAACAGAACTTGAAGGAGTAACACCTCTTGAACGGGTTTCAATCTGTAATAAACTCAGGATGTCATAACGATGCAATATTAATGTTGACCACTCTCTCCAAATCAAAAGCTTACAGCACTAAATTCTTTTCTTTCTTTTTTTTCACTTAGAAATCCATCCAAAGCATTTAAAAAAAAAAGAAGAAGAAGAAGAAACCGTACTGAGAAATTTTTTAGAAAGATGAAAATCTCGTTTATTTGCAGGAACATAAAGATTCTGATGCCTTATTCCATTGCTTGGGGTGATTCCGAAATTTCCAAGCTGAATTTTCCCCCAAAATGCTAAAGGTTTACAATTCAGCGGATTGAAATGAGCAGAAAAAAGCAGACACTGATTTCAAATAGGCAAGATCGGGGTAAATCACAAAATTGTAGAAATATGAACAAACCAAATGAATAATAATAATAATAAAAAAAAACTAACAAAGATGAACTTTCAGAAGATGGTTTTATCATTAGGAAACAGAACTTGTTCTAACCTCCATCAAACTGGCATTGCTGATTGCATCCAACCCACCGCCTATGCGCTCACTATGCCTAATTCTTTGGGAAACTATTGGCATACGTCTTCTAAGACTGCTACTCGTTGATCGATCCATTGCCTGCAAATTTCGAAGCACATGACAAAAAATAAATAAATAAGCTCTAGGAATTTATGATGTAAATATATGAAAGCATCAACAAGAAAAGCTAACAATAGATGCAAATCTACTCCGACAAACCTGATCTTGACGACTGAATGACAGAGAAATCACAAAAACCTCAGGGAAATATGGAGAACTAACATCAAAAGCGTTTTAAATCAAGCATATGTGCCACATAAATTTCCAAAAGCAAACAATAAATGGGATAACTTCTGAATGAAAATGAATTCACCTCCAAATCCAAGAGTGGTTTTGTACGTGATAGAACAGAAAGGATTCAATTCAAGTATCCGACTAAGCAGTAAAAATTTGAAACAAAGAACATTAGAATTTCATCAGACAACCTAAAAAAAAAAAAAAATTACAGTTCAAAAGCCAAATGACTAAATTAGAATACAAGAGCTAACCAAACGGGTATGAATAGTAGATGAAGTGGGATTGATTACCAATACCCAAAAAACGATTTCATGGAAATCATCAGCAGAGAGCCAGATGCATTCAAATAGAAAACAACATGTAGACAAAATGTATTCCAAAAAAGTGTGTGAAACCAACCTCAGACACAGGGCTATGTGATGGATCAGACAGATGTGGAGGCAATGAACCGGAATGAGCTGATCTTGCAACCCTCTCTCTCCCTCCTCTTATCTCTTTCCTAGCCCTTCTCTCCTGCAAATCCTCTTTCGCTCTCGGCGATGGGATCTCATTCAGCTCCCACAAAGTGGCTGCAAGCTTCCTGGCAGAAACGGGGAGCTGCTTCGCTTTCATGCTTGCTTGCGACGGCTGGTGCTTGGGGGACTCGGCTACGCCGGCGATGGAAGATGGCGACCTAGAAGTCATCTTCCACGTCGGAACTGGCGTGCTCGATCCTGCTCTCTTCCCCACCAAAATGGCCCGTTTGAAACGGTAGTTCTGAAGGACCGAAGATGAAGACGACGACGACGACAGGCCTCGCTTACGGATCTTGCAAGGTCCACCAATCAAACTTTCAATGCCACGATTTGGCCTCGGCATCTTCTTTCAAGCTGGAATTCTCAGAAAAATTCAGAAAGATTCGTCCTTGTTCTTAACAGTAAAAATCTTCAAAAAAACCAAAGATCGGATGTTCCATCACTCGAAAATTCGGTTGCGGTATTGATTCATAACATCACAAGCTTCGATTATCTTTTCATTGATATTGATGAACTTCATGAACAGCGAAAAAAAAAACAGAGAGAGAGAGAGAGAGATTCGTCGACTTCAGACGAAACTCTTCAAAACCATTGCAGAAAACCAGGAAACGGTAGAACTGAAAACACCCAACCGTGATTTGCAACTTCCCAAGTCGAAATCTCAAACTATCAAGCACGCCTCAGAAAGTTCAGGACAATACAGAGCAGTTCATTTTTGCATTAGAAAAACAAGTGAAAATCGGACCTCGGGAAGAAAACGACTGAGAAAGGAAGAGAAGCCCAGAAAACTCAAACAGAAAATCGGCGAAAACCCACATCACTTCTCCCGGCAAAAGCGAAGAAACCGACTAGAAATAAGCAACTGGCATCTGTTTTTTACCCTTGCTTCTAGAAAGCAGCAGAGCAATACAAAACCTCAGATGTCAGAATCAAGTGAAAACTCCAGAAATGAATGAAAGCTTCCATCTTCAGAGACGAAAAACAACTGCAATAACATTCTCACTCTCCCTTTCCCTTTATCAATATTTTTTTATTTTTTGTATTTTTTTAACTTTTTCCTTTTTCCTCTTTTATCGAGATTGCGAGGACGATCTTCCAAAGCAAGCAGAGCGGCTGTTTTTAAAAACGGGGGTGGTAGACGTGGGTGCAGGATGCTTTCGTCCGACTGGGCACCTTGCAATGCATTCTTTGAATTCGGCGGATTGAGGTGGATTGCACTAATGGATGCCTGCATCAGCAGATTAATGGCTAAATATTATTTATAAATTAATTCAATTATTGAATATTTTTTCAGATTTTTAATTTTTCATTAAAGACCATATTTGCTTACCGAATTCTGTATTGTATTTTTAGTTTGAGTATATTAATCTATTAATGTAATTGAGGCCATGTTTAGTAACATGTACCCATGGTTTCCCATGATTTTTCTCTCTTTTACACACTTTCCTGTAAAAGGTTTTACTATCAACTGTTTTATGTTTTCTAACTTTACCTCAACACCTCAATCATTTTTCTTATAATTACTTTATTTATTTCAATTTTACCCATGTCATCTTATATTATTTACACAATTTTTAAATATTCCATTTCTCAATTTCTACAGTATCCCAAAATCTCACCAAAATTCATGTTATCAAATGACACCTTAGTGGTAAAAATACATTTTTTTAATTAGAGCCCCATTGTATAATTTAGTTATTTTTTAAGCTAAAATATAATTCATTTGTTATAATTAGCTGTAGATGGAGCTCAATTCAGCCGAATGTTAGTCTAAATCAAATTAAGATCTAGATTATAATATAGTGGATTACTTAAGGTAGTACACACGGAAGTATGTGAAAAAGAACTAATCTAACAATGAGTTCAGCATAAAACCATGAAGTGGCCTAGGTCAGAGAATTTCACTATGAAAATTTCATTGCAATTATAGTATATGATATCTTAGCTTAAGCCGATCATCCCCTCCAAGGATCCATTTTCTATGGTTGTGGTCCTTCAATGCAGAATTATTCATTAAGAGACTATAATTTGGGAGACAATAGAATTAGGGACGATAGTCGGGATCCCATTGCATGCGCCCGGGAGAGTATGCAGTGTTGCATGCTCCCAGGCACATACACCCCTTTTTTATTTTTTTCAAATTTTTTATAAAACTGTTAATATAAGTATATTTAACATGTGTATAAATTTTTATCATTTTTAGAGTATTTTAGATATTTATTATTTATTTTTGAAAATCAATGGCATTTAAGGTAATTTAAAATTACTAAAATGCCATTGATTTTCAAAAATTAAAAATAAATATCTAAAATAGTCCAAAAATGGTAAAAATTAATACATAGATTAAATACACCTAAATTAACAACCTTAGAAAAAAAATTTAAAAAAAAAATTAAAAAATAAGTATATGCAGCCGAGAGCATTGCTCCCGGTAGCATAGGATCAAACTCCATTGTAGTCGGAAGGAAAACTCCACTGTAGTCGGAAGGAGAACATTTGTGGATCCTTCTAGTCTCTTTCACGCTCATCCTCGCCTGTCCATTCCATCCTCCATTTTAACCTTCTCTCTCCGCCTTTTCTCTTTATATTTATACAAGGTACAGTATCAATAAGATGTATATTGCATAAGGTGAAATATTCATGTTCATTTCTTGAAGATCTCCTCTCAGTCGACTTGTTTGTCTTTTGTTGGCCAGATTAAGAGAATGCCTTAGCATGATTATCCTGTGGCGATTAGGCTGGCCTCGGTCAGTAAAGATATCACTTATTTATTCAATGTAGGATTACCTTCTTCAGCTTGAGTGCAAACACGCTCATCTCATGGCTTGATGCGCCTCTATTAAGTATTTGCTATCATGTTGCATGCGTTTCATTAGTTCTAAACAATGGGTCGATAAATCAATCTTTGGTCTTGAAGAGGCCTTCGAGCTCATCTAATTATCTATCAATGCAATCCCGAGACAGAGAGTTAGCCCTGATGAACCCACTCCTTTCGGGAAGAGTCACGTTAGGCTTCGATCCAGTCAGTTGTCAGATCGATTTGATTCGACCCTATCAGTTGTATTATTTGATTTTTTAAAAAGCCTATTTTTGTAAATGTATTTAATTTATGGTGTGTTTAGGAATGGGTAAAACTTTTGATGAAAAATTTTGAAAAGTAAAAGTTATCCAATGATGTGATATGATAAGGGTAATGATGAGTAGTAAAGATAATAAAGTTAAAATAGATAGGTTAGTTGTGTGGGTACTTATGTAGATATGATTAAAAAATAGAATGATTGTGTATGAAAATGTGAAAAATAATTAAAAAATATGATAGTCATGGAGAGTGAAAAGTTTTAGATTGAAAAGTTTTAAGTTGACTTTTTAATCATTGCCAAACATACCCTTATATTCCAAAATTTGTCATTTCATAATATTTATATATTTTTTATTTTTTAAAAATCAAGTTTTTAATAGGTGAAAAATGACTTAAATGCTGTTGAGATCGATAATTTTTAAAAATTAGAAATAAACATGTGAAGTATTGTAAAATGAAAAATTTGATATAGAGATTAAATATACTTAGAAAAATATGTTTATAAAGAAAAAATAATAACAAAATAAAATTTAATAGAGTATTTTAGCCTAAAATACAACTAAATTATATAATCAAGCTCCTTTAAATATGTGATTAAATTTTATTTTTTATTTTCAAGAAACAATGAATTGGCTACTCAATTTAGTTCAACTAGAATGTATAAAAAGAAATTAAATGAAAAGAAAATTACATTTTTTTCATAAATTTGAAAGCCTAGATGGTGATATCAATTCAAAACAAACAAAATAAAATACATGTTTTTAAAGTATACCATAGGCTTCTTTTGATAAATGAGGGTAGCTTCTATCCAAACTACCTCTAAAAATGAAACATATCAAAGGAAGGAGGGATAATACAATCCAAGTAAATCATTGTCAAGAAAAAATCTCTACAAAATTTTTCCTAAAGAAAGTGAGGAGGATTTTCTCACCATGACTAATCAAACAAACATGAAAAGAATTTTTTATTTTTCCTTGTGAAACTAAATAATTTGTTTAAATTAAGGTTGGTTTGGCATTGAGGAAATAGTTAACCCCCTCCTTTTTCACCTTTTCTTTGTATCTTTTGATTTAATTTGACATCTTACGTAACTTACCATATTACTTTTTTCATTATTATATCATGTAGTAATAAATTGACTTGACTTGATTGATGATAATGATAATGTTAAGATATTCTGCTTGGCTATGATTAACCAAATGATACTCTTTTTAATTATTAGTTCAATGTTTTTAATATTTTAAGAAGAGCAAGATAATATCTTTAAATTAAGATATTTTGGAGGAATTTACCAAACATAAGAAGTTTTCATAACTAGTTTTCAAGGGTGGAGCTGCATGGAGCTGGAGAGTGCAATTGTCCCCTTAAATTTTTTTAAAAATTAAAAAAGGCCCTTTCAAAATTTGAAAGTATTTAAAAATATAATTTATTTCTATATGGTTGCTCCCCTCAACTAATATTATGTCCTCCTTCACGTGAATTTCCCCTTTAAATAATATTATACCCCCTATGACTAGAGCTATGAATGTTAATATGTAATCATAATTAATATAAGGCAATTTGCAAACATATCCACATGATTTGATCATAATTGTAAATATACTCACATAGTTTAAGAACTTGCAAATAACTATCCAATAGTTGGACTTTAATTGAATGGGTATGTGCGAAGATATACTACTATATAGGTATATTTACAACTTCAAAAATTAAATAGGTATATCTAGTTTTTACAAATATACCTACATAATTTGAATATTTTTGTAAACACACTCATGCTATAATGATGTAGTAACAATATAATAATAGCGTAGACATATTTGTAATTATAATCAAAGTATGTATAAATTATTTTCAATTTCTGAAATTTCATGATTATATTTGCAATTATTATGAAACTATATAAATATATTTGCAAATTATCTATTAATATAATTCTTATGTCAATCATAAAATAAGATATAAGTAGGTATATAGGCCTAAAATACATAAAAATGATAATTGAATCGGAAATAATGATAAACCATTAGTACGAAAGTATACAAATCAATTATTGGGGAATTAAATTTTGTATAAATGTTAAATTCTCTATACCTTTCAAAAGGCCATTATGAAGTTTGCAGCGATCACTAAGATCATGTACGGCCTCATTTTGCAAAGAATAGAAACTTCAAAGTCTATGTTAGAACTACTAAAGCAAGCGTTTGAAATAAAATTATGCACTATCACGAAAAGAATGCATAAAGGATTTCTCTTCGGTGCCAAGTCGGCTTCCCAGCTGGTGTATTGAGAAATACATATCGAGTCTGACTTTCTTCTTTTGTGTAACTTTTTGGCTGGAGAGGACCTAATTCGTGCTCCGGCGAGGATCCTTATTCAAGAGATCAAGGCACTTATCTCCGAAAATCCCCATATTTTTGTCTATCATGTTTTAAGGCAGGGAAATGCTGTTGCCCATGCTTTAGCAGATTTGATGTCTATTTCTGCTCATGATCACCAATCTTGGTGGTGAAACCCCCCCCCCTAGCCATTTTTGGGAAAATTTGTACAGACAATTTTTTTGATAATGCTATTTCTGGATCACTCAATCCCGGCTCTCCCCATATTGTGAGGGG
>JAXCLR010000001.1:7944336-7968241 GCA_035584095.1 Annona squamosa
TTTTTTTCACTTTCTATAATTATTTTATTTTAAATTATTTTTTATATATTCATGTATAATTAATATACTTGTTAATTATTTTTACATGACTATCCATAGAACCAACTTATTTATTTTACTTTTATTCTTTTTAAAATTTTCATCATTACTCCAATCATATAACATCATTTTTTTTAATTTAAAAATTTTTACATAAAAAATTTTTTATCCAAAAATTTTATCATTTTCCAACACAACCTATGTCCAAAATGTTTCTATGTTAGAGTATGTTCCTTGCACCACTTTACAGGGGACTCCAAAACATATTTCTTAAAAAGAGGAGAGATCCACTTAGGCCGAACATAGTTGGGCCTCAATTGTGTTTGCCTATTTAACGTATTTGTTTTATTTTTATTTTTACAAACATATTCATTTAGGTGCATTTAATTTATAATTCAATTTTTACCAATTTTTGATATGTTTATATTTTTTTATTTTTAAAGTCATTTTTATATATGGAAAATGAGCATGATACCCCTATCTTTAAAAAATAAAAAATAAAAAAAATATATAAACATATCAAAAATTGGTAAAACTTATATTATAGATTAAATATACATAAATGAACATGTTTATAAAAAAAAATTTTAAAACATAAAAAATAAGTTAAATGGCCAGACGCAGCTGGGCCCAACTGCAACCCACCAAAGAGGATCGGGCCTTTTTTAGAATTATTTATTATATATATGGCCCTACCTGGATTCTTAAGGTAAATTTTGATCAATTTTAATTTATTTAATATTTAATTTTATTTCTCAGAATTCAAAATTTTGGGCATATATCTCATGTATCCATGTCCATTTTATTGATTTTCATAAATTCAAATAAACTAAAACTTAATAAATTCAAAATATTTTCTTGAATCACCCGTAAATTCAGTTCGATAAATTCGTTCTACCTATGTTATTTTTTTTGAAGTTGTTTTACCTATCTTATTGAATTCAAAACTTTAGACTGATGACCCTAATTTGGCCGACTTGACAACAAAAAAATATTTCAGTCAAAGTGCTTTTTTAATTGAAAAAAAGCACTTTACAATTGTATGCAAAATATGAAACATATTTAAATTCATTCCCAAATTTATTGAATGTTACAATAATAATTTATAAAATTATTTATTATGGAAAGAATCTTTTAGATTTTATCAAATGGTATCAATGTAGATATTTTGGGTGTATATGATAATTTCAAAAAAATTGTTATGAGAAAAAGTTTGTAAAAAGTGGAAGAGTGGTTTAACAAGAGATATGAGATGATTAAAAAGTAAATAATAGTTGTGTAGAACAATATATAAAAATAATTAAAAAGTAGGATAATTGTATAAAAAATATGTCGAAATAATTGAAAAATATGATAATTGTATTTGGAAAAGTTTAGTAAAATGTAAGCACACTGTTGATTATGATGAAACTTAGAATTCGTGTCATAATTGACCAAAAAGTGGAATAATTTTTTTTTTTAAAAATAAGTGATGTGGTATAATAGAAGTAATTGTTAAAAAATAAAGACAACATAGATATGGTAATTATATAAAAAATATAAAAATTTCAATATGACCTACTTAAGATGTTAAATCATACCAGTGCGCATATATTTGCAAATTTGTTTGTAATATGATAAAACTATCGGTGTTTTTGCGAATGACTTTTTTATAATTTTTATATATATGTATATATTTTTTGAATTTCATAACATAATAAATTTTAGAATCTTGTATTAATGTATCAAATAATAGTGACCATATCTCGCATAATAATTGGTAATTTGAAAATATACACATTTAATTTGATACAAATTGCAAATAAACCCACGTAATTCCAGAAATTGTAAATAATCTTGTATAATTTAACCATAATTGTGAAAAAAACCTCACACCATTATAACATCATCATAGTGTGGGTATTTTGCAAATATATGCAAACTATGTGAGTGTACTTGCAATTTCAGAAATTAAGTGGTATTATTTAATTTTTCAAAATAATCTCTGCATAGTTTAACTATAATTACATGTAACTTCATGCCATGATATACAATAATGGTGTTATAATGGCAAGAGGGTTATTTGCAATTATTGTTAAACTATATAAGAATTATTTATAATTATTAAAACTAAGATAGGTATATATGCAATTTTAATCAAACTAAGTACATATATTTGTATATTAACTCGTAATAATTACTGATACCCATGCATGTGGGTGAGCCAGTCCCACGAGCCAGTTCAAAGAAAGACAAGCGAATAAGCAGCAAGTTATCCCTCTCTCTCTCTCTCTCTCTCTCTCTAAATGGGTGTAGCGAGTAATCTTTAGTTTTCAATTCAAAGCATAACTAAAGCACTAGATCCAGATCTCACTTTTCATGATCTTTTACTTGTATCCTACGGTTGGACTCTGAAAGTAACGTTTTCTACTGTAATCGAGGATTGCAATTCAGGCATATTTCATGGAACATTGAAAATCTTGTACGAAATGCCATGAGCAACCCTGGGAGGCCGGGGCATGGCAATCAAATACCTGTCAGTTTAGCAGAATAGAGGAAAAGGCTATAGGAAGCTGATTTCTTGCACTTGTGTGCACTTAGTTTCAATGCACTTAGGTAAATTTAATTTATTTTTAATTTTTTATTAGATTATTAATGTAAATATATCTAACGTGTGTATCAATTTTTACAATTTTTAGAAATTTTTAAAAATTTGTTTTTGATTTTTTAAAATCAGTAGCATTTTCAATAATTTTAAATTACTAAAATGCCACTTATTTTAAAAAATAAAAACACATATCTAAAAATGTCTAAAAGTAGTAAAAATTGATACATATGTTAAATCCACTTAGATTAACAATCGTGCAAAAATTTTTTTTTAAAATTAAAAAAATAGGTATTTGCACTTAGATGCACCGACTTCCTTCTTTTCATGGATATATATATAGTACAATCATCAAAACTGGTATATAAAACTTTGAGACATTTTTACAACTTTTCATACAACATTCTGATAATTATCTAATAAATTTTCTATTTTTCCTACAACATCATATTTGGTGAACATTCCCATGGTGGCCAAGAAGACAACTGCCACCACAATGTTGCGTTTTTTAAAGTTAATGAAACATGAGCAACGATACTTAGCCAACTGAACTAAGCTCAGTTGGATAAAGGATGCCCTATTTTGCTAACACTTACAAATATGAACCATTATAACTTGACTAAAATTTTACTGCTTGGATGCAAGCATGAGGTTTACCATTTAGATATTGGGTGGAGATAATAACTTTTTTATCCTACTCTTGAAGTACACATTTTTTAAGTTGTTTGGTCATCTAAGGTGAATGGCACCATAAAAAGAGATTCTTAAAATTTGACTAACAATACAAAAGATCAATTTTTTGGCCACCAAAATTTTCATGTAAAAAGCCAAAATTAGTTATGAAAAAAATTTTAATTGCTAATGTTAGTGTTATATGTCATAGAGTAGCTACTAAGAAAAAAATTGATTGTCGATAGTTTATTTTTTTATACTTGATAATCGATTTTTATTTTCATTGTAAAATTAGTATCATAATCAAGGAAAATTTTCCTTGCCTCTGAGTGAATAATCATGAGTAAGGACAAATTTTCTTTTGTTATAAAGATATCATCATAAGATGAAGATTTTTCCCTTGTGGACATATTTGACTATATATAAAACTTTTTAAACTGAAACTTTTTAATTTAAAATATTTTACTCTCCATAATTATTTTATTTTTAATTATTTATTCACATCTTATATTTTTAGCATATTTTTTATTATTTTTATACAACTATCTATACAACTAACCTATCTATTTAAACATTATTCCCTTTATTTCTCATGATTACCCTGTTATACTATATTGTTTTCTTCTATTTTAAAAATTTTTATATTAAAAACTTTTTATCTAAAAATTTTATTATTTCATAAACACACCCTACGAATGCATTTTTTTTAAATAAAGACCTTTGATTGCTAACAAAGGTTGCTAAAAACCAACTTTCTTACGATGCAATGTCTTCTCGAAGAGATTTCCTATGGAGGGATTGCTATTTATATGGCTATTTGCAAATGATTTTCTAAGTAAATTAATTAAAATTTTCACATTCTGCAATTTATTCTCATACTGATTGATTTTATAATTAATTCAGTTCCAAAATTGGAATTCCTTGATTTTTTTTGTTATCAAGATTCAAGTAGACGAGTTGAAGCCATTGGCAAGACATCAAAAACCACCTTGATTTTAATTTGATAATTAGGTGGATTTTAATAAATATAAACTCATTAGGTTGTTATTAGGAGTGTAACTTGGGTCAGCTAAGTTTTGGTAAGGGGTTGACCTTATACTTATTCTATTTTAAAAAGTCTCTATCCTATCTTATTTTAGGTCGAGTTAGTTCGATGCATATCTTATCCAATTTTTTAAAGATGGGCTCAATTGCAATTTTGATTCCAAATTGGTTCTACTAAATAGCTGTCAAAATATGTCGCCAAAATCAAATTTAATTCTGCAATGGTTGGATATCTGGACAATTACAGAATGGTATAAATAAAATATCAAATAAATTGCAAAAAGTTCCAAACAGAAAATTCAAAGTGATGTGGGAACCGGAGCGAAAAGTACCAGTACTAAGAGGTTACAATATCTGTCAATTATATTGCACTTTGAATTTTCTGTTTGCATTTGAACTCCCATGCCTTCCTATTGGCCACTATATAAGCACATTGATATATGTTCTTGTCCACATTGATATAGTCATTCTTGACGTGTCGATGAAGTTAAATTCCTTCAAAGCTGAATTAGTGGCTTTCAATTTTTTAAAAAATAAGAAAAATTATTGATATGAAGAAGAACGCTGTTCAAATGATGTGGTACACCAGTTAGTCGGGGAAAAGCTAAGATGATATTGGCAGTAACAAAATTCGTTACCAAATAATGAATTTATCTATTGCTATAAGTCGTTTCTATTGTTACCATGAGATGTTTCTTCCTCAAGTGTTTCTCACCTGGATGTAGCTAGAAGATGCAAAGATGCACTCTTCGTTCATTGAAGCAAGGCTATAGGCTCTCACAATCACAGAATAGGCCAACTCCAACAAGAAAATGCACGCACTTGTTACCTTTTCAGATGCGATCAAAACTTCAGAACAGAAAGCAACTGGACAAGAGGAATACCTGGTTGAAATCGAAACAAATTTAGAGAAGAGACATATATAAGGCTAAGACTGCAATAGATTTGAAGTAAAGTTGAAATCGAAGCAGAGGATTTGGTGCAAGAAAGAGACTGGGAGAGGAGAATTGAGGTGGAGACGAGATCTAGAGAGGGTCGTGTGAGGCTCGGACTTCCGGAAGGAGAAAGGCGTGCGTTCGTGGCTGGGGAGTGGGGGTGACAATATGCCATTGTTTGGCATTTGGCATTTCTTTGATGCTGTTAATGTTTCGAGATGCAGAATTGGGAGGAATTAAAATTCGAGCAATTGATGTTGCAGGGGATAACCAACTGCTCGTGGTTAGACCGGTCTCTTGCTTGCATAGTTGCTGCCATGTGTAATGACAAATTTCGTGTTCTGTTTTGGGGGGATTCCTCCCCAGCCTCTTGGGCAAATGGGCTTGGGAGGATGGCTAGGAATCCTTCTTAACAATTAATATTAAAATGACATAATTATCAGGGTTGGTTTTGGTTACTAAGTCGTTGGAATTTGACCCTACCTGAATTTCAATCAGTATTTTATACTCAAAATTGAACCAACCATGCAGGTAAAAAAATACTGAACTTACCTGATTTAAGGTAGCCATTGGGTCAACTCATAGGTAACCCAATAAAATTGCAGCCCTAGGTGCTATAACCTAAAATTACCAACCAAAAATATCCAATCTAATAAATATAAAGTCACCAATTAGATTGCTCTAAAAAATTTTAAATGGCTCGATAAATTAACTGATCAAATTAATTTTTATTTTTAATAAATATTAATAAACATAATGAGTGATTTGGACTATATTCATCAAGTCTATCGATAATGCCCGGCAAAAACCAAGGGATTTGAGACTTGGAACTAGTTCTAATAAAATGAAACATATTTGGACTTTTTTTTTTCAAATATACCCATTATATTTTGAAAATTTCAAATATATCTATTAGGTTTGCATTAATTTTATCGATACCCGTGCTATCACAAACGTGATAAACAACAGTTAGTGAAGACATGAAATTACTGAAATGTCGAGGCTAAATTCAACCGTTGATTTTGGCTTGTGCCCTTGCACTGCCCTAATTCTCGCCTCATTCTATTTCATCTCCATCGCCATACCATCGTCTCCTTTGAGTTCCCTAACCATGGTGATTGACTAGTGCAAGCAAGCCATTATCGGCAGAACTTTGTTCCTATGGTTTCGTCTTTGCTCAATTTCCAACTGCGGTTCTACCATGGTTCGGGGTATCGGGCATAGAGAACCCGATATACCCACAATCGTGTCAGAATCGACGGGTCCCTGTACCCTATACAGCAGTGAACTGGGCTAGGGTTTATGTCCTGCACAGTATCGGCCGCGCCGGCCCCATATCGGCCATATTGGGTATGTTGTACGAGGTCCAGTTTATTAAGCAGCAAATTCAGCGTTGTTATGCCATTTTCACTTTGGATGCTCTTTTCTGCTTGCTTTTTCCACCCCAATCATATTCAACAAACCATGCTAGAAAATGGCTTGGAAAAATCAGAGTACAGATCGAAATCTCCAGATCTAGTGAAAATCCGTTTTTTCTGTGTTGAAAAAACGGATTAGAACCCCTCAAATCCTTTATTTCATTGCAAAATCATCACATTGGAAGCAGGGGGAGGTAAAATTGAGTAGATTGGAGCTGCTGATTTGAAGAAAAACATGATATTTTCGGCGAAAATTCGGATCTAGAAGAAAGAATCCATTTTGGGAAAAAATAAAAAAAGGTGAGATTTCTTCTCTCAAATGGTTTCAAACTTTAGATCTGTGTATGATTTTTTCATTTCATTCAATTTTTGTGCTAGATCTATATTTTAAAATTTTAAAAATTATGTTTTTTATTTTTAGAAATTATAAAATTCCGAAAATACAAAAAAGAAATTTTTTTGCTATCTCCTTGTTATAACTTCATATAAATCATAAAATATCTGTTTTACCTTTGCTTTTAGAAAATATTTTCACTAGAAAAACATTTTTAATTTTTAGATTTTTAAAAATTTAAATATATTAATATTTAACATATGTTTTTGTGTATTTAGATAACAATATTGATAATCCATGCATGTTATTGTTATTTTGTGCTAGATCTACACATTATATATTTTTAAGTTGTTTTTTATTTTTGAAATTAAAAATTTCGTAAATTAATCCATATGGGGCGGGTTGGACTTTTCAAGTCGGGACATGGTTGACCCACCCCAATCCTATTTTTTAATTTGGGTCAAAATTTCTGACCCATCCTTATACCAGGTTAAAAATATATTGGTTTTACAATGCCAAAAATGGTAGGGTCAAAGTCGAGTTATGGGTCGACTCGTCCCAATTCCCACCCATAGGCGTTTGGGTACACAATGGAGTCAATATTTTGAGGGCATATTTAATCGTCCTTAGGTTCTATCTATCAGAGTTTGACAACGTTTAAAAAATTGTTGTTATAAATGTAAAATTATAAAAATAGCTAGTAGATATGATTAATCTACTTTTGAATTGGCAAATAAGTCTTTTATCATATTGAGATTAGACAAATAGTTTTAAATAAAATTTACAGTTTTGGTCTAAAATAAAACCTAAAAAGGTAAATCTAAGAGGTTAAAGGTGCACCTAGTCATAACTTTAAACATGATAAACATGTATAATTTTACAAATTAAATCATTAAACCGAAGATTACTTTCGAATTCGGCAACGGCTGCCTGCTTGGCATGGGATAGTAGGCCCTTATCATAAAAAGTAGTTAAACTTTAAGCTAATTAATTTCAAGAATGTTGCGATATGACTAGAATTTTTTTGATTATTTATTCTTCTTGTCATTTCTCTTTACTTCTTAAAATAAGAAACCTATTTTACTTACATGAACATGTACCATATTTTTTATGGCAAATTCTATATATACCCATGAATTTTACCCTCCAATTTTATTTATACCTATGAATTTTTAAAAATTTCTTTTATGCCAACGAATTTTTTTCTTAATTTCACTTATACCCATGTAGTTAGGGATATATTAAATTAGCCATTAGCCTCCTTGTTATATGACGAATATGCCCAAGCTTTAACATAATTTAAAATTATTTTGCTTAAAATTAACTATTCATATTCAAATAATATATTATTTATAGTTGTAGAATTATTAGGTATAAAATTATAAATATGCATGAGCATATTCGTAGTTTCCCAGAGAGTTACCGGCTCCTTTTAATGGATCTCTAACAGCTTGGGTATAAATGAAATTCTAAGATGAAAATTCATGAACATGGGAGAAATTTTTGAAAATTTATAAATATAAGCGGAAATAGGGGTGAAACTTGTTGTCCTTTCCTTTTTGTTACACACTAGCTTCTTAACATACACATTCACATAGGCTAAAAAACATTTCCTAAGTTTGAATCAGCACGGATGTCCTCATAAACTACACAATTTTCACTCAAGACTAGAAAATTTACATTAATTATGTGTACCTTGCAATGGCATCATATCATTAAAAACACAGTACTCCTGTTGCGGTTATAAACAATTCACTTCCAACTGCCCCCACTCCACATGCATGGTCGATCGTTTCTGCTCCATTTATCATTTTATTCGAAATTTCTTATGGGGTGAGCCCTGCATGAATGGATGGAATTAATAGTCTCAGATTTTGTAATTGATGTTTGGACTTTTCTTTACAAAAGAGAATTTAAACATCTAATTTTAATCGACTAAATAGTTGTTGAATAAAGAGATGTACCAATGTTGAAAGGAGCAGCACATGGTTAATACTCTAGGATTTTTGTTTAGGAAAGGGCTTTCTTGATGCCCCACATACTTGCTGAAGTATAGATTGTGGAGTCCCACTCCATTGTTATACATGCTTCTAAAATAAACCATTTTACAATTATGGGTAGAATTGAAATTCAATTGGGACAATTGGATGGACGCGAAATATGGATTTTGCTTTCAGATATTTGAAAGGACCAATTATATCGACATGTGTTAGCACTTTTATGAATTTGATGGAGTTTGATCAGATTTGGTCAAGCTCATTATGATGTTTCAAATTGAGCTTCCAGTGATTTTATTGATAGTAGGGACAGAACCACACCACACTACAGGCAGAAAACAGCAAAAAAAAGAGAATAAGTATAGTAGAGAGCTGGAAAGAAGCTTCTATAAGATTGAAAAGTAACTAATAAAATGAACAAGCCTTGCTGTACACTAGCTAAACATTGGCATGCATTGATGTTTCTTCATTTAATTTAACAGGGTTAGTGAATAGTCACGCTATAAGAAAACATATTTTAGTGATGCAAAATTTGTATTAATTTACACTAATGTCACTGTAACCATGGCTTTTTTGAATTTGTCATTAAACTTCATATCATTAAAAAGTTACTTTTTGCAAAATCTGTGATGTTATTGTCCCTAAATTAGTTTTTTAGCAACAATGGTTTGTGTTACTAAATAAAGCCTTTTGTAATAAAAAATGTTAAACATCGCGAGAAGTATGTTACAAAATGTTAGTTCTCTTGTAGTGTCATCTCATGGGCTTGATTCCTTTATTCACGTTTGATTAGGCTTAAGAAGATATCAAATCTGGATTAAGTCTGCTTTACCCCTTTATATTTCAACCATCCATCTCATTTTAACTCAATCTTCAATGGCATCTAGATAGTTTGCGTTCTATCAAACACTACAAATGCTTACGTTGGAGTTGTGCTCAAATATGCACAGCGTCAAATGTCGATTATTTTGAATTTTTACTAAAAGGGTTGTTTTCTTTACCAGCTAAAGGGGTTGTTTCATTTTGCAAAATTTCTACTTCTTTCTTTGATGAAGTTACTACAAGAGACTTTTATTTATGAGCTTCTTTGCCAAAGCACCATATCAAAATACTTGTAGCAAGCTTTTAGCAAGAAATCTTTTTTAAAAAATGGTTGCCAAAGAGTTAGTGTACTCACCCTTAGCCCGGAATAAGATTTCTTTGCTAATAAGAAATTATGACTGCGTAACGGATATAAGTGTATACAGAGCATTAGAGTAGGGAGGTCCATGGTTTAAAGTTAAGCAAAGGCAGTGCCCTTATTACCCTCCTCTACTATGCACATCCGTCAATTTCTTGAAATATTTTTTTCAACATATTTTTAACAATGCTTGTCAGGTTCGTTGCAAAATCCCCTTTTAGGAACACATATAATTATTATTGTTAAAAATAGCTTTTAACAGCTAATGGATATTGAAAAAAGCAATCTTTTAGCAACATGATCTGTCATTAAAAGTTATACTATAATTAAAACCGTTCATGACTGACGTACACGGCTTAGCCACGGCGATATCACAAAATAAATTCATATACATTGTGATAAATATTAGCATTTTTAAAAGTCCATTTTCTTGTAATAAAAGGCAAGATCTGGAAGAATTCAATCTATATAATTTGTTAAAAATAATTTCTTCCGTGTTTTATCTTACATTTGAAATTTCCTCTTTTTTAGTTATAATATTTTTATTTATTTTATTTTTTGGATCTACTGAATTATAGATATAACATGGTTTTTTTAACCATACGAACGCTTTTATCAAAAAGTTAAAAATATAATTGTTTTGAAACATAAAAAAAACACCATTAAAAAAACATCAAAAAACAAAAGTTTCTCTTTCAAAATCGCCAATCTAGCTAAATCAAGAAAGACAGCGCGAATCCCTTAGAGTAATATAATTATCCTCTAAAATACTTATAATATTTCATTTCAAATGCAATATAACCAACTATAAGTAAAAGGTACATGTACATTTCAAAATTATTACGAAAGAATAATAAGGCAATGATTCAATATAACCTTTTAATTTTAATTTTAATATTTTTTTGCTAAATCTAAACCATTTACCATATTTATAAGTTTGTAGGTTTTTGTGGTTCCGAAAAATCTCATGTATTAAAAGCTTTTATATAATATATAGCTAAACAATTTACCATATTTATAAATATGTAGGTTTTTATGGTTCCGAAAAATCTCTGTATTAGAAGCTTTTATATACTATATATATTATATTTTTTAAAAATTAATAGTTATATATTCACCCTCAAAAATATCTATTATAGAAATGTATGTTTCGAACGAAAGTGATTTTTGGTAATATATATATATACATATATATCATGGTAAAAAAAAAATTAAGAACAAAATAAATGATCTAAAATTAGAAAAAAAATAAAATAAAATAAAAAGGGCCCCAGCCGGCTGTATCGAGTTATCGCTGGAAATAATAATATTGAAACTGATAGTATATATTAGGAGGCCGGGAGAATACTTGTAGGTGGTTGATTTCAGCTTGGGAGTAGGTGGGCCAACGAACCTCCCAATCAATTAATATTGAAGTGATTTGAGCTTGGTCTAGCTTGAAATGTTGAAACTGCCAAATATATATGTGGTGGAGCCTGTTTCCAAACTCAATAGATTATACATTCCAAATTTCTTCTATATATACAATGATCTTTTATGCTGTACATTATCATTTCTAGGGTATGGACCACTAATCATATAAGTAGAGTAATCTTGCCTGCCTATTGGTGCATGTGGAGGAAACCTCCTTATTATGCACCATTAAGATGTTGCACATGCATGAAAGCAGCCTAAAGAACCTATAACATAAGCCATAAATTAATCTAGAATTTTCATTTAATGATTGTGTTTTCTAATTAACAATCTCTGTTTGCACTACTTATTTAACATGATCTGAATTAATTGAAGCTAATTCTGACTAGTGCAATACGATTAATTTCAGAAATAAGTAAAACCATTCATTCAGGATGAAGGAAAACATATTTACTATCTGCATCGATTTAGAAAATTCAAAGTTAAGGAGATAGGCAGTAAGTCTGCTTGATTACATTATTTTTTATTCTAGCAATTTCTCTTTTTAGTTTTAAAAATTAACAAATAAATTCCTATAATAATTTAAGAACTGCAATGACCTTGGGTTTTAATAATTGTTTGCCGGTCATTAATTTCTATACTCACTTTAACTCTATCTTAGAGGACCATCAATGGTATGGTGGCCAATAAGTTGGGTGATTTATGATTGTATATAAGCTAATTTTTTTTTATAGATGTGCGAATACCACCTAATTCTTGCTCTCCATGAAATTTTACCCCTTAATTTATTACTCACATCTCATCCAATGGCCTTAATTTGACTAGACTACCAAACAACCAAAGGCAGATCACATCCCAAATTGGTGGGCTATTATCATTTGTTTGGATGAGCCCAACTAAGCTGATTAACGTTGTCCTTGTTCATGTTTGGACATTTTAATTTCTTGATCACCTCCTTCTTGCTAATTTTTTATGAGTGATTTTTTTTTTTTTTTTTTGGTTTGTGATGGTGAATGAGTGGAATATTAGTTGTGTTTCCATGGGTGTATTTATTTTAGGTAAATAAGTGTAGAAATCCTTCGTGCAGCATTCAACGGCACTAAAAAGATTATCTAGGATCATTTTTCGTTTTTTCGCCCAATGGCTGTCACTGCTCTTTTACCATTTTTGCTTTTCTACTTGTTTTTACATTTCTTTAACTTCAAAGCAAACGCACTCAAACAATGCTAATTTAATTCGAAACTGGTCGTATATGTTCAAGACTCAAAGATTTTCAAGCCCCACTCTGTACTTGTTGAAGGATGCGGTGACCCACTTAAGTATCTTAGTTCTAGATTAATTATTTCATAGATTATTCTGATTTTTGGGTGACCCACTTAAAGAACATTAAACCTGCATAAATTTCTAAGTGGAGGAGACCTCCTCGTGCACCCTAATTAAGATGTTCCACATGCATAAAAGTTGGTCTAAAGAGCTTGCCCGCATGTTCTTTTTTTTATATTTCATATATTGTCTTGATATTACAATAGAGCATACCCACAAATTACATTTCGGAGGGGTGTCATTTAGTACCACAATGCTCGTAAATCGGGGGAGATAAGGCAACCCAAAAAATATGTTTATTTTATTATTTTTTATACTTGGGTTAGCTCCATCTAGATCAAATTTATATTTTTTTATATATTTTTTCAGTGCTCGTTTTTATTTTAAAAAAACGTAAAAAATATGTGAAGCTCTATGCACTGTGATGGGATCTGTCAATTCTTTGGGAGGCTACAAAACCTACCAGATTTGTCTTAAACAAATTCTCCTTATATGGGAAAATAAGAATAGCACAATAAAATTGAACAATCTAAACAATTAATCCAACCATAGATAAAAGATTTAATGCAGAAAATTCCTCAAAACGTGAAGCGGGGAAACTTGTGACTATGTGAAAAGATTATAAAATGAATTTGTTTTCATAAAAAAAAATTACATTAGAGGACACTTATTCATAGCTAGGATGTGATAATTCTGGATTAAAATTTCTCACTTTTCAATAACATTGTTCTCGTTCCCAAAAAAAAATTTATTTTTTATTTTCAATACAAATTTTCTCAATCTAAGGGTGTGTTTGGTACTAAGTAAAAGTTGTCAAGTTAAAACTTTTCAATCTCTACAACTACTCTATTTTTAAATCATTTCTTCATATTTTTCTATATAACTACCATACTTTTCAATCATTTATACACAACTACCAACATAATTAATCTATCTATTTCAACTTATTCTATTTATTCATCATTGTTACCCCTATCATATCACATCATTTGATAACTTCTACTCTCTACAACTTTTCATCAAAAGTTTTATCTATTCACAAACACACCCTAAATACACATTTTCCCATTCACAATACATTTACATGCCAAAGTTTCATCTCATGATCATTCCATCCAAGCTCTAAACAATCCTATCCTTAGTAAATAGTAAAGAAGATACTTAAAAAGGTCTTTTATAATTTTTTGCTTACCTTTCAATTTGATATGACACTTTAATAATCCAAATTTTATTTATAGTGATAATTGTCAAAAATTTAAATATTTTTGTATATTTAACTTAACTAAAACATAATTATGATAAACGCTTAAGTTAAATCGAGTTCACAGTACTGGTTGATATTTGGGGCTTTGGCAATTGACAATCTGACAATGATCAAAACCAGGCTGAAGCTTGAGGACACATTTGGGAACGCGCACAAGTGGGATAGGGTGAAAAACGTCTTATCTTCTCCGGATTTCCTCCCAATTGTTTAACACATTAACAAATTCCATTTTTACAATTTTACTCATATATTTCAATCAATTTTCCTTTTAACTACACTCCAATGATCCTATTAATTCCGATTTTATCATTATCATTTCATATCAATCATACAAATATCAAAATATTTCATTTTCTATTCTCAATCACATTCTACAATCCTATAAAAAGATATATTACCAAATCTCCGGTCATGTGTAAAAATGGAAAAAAAATGTTAATTTTTTTTTTTAAATGAAAGATTAGTGTGATGTGAGAGGATAGTGATTATGAAGACAAATAAAGATAAAATAAATTAACATGAAAATGAAATTTTTTTTAGTATGGAGGTAAAAATAAAAAAATGCAGGGTAGTTGCTTAGATAAGATTTTAGGATTCCGATCCCAAATTCATAAAGCATGAGCTCTAATACTCTCATTCACATGAGTCATTTTCTTTTTCATTTGTTAGCATTAATATATGAGCAAGGGCAAAGTTTTATGTATGCAATTTTATATTTTTATTTTTTAAATATTTTTTAATTTGAAAATTGATAAAAACAATCTTTTTCGGGCATTTGATTCCATGTACCAAGCTTTGGTGCACCCAGGTGCAAAATTTTATTTTTAATTATTTGAAAATTTCAAAATTATAAAGACATTACTAATTCAAAAAATATCTATAATTCTTCAAAAATGGTTAAAAAAATTTAATACACATATTTTTTTTTGATAAAATTTAATATACATATTAAATACAGTAGTTGTATAAAAAATTCAAAACAATTTAAAAAATAAGTTTTTGCACTTGGGTACACCAATTGCACCAAATAACGACCCCCCTCTTTCATGATTCAATGCAAAAAAATTTGCTGACGTTAGAGGAAGCATTGAAACTCGATGGTCTCATGGGCATGCTATCGAAATAAAGAGCAGAGTTAAAAACCATTAAAATCTTTATTAAAAAAACCATTAAAATCTGTATACAGTGTTTACAGCAATTCTAACCGATGCTTGCTTTGGTCACAAATTTTCATTTGATTTCCCAGGTCGATCAAAAGAATAACATTCCAGTTTCTGGAATCATTATTCTGCTACAACGTTTTGGACTGTCGCTTAAAATTTTAAATATGAAGATAATGGTGGGAGGATCATAAACGTAAGATCATTTATGTGTGCTTTTCTGTGGATTTAGTGGTGTTATTCACATTTAAGATTGATTTCAAGGAGAATTCTTTTCATATCCCAACATTTACACCTAATTTCTAATATATTATCAAGCTTTATACATTTTTCTTATACTTATAATATTTCATATTAATTTTCTATTTTACTTGCGCCATTAACACAATCACTATCTACCTCATTAAAAAAATAATTTTGCTCTTCTAAAATTTTCTTAATTTAAAATATTTGACCTTAACATAATTCTTGAATCACTTGATGCCTAGTGATAATTTGCTATTATCAATTGAGTCATATTATGATTGAATTATCTCAGTTAAGAAAATTTGAGCTGGCAAAATCATTGTTTCAATGAGATAGATAACAATTATGTTGACATCAAAGGCATGAGAGAGATTTAGAGTAAATATTATAGGTATAAGAAGAATTTGTGAAATATTATAATTATATAAAGAATTATGGGCATGAGAGAAATTTTTGCTTGACTTATTCTCTACTTTTTTTGTTTTTTTTTTTTTAACTTTCTCTTTTTATTTTGTATATCTTTCTCACTTAAAATATGGCTAAAAGATTTGACTTATGATGAAATAAAATATCTCTATGGCTAAAAGGTTCGACTTATGATGAAAAAAATATATTTTTGTGCCCTGAATAGCAGGATTCATTAAGTAGCTAAATATCTTGTCAAATAAAAAGGAAGAGAGAAATTTTCTCCATCATTTTACACAATACAAATAAGCCCTAAAGAACTTAGATGATGTCACCATTTGGATGTCCAAGTGGCTAACGTAAATGTGTGTGTGCAAAGTGTTAAGATTAGGACGTCTAAGGTTTAAAGTTACGTAGAGGCATTGACCTTGTTACTTCTCCTCTAGAGTATACCTCCATCGGGAACTTAGTCATCCAAGATGAATGGCCACTAAAAAAAAAAAAAAAGAAAAAGAAAAATTATGATGACGAATGATCAAGCACTCTAGTGTTTAATGCGAATGAATCAACTCTGCAGGTCATATTCTCTATCTTCGTCTGCGGAATATGGATGTATTTAGATTCCCAATGTTATGATCAGATAGCCAGGAATTCGGATCCAAGAACTCAAGTATGTCATATATATAAACTTCAAAAATCCTTGATTCCTAGTATCACATATGGGTCGTGGCATGTGGGAGGGGTTGTCCTCAATTATAAGTGTAAGAGAAAATCACATTTCTTGAGTTACCTTTTGAGTCTGTGAAGGCCATAAGCACTTAAAATCTTATTTCTCGATAGGGGCAGGGACGGATATAACTCAACGGTAGTCACCTTCATGTGAACGCTACGCTCTCCCAAAAGAAATGGAGTGCGGCCTCATTCCCCCTCATTCTTATCTTATTCTTCAGAATACTCTTCTTGTGCATGACCAACATCAATTGAAAGAGTTCAAAATAATCCTCAAGCTGCACTTCAGGAGTTCACCTCTTTAAAAATGACTTTGCCCAATAGAGAAATTCCGATTCATCAGGTTTTTCAAACACATCAAATAGATTGAAACCGAGGTGTCATATTCTAGGAGACTCCATTATGCTATGGACTAAAATCTCTTTGTCCTTTTCAAATATAAAAGGAGGATTCTTTCTCTTCTCTTTGCCTTTTTTACAAAAAAATCTCTTTTCCAATTCATCATGCTGACAAATGTTTTTTTTTTTTTTTTTAAATTTCTCCATACAAACAGATATCTATTGCTATTGGTTGACACATACATATGAAACATGTTATACTGTTGAATAACAAGTCTCATATTCTATATTTCTATATTTCTATTTGTATAAAATTCATGCACCTGGGAGTCCCGGTGATTGAATAAAAAAAGCTAAAGATCTTATCATGACTATAATTTTAGAGGGAAGCGAAAGCACAAACCTATGGGGTTAACAGGATAATAAGCACTAAAAATCATTTTTATATTGGATGGTTTAGTGTATTGCTTTTTTTCCTTCAAGACATATTACTTTCCTCTTCCGTAGACATATTATTTTTCTTTTCCAAAGCCATCTCCTTTTGAGTTTGGGACAATTTTCTTTTCTCCTTTTAGGACACATTGTTTTTCTTTATTAAGGGGTATATTTCTTTCCTCTTTTGCGGACATATTTCTTTCTGATTTTCACCTTGAATTTTGCAATCGAAGCCCCAAATAAAAGAACTTCTCCTAAGATTCAATGGGAAAAAACAGGTTGCTGTGAGATTGTTGGGGAGTCTATTGTTCAATTGTAAGTGTGAGGGTTCTTTAACTTGCTTTTAAGTTTGAGGAGCATAAGCATCCAACGTTCCCAAGTACCATGGGTGCGGTCTCAGTCAGGTCATGATTCCTGAACCGCGAGGCCAAGGGCCCAAGCTGCTGTTTTGCCTTGAAAGACATGACACAACTTCAAACAATAAGCCCAAAAACCAGCCTTGGATTTAAATGAATCCGTAGCTAGGCTTTCTAGACTACGGGCTTGCCTTTGTCTGACTTCACCTTCGAACGAAAATAAAATACTTTCTTGATTATATCTTATATCTAGATGTGTTCTGGGCTTCTAGCCTTGTGTATCAGCGCCTTGGCGAAGTAGTAACACGTTTGTGTTTGTGTCTGGGTTGGAATTTCTATGGGAGCAAAAGGCTCCGTTGTAAACTTGTAATAATAATCATAAATATATGTTCTAGCCTTTCATTGCTAGTTAGTGCTGCATTAGAAAATTGATTTTCGATCTAATTTCATGCTTTTACATGTTTTTCCAACATTAAACCGAAAATGACACCCCAACGAAGTTATTAAACAAACAAAACGATAAAAGAACATCCGGATGAATAGATATTAAAGAAACAAAAACAACATTGGTTAGGAATCTTATTTCAATTTTCAAGTAACAATGATATGACCCAAGAAAGGATAACATGGTTTTTCTTATTTTCTTAGGTGTTACAGAGCATGAAAGTGAATGCACTTAGAACATTAGCTTCTGTGGAAGAATCTACAGATGATTAAAAAATAGATCAACCAGCTTGGAAATCAGAGTCCAAGCCTTTGGCTGCTTATATGCAAGTCCCCCAGCTTCTTTGATTGGGCGTTGAATTTTGTTCTCTGGTTGGTGGACCACACATCTAGCTACATGGACATAGCTTTGGTCCATGCGGACATCTAATTAAATTAAGTTTCAAATAGAGAAACATCAATTTCCTAGAGGAAACAGCAGTTGCTTCCTTCCATTCACTTCCTAAACACTCCTGTCAAGCATCTCTTGATACCTCTTGAAGGATTCCAGCTTCTGCATCTTCATCTGCCTGTGGAACCTCCTTATGAACAAATCAGCCACATGATCAATCTCCTCCTCCAAGCTGAAGTCCGCAGCATCATCTCGCTGTTTACGCACCAGATCGACGACTGACTGAGAGCCATCGTCGAATTCAAGCTCATCAAACAATGAGTGTGTCAAATCAGGATATCGCTCGTCATTGTCGTTGTCGTCGCAGTTGATGCCATAGGCAAAAGCATGATAATCGACGGTTGATAATTCCACACACGGATTGTAGACCACAATGGCTTTGTTTGGATCATGATCATCCCTGGCGGAGTCGCCGTGACCAGCTTTGATATGACCAAGCAGTGCGTGGATCTTGTGAGAGATGGCAGGGAACAACACCTTCTTATTTTTTATGAGGCCCAGGATTATGAGGCGGGCTTTGGTTGCATTACTTTTGCCCTTCAAGGCCATCGATTTGGCTTTTGAAAGAGAACCCAAGAGAGACATTAACTGTTTGAAGAAGATAGAGGCCTTGTTCTTCATGTTTCTTGATTGGAGCTTTGAAGTTTTTTTCCTGAAAGAGACTCACGAAAGGGGTAGTAAAGCTAAGAAAGTGATTGAATGGGTAGGTGTTTTGGCATGAGAGAATCATCTGAGGTTTGATGGCCTTATATAGAGAGAACAGATGCCTTCTTGCCTTTGCTTTTTCTTTTTGGTTGTAGAGAGAGAGAGCTTTGCTTTTCTTTCCTATACAAGGAAAGCGGAGGAAGGTGGAGGGAAGGTTGTTAGCAGTTGTACTTGTTGTAAGGGTTAAGGGTCACAAAAGGCCTGGCCCGCTTTCTCAAAATGATAATCAGAACCCCAAACCAATCAACGTCAAATTCATTAAGCTAAGTGTAGATGCAGAGTCTTGAAGGAGACTATTTCTTCTTCTAAGATATGGGTGTATTTGTGTAACTACAAAACTTTTCACTTTTCAGATTAAAGCTTTTTACTCTTCGTGTCTATCGTAGTTTTAAAATTATTTTTTCATATCTTCCATACAACTATTTTACTTTTTAATTATTTTATACGATTACACATGTAATTAACCTATTCATTTTAACTTCGTTACTTTTACTTCTTATCATTATCTCTATTCTATAATATTATTATCTCACATTTTAAAAACTTTTACGAAATTTATTAGAAAATTTTATTACTTCCTCAACACATCCCATATATACAGATTACATGTTACACGGGCTTCAATGATCCAAATCCATGGACTGAGATACTGCTAAAAGAAATTTAAGAATTTATGGTTTCATGTGAAAAACTCTTTTACGTTGACTATGGATATCTCCGTGAGAAAATTATACATTTGACATTGCCTATTAAGAATCTATGATTCCACTTTGTATTAACTAACATTTCTAGTAATCCAAAAAATATTCCAATATAAATCAGATAAACCCGAATTCGAAAATTGTTATAAATAATTGATAAAAATATATTATAAAAATTAATAATTGAAAATAAGTAAATAAAAAATAGATAGCCTTTTATGAAAAACACAAATATGGAGAAAATATTGATAGATAGATGTCGAAGCACATTAAAAATTAGTGAAAAAGGCAGCGGAAAAAGCGGAAAAACTGAAGATTTCTCCCCAACAATGAATTTGCAATAAAATTTATCACTGCTAATGTCTTTTGATGTGACAAGCACATTTTAGCTGCCCACATTACGCACGTGTGTTTCATTGTGAGTGTGGGAGGGCGCACTAATTTGCAGACTGCCGCCCACGGACTGCAAAGCCAAAAGAAGAGCATTAAAAAACATAAGGAAAAAGCGAAAGGAGTAATAAAGATAAAAGAGAAAAGGCCAGAAGGGCTATTGGGCAAAACAGATGGGTGCACGAGGCCGAAGGGACACGTGTCGACAGATCGTTGCCCGATCTTTGAATTGGATGGCGCTGGTTTTCGCCTTGCCTTGCCTTGGTTTTCATGTGAGTCCTTACGATGGGCGGTTCTGCGGTTGTCTTTCTGCGTTTGGTCTGCATTCACGAGAAAAGGACGGTCGAGATTTGATCCTAGGGACTCAGGAAATGGGCATTGTCCTTTTGATCTGATATAGTAAGTTCAGGACTCGGATGGGATGATCCGGACCGTTAGATCTAATGGCCTCATAAATTTATATGGTCGATTTTGCTCTTGCGAAGATATCCTCTCCATACAATGGCTCAAGTTAGCACGTGTGGATAAGAAGATGACATTTTTGGGTTTGCACTGGGACCATCAGTGGGGCCTTGTTTCATATAAGCATTCCGATCGCGTGCAGTTGCCCATGCATCGGGTGACACGGGGGGTAAGTTGCTGACATGACCCGCTTAATAAATATTTATATTTTCATAGATTGGACGTCTTATCTATATGGATTTTTTTACAAAATGTTATATTCTTTGATTTTTGAATATATGTTTTTGAAAATGAAAAAGTCCCAAAAAAAGTGACATGAAAACCAATCTAATCACAACTATGAAAAGAAAATAAAAATAAAAATAAATATTTTCCGGCTACTCGTATATCACCCCATATATGAGCAGCCATACAGGACTACGGTCCAACAATGGATGGGGCATATATTTTAAAAAGCGAGTATATAACTATATAACAGCCTCCTCTTTTTTACGTTTTCAATATTAATTTTACATGTTATCATATCTTATAGCCAAATTTACAGATATAACAACATATTTATGAAAACAACATATGTAACTGCATAGTTTACTTATAATTCTAAATGATGAGTAATTCTGTTAGCCTGAACTAAATAAATGTTCAATTTAGCTTATCTTAAAAAACCTATTTACAACAACTTTTTTTTAAAACTTTTTCTTGGTCCACTTGTTTATCTAAGTGGATTTAACATATAGACCATGTTTTAACATTTTTGAATATGTTATCTATTTTTTTGATTTTTTAAACATCTATGTATATATATGTATTTAAAATATCCATATTTTTAAAAATCTAAAAAAATATACACATATTTAAAAATGATAAAACTTAATTTATATAGTAAATACACTTATAAAAACAAGTATACGAAGAAAAAACAAAAAAATTATTTTAAATAGGATTTTTAAGATAGACTAAGTGAGACATTTACTTAATCTGCAGTAACAGGATCATATATTACAATTAGATACCTTCACAACCCTCACCTTGTGAGGTAAAAGATTTTTTCTACATTGGGAAGGCAACACACTGGGAAGATACTATCGAAAAAACCTCCACACATTGGGAGGACAAATAATGCTACTGCTACTGGAGAGCAGAATCGAACCAACACCAACTTTTGCACAAGCAATGGTGCTGACCACCAGGGCACGTTAATGTTGTCATTAATACTGCCATGTCGTTTAATAGAATATAACCAAGCTGTCGTATTAGGAATTAGTGGTAAAATATATAGTCGTATATATTATTTTTATAAAGAGGAATGCTTCTGTTAACCGGGTTAAGTAAATGTCTTGCTTAGCCCATCTCAAAAAAACCTATTTAAAAATATTTTTTCCTCCGTACACTTATTTATTTGGGTGCATTTAATATATAAAACAAGTTTTACAAATTTTGGATACATTTATATATATTTTAAAGATTTTTATGTATAAATGTATTTTAAACACATACACACAGATATTTAGAAATCTTAAAAAAATATATACAAATATCCTAAAATGGTAGAACTTAGTTTATATATTAAATATACTTAGAAAAACAAGTATGTGGAGAAAAAAGTTTAAAAAAATATTTTTAAATGAATTTTTTAAGATGGGTTAAGTAGGATGTTTGCTTAGCTCGACTAACAAGATCACTTTCTCTTTTATAAATATGTAGTCATATATGTAAATACAGGTATAAGTTGTAGTTATATTTGGAATTAATCCTATTTTTGGGATTAATAAGATATTTTATTTACTTATAATATTCTACTTTTAATAATTATCTTTGTTTCGATTATTTTATTTTTTTAATCTGATCATTTTCTTTATTTTACATTCTAAAGAACTCTGGAATTTTTGCAAAATATGTTACAAGGTTTGATCAACATTGCATCCATATCCTTAAAATTGTCAATATTGTAAATATGCTTACAATATTTGTATAAAATTACAAGCACATGTCTTTTGTTAGGATGCAAGTAAATTTTTCTATAAAATAATGAAAATACTATTTAAACCAAGTAATGTACTTGCAACATTTTCAAGTATTTTGGACATATTTACTATTTTATTATGTTACATGTTTTTACACTATATTATTGTTTTAGATTTTTTTGCAAATATACTTATAACATTTGCTAACATCGCAAGTATATTACTTGGCTTAAAAGTCATTACCGTCATTTTACAGAAATCCAGCGGTGTCATAATAAAAAGAACACGCTTGTAATTTTATGTAAATCTTGTGGATGTATTATAATTTTGGCAAATTCAGGGACATGGATATAATATTAGTCAAACTTTGTTAGCATATTTGCAAAAATCTCAAGAACTTTTTGTGATATTTTTTCTTTTACTAAACCCTTTGATGCATCACCAATTCACCGTTCTAATAAAATCTTTCTGATATATTCTGTATATACAAACGATCAAATTGGTTCTATGGATCTGATATATGCGTGTATATATCTTAAATGAACTTAATATAAATAAGTGATTTACCCCAACTAAAGTTTAAGGAAGTGACGGTTTCTCTAGTTATAAATTCGATTTATAATTAACAAAAGAATGATTTATAACTAAGGATGCGATTCATTAGAAAGGACTTGTATTTTTTAAATCTTTACGTATTGAGGTGTATAATCTCATTTAATAGAACTTTTTGTCACTGTTATTGTCAACTATATTCTCCTATTTTTAATTAAAAACTTATTTAATTGTATCATATCCTCTATTAGTGTAGGACTAAATTTCGAATACATTTTTCTAATGCGTGACCCTATCTACACATAATTAATTGAATCTTCCATATTCATTATATTAATCATATATCTTGTGTGGTTGGCCTAGA
>JAXCLR010000001.1:8033573-8055562 GCA_035584095.1 Annona squamosa
AAGGGCCATGAACAACCCTCTCATCATGTCAATCAGGGGCCATGAACAACCCTTACAACCAACTATTTGAAATAACATATCATACTTAATAGACAATGAAACATGTCGCAAACCACGCATACAACATCAACAAAATTCAAATTCAACACATAGATTTGTCACACAAGCATTTTATCAAACACAAGATAGGTGCGAAATGAAATAACCTTCTATCGATATTCTCATTTGGGGCAAATCAATTCACGTCACATTTCAACAATATAAAAACTGTTAGAAAGTCTTTTACATCATAGAAATTGCACATTCAAAGTAAATTCCCCATGAACCCTAACTATTACAAACCCTATGCCTAATACCATAGAGTCGTCAAGTGCTACACATCCCTCTAGCCTCATATCGTGTTTAACATAAAATTTCATCACTAAATCGAGAAAGGACGACATCTACTTACTTGGATCGAAATCTTTTCCAAAAACAGTGCTCCTAACTTAGACACAGAGATTCGGAACTTCCACGATTAGAGTCGACGATCTTCAAACAGTCGGTAGAGCTTCCTTGAATGAATCTATGGCTAGCCCGAAATGAATGGTGGGGAAAGAAGAGAAGAAGCAGAGAACGGGAAGAGAAGAAGAAGGAAGATAGCCGGGTGCGGGATGAAACATGAACCCTAGCACGCCGGCTTCCTTTATTACTGAATCCCTATCGGGTCGGTTCGGGTCGGGTCGAGTCATGGATCAGGTCTAATTGCAATTAGTAATTTACTCTCCTACTCATACGACTTAATAATTAAAATTTTCTTCAGGGGTGCTACCCCCTTGACCCCCGCGACCTGACCGGGCAGGTCGAACCCCGCACCTACTCTGCGAAGGGGAAAAATAGTTATAGTGCTAAGATCATAATTCATGCATATATGCACTATATATCCACTAGATACCATATTCATATATGTTATGCATCCATTACCATTATAAACTCCTAATGGCATGTTCGTAAGTTATCTCATAAATAAAGAAGGGTTACAATGAAAATAAAATAAAATAAAATACCTGGTCCTTACAGATGGTAAGAAAATGTTTGGCATTGAAAAAACCACATACATGGAGAAATACTTCTAATGGAGGTCCGATGCAATATGTAGCAACTGTAAGCAAATTGGGCACATTGCCAAATTATGCAAAGATAAGATAAAAGGTTCTCAAAGCAACCAACTGGCACAAGCAACTGAGTCAGAAGTTCAACAAGAACAATTCTTTATTACCTTATGTTTTCAAAACATAGATACAAATAACATTTGGCTCATTGGCAACAGATACCCAAACCATATAAAAGTTAATGCAACAATGTTCAAAGACATTAATGAAAGCTATAGAACTATAGTAAAAATTAGGAATAGACTACTCCTTGATGTAAAAGGCAAAGGTACTATCAAAATAAAAACTTCAGTAATTATCACTCTTATTAATGATATGATGTTTATGCTTGAATTTAGTTAAAATTTATTGTGTTGGGCGAATATTAGAAAATGAATATTTCCTTGAATTTAAAAAAATAACTACACTATTTTTTATAATAATGGAGTTGAGTTATTTTGTGTAAAAATAAAAAGGAAAAACTTTTGCTACAAATGGAATGGGTTAAAGCTTAAGTAAGTTTTAACTCAAGTAGCTCAAATTTGTGGCATAAAAGATTCAATCTCTTCAAACATAGGAGCTTAACCAACCTCAAAAAGTAGGATCTTATTCAGAACATGCTAAAAATCACAAATGAACTTTATAATACCGATGCTTCTTAGCAAGGAAAATAAGTAAAGCTTCGATTTCCAAAAGGATAAACTTATAGAGCCTCTCCAAAGCTGTAACTTGTATGTATACACTGACTACTGGTGTATGTGGACCTATGGCAATTACATTGGTTAATGGTAACTAATACTTTCTTCTCTTCGAGTGTGTTTGGGAAGTGATAAAACTTTTAGATAAAATTTTTTTATCTAAAAATTATTAAATTGATAGAAAATTATGTAATATGATAGGGGTAATGATGATGTGTTAAAAGAATAAAGTTAAAATAAATAATGTTAGTTGTCTGAGTAGTTATGTAAAAATGATTAAAAAATAAATATTTGTACAAGAAGATGTGAAGAAATTATTTTAATATATGGTAGTTAGGGAGAGTGAAAAGTTTTTGCTAAAAACAAATATGCCCTTCATTGATAATGTTTTTAGAATGTGTTGGGTCTATTTTCTCAAAGCTAGAAGATGAGTTTATACTATATTTAAAAAATTCAAAATCTACATTGAAAATTAAAGTAATTTGAAGATTAAAATGTTAAGATATGACACTGACAGCGAATACAATTTTAGCAAATTTGATAAGTTTTGCTGTGATGAAGAAATTGAACACTAGCTAATTGTTACTTACATATCTCAATACAATAGTGTAAACGAAAGAAAAAATAGGATGATGATCGAGATGGCTAGGTTCCTAATGTTTGAGAAAATTTTATCGAAATATTTCTGGGCTGAAGCTATCATTACTTCAATGTATCTACTCAACAAGCTACCTATTAAAGCTCTCAAAAACAAACTTCATATGAGGCTTGGATCAATGTAGAGTTATCTATCCACTATCTCAAAGTATTTAGGTGCATTTTTTATTAAATATTTCAATAAAAGAAAGACAAGCTTAATAAAAGAGTATAAAAGAAATTTTTTGTTGATTACAGTCTAGTCACAAAGAAACGTAAAATTTTGTTGCTTGAAAACTAATAAAATTTAAGCGAGCAAGGATGTTAAATGTAATGAAACGACAACTTAGAATTAAGACAATCTTGAGAATGTGCAACATGAAATCCTTAAAGACAAGCTAAACCAGCTACATGTTGTAACGAATGATGAAGCTTGTGCTTATGAACTTATTAGAGGTACAAGAACTTTGTAAAATAAATATATATATATATATATAAGAGGCCAATTTTGTTGTCTCAAAACCTAGTTATTTCTTTGAGGTAAAAACTTCACTTGCTTGGAGAGATTCATATGATTAACAAAAAATGAAACATGACAACTAGTTAAAAGATGTGAAGTGCAAAAAGTGAAGGGAGTAAAATGCGTATTCAAAAATAAAATTAATTTTGATGGCTTAATAAGCAAATACAAGGCGAGGCTTGTGGTAAAGAGATATGCACAACAACAAGGAGTCGATTACCAAGAAATATTTGCACTAGTCATTCAAGCTATGACCCCATCATATTAATTGTTGCTTTTGTTGTATTCAAAAAATGGCTAACTCATCAACTGGATGTTAAATTAGCACTTTTAAATGACTTTCTTGATGAAAATATTTATGTTAAGCAACATAATGATTTTGTAATTTCTAGGAAGGAGAATTATATTTATGCGTTAAATAAGGCTCTTTATGGGGTTAAATAATCTTTAAGAGCATGATACAATAAAATTGACAATCATTTATTTCAAATTGGCTTCAAGCGATGCGATAGTGAAGTAACCTTATACAACAAAGGAGAATGTAGCAAAATTTTGACGATATCCTTATATGTTGATGACATGCTAATAACAAGATAAAATCCTAGTCTTATTAAATCATTCAAAAATAAAATGAATCAAGTTTTCATAATGATGGATCTAGGACTGATGTGGTATTTTCGAGTATGGAAGTGAAACAGTCAAAAAACGACATTTTCATATATCATAAAAAATATGCAACATATATTTTAAAGAAATTTAATATGGAAGACTGTAAGCCTGTGAGCACCTTAATACTAATATGTAAAAAATTGAGTAAAGATGATAATGTAGAGAAAGCTAAGAAGATTTGTTCAAAAGTTTTATATGTAACCTATTATCTCTTATGGTCAGATACTGAAAAGGTACATAAACCTTAGTGTTATATTTGAAAATGTAGGAAATGAAAATATGCAGTTGTAGGAATAATTTGATAACGATTGGGGAAGCTATCTAGATGATTTTAAAAACACTTCTAGAAATCTTTTCTTTATGAATTCTAGTACCTTCATATGGAACTCAAAGAAGCAAAAATATGTATATATATAATAGGTTTTTCTTCAAATATACTCATTACATTTGATCGTAATTCCAAATATGTCCATTATATTTTAGAATTCTAGATATACCTAGTATATTTGCATCTAATCCCAAAAAATGCTCATTTTATTAAACAATGTTAAATAAGTAAAAATCATCCATTTAAACGCTGGTTTTATTTTCATAAATGTCCAAAATACTCATGGTGTAAAATAATAAAAAGATGAAAAGAATAAAATAAGGATGAAATTAGAGCTCTCGAAATTTAAAACTCTTGTGCAATTAGAGTAATAGTAAGTTATGATATTCAATTTTTGAATCAAACCCAAAATTTAATAGGCATATTGGTAATTTCATAATTGGTTAATGGTGTTTACTAATATCTGTAATGGAGTAAGCATTTTTGAGGTTAGTTGTGAATGTAGTAGGTATATTTGAAAATTTTGAATTATAATGATTATATTTGGAACAAGCCCTAATATAACTCATAATGACAACTGAATATATTGCTTTTGCCACTACTGTGAATTAGGCTATATGATTAAAAAACTTTTAAGGAATCTTGGTTCCCAAGAAAAAAGTCCAACTACAATCGAATGGGATAATTTTTAAGTAATATCAATTTCAAAGAACTCAGTGTTTCATGGTTGGACAAAACACATAAAATCAAGTTCCATGTCATTTAAGAAGTTTAACAATCTAATGAAGTAATATTAGTACATTATTGATATGATGATCAACTTGCTTATTTTCTCATTGAGGCTTTGCCTAAGGAAAGATTTGAAATTCTCAATTAAAATGTTTGTTACAATAATGCTAATTAGGAGCGTTGAATTGCTGACATTTTAGTTCTAACAATGAAGTTCTATTAGTATAAGACTAGTAGAAAATCCCGAAATAAAAACATGACATATTTGGTTTTAGTTTTGCTATTATTTTTTCAATTGTAATAGTCCACAAATTCAGTTTCAAAGTAGGAAGGAATTTATGATCTTTTCTTAACAAATAATTGGTCTTAAATAAAATAAATCAAATTATTTTTTTCAAATCTTTCTCTTTCACAATTACTACTTTCCTTGTTTTAAATCCAGTAGGCTTCTATTCAAATGTGCATGCCATGAGAGCACGAATTTTATGATAATACATAAAAATTTATCATAGAGATTGAGAAATATTTGATAAGACTAGAATACATAGAAGTGAGATCAAGAGATTTCTCCAGTAAGAACAAGAAGTGAAAACAACTGCCAAACTCAATCAATTATGCGTGTGTTCGGATAGTGATAAAACTTTTAGATAAAAAATTTTTAGTGTAAAAGTTTTTCAAATGGAAGAAAATAACATAACATAATATGGGTAATAATAACTAGTAAAGAGAATAAAGTTAAAATAGGAAGGTCGGTTGAATAAAAATTATGTAGAAACGATTAAAAAATATTGTAGTTATATACGAAGATGCGAAGAAATAATTAAAAATAGGGCAATTGTGGAGATTGATAAGTTTTTGTATGAATTTTTTTTTGAAATATCAAACATGTCTTATAGTTCTTCATTGTGAAAATGAGATTAAATGTAGAGGGAGGAGATGAAATGAAAAAGAGACTTTTAGACAAGATTTATAAAATGAGGATTGATGAATTTTACCATGAGGTTGATAACATTGGCAAAAAAATATTTGAAAAGAGAGTAAAATTATCTTTAAATGTTTAGATGATAGCTTTTTTTTAACTATATAAGTTTATTAGGTATTTATAGTTGAATATTACAAATACAAGAGGAATTAAAGAAATTTTATGGAGATATCAGGGAGACTAGTGATCTATCACTAGTTAGTCTAAGCTAAATAGGTAACTAATTAGCCGAGAGACAACATTTATTATTAAAATTTAAAATTTCTTACAAAACTGTTAATCTAAGTATATTTTATTTATAAACTAAATTTTAATATTTTAAAAATGTGCATATATTTTTAAAAATTTTAAACATAGTGGTGTTTTAGTTATTTTAATGGTTGAAATGACAAAAATACCTATATAGTTAAAACTTTAAAAAAATATGTATGCATCTCTAAAAATAGTAAACTTAATTTATAGATTAAATACACCTATATTAATAGTTTTATAAAAAATTCAAAAATTTTATTGTAAAAGCTAATTTTACATGAGCATGTAAAACTAAAGGGCCAATTGAATGAAAGCTATTGAGAAAAAAAATTAAATGAATGGAATTGTAGTTATTTTTTCATTGTGAGAATATTTGAATAAAATATTAATATGTTTGATAATTTCGCAAGATATACCTTAGAAGTGCATAAAATTCTAATACATTATGTACAAGTGATAAATCATCCGACAAATCTTATGATGGTATTTTTTAGCATAATAAAGTTTTTACAGAATATTTATAAAGAAAAATATTAATATAAGATAAGATCTTATTTTAATTAATATTGTTTAAATATTATTATATATTGAAAATTGATTATTTTAATTGAAATTCATAAATGACAGTAATCTCACGTATCATAAGATTTTTATAAACTTTTCTAATTCAAATAATTTATTAATTTTTATATTTTTCGAAAGCCATCAAAGCTAACCAAAATTAAGTGAAGCTAAGTGAAGCTAATTGATTCCGTCTAAAGTTAGCCAAAGCTAACCGACTAACCAAAATTAACTAATGCTAACCAAAGCCAACTAAAACTAATCCAAGCCGACTTCATTTCTTACTCGCTACTTGTTATTTAATACCATTAATAGGCTTTTAGATCTATTTAAGGTCATTTGAATCCAAAAATAATAATTTAGACTTTAGTAAAAAATTTAACAAAGTTAATCAAAGCTAAAGAAAGCTAATCAAAGTTAATTGAACTTAACCAAAACTTATCATTAGGTGTTAATTAATGTTTAACAACCTTAGCATGCTTTTGATGACCATCTAAACTCATTTAATTCAAAAAATATAATTTGGCACCTAGTTATTTTTATTGTTGCTTGTGGAATTTATTGTTATTGAACATTTATATAAATTTAGATTTATTACTATTAAGTGGAAAGAAAATTTGTTAATCTAAAACTCAATGTGAACCTAATTTTCACAAATTAGGTTAGGATTTAGATTTTATAAGTAAGAGTTTAAATTATATAAACGAAATTAAGGTTAATGTTAAAGAAAACTAAAGTTTAATAATCTTGAGTTGCTTTCCCTATCGTGTGTGCATAGTTACTGAAATATTACAAATGATCATTACTTGCTTTAAATCATACTTTGTATGACCAAAATAGCCATATAGTATCAATTTTAAAATATATTATTAAGGACAAATTTGTTATTTTGAAAAAAATCCCTTATTAATTAACATAGCCTAGCTAGTTTTCATAATTGGAATTGTAGGTAGAATATGGGATCATTAATGCCATTTTCTTTTGAAAGCGGGATCACATTTGGAATAATCTCTCTTATACATGTAAACTTTACTCCATGCTCACAACACATTGAAAATTTTTCTACACACAAAATATTTGCACAAAATTTTCTTGTTAAAAATGCTCTATGGTAAAATATTATAAAATGCCCAAAATGTTATTATTGGTACTGCACCACTAGAATACCACAGTGGGTACTTCATCTTCCTTAGCTAGTTATACCCAATACTCACTAAGGGAAGGAGCCTTTATGCTTAGCTTAAGAGCTGGAGCTTTTCCTTCTCTCATTGGTTTCATATCAACCTATTTTCCTGGATCTCGAGTAAGGTTGTCTCATTCTTCGCTTTGATACCCGTTTTTGGTTGCTTACTAGAATTCTTAACTCTAATAGCTAGCTTGAAAGGTGAAACTTTTCCTCACACTTATAATTGAACAATTAGCCTCTTTCAAAACTGATGTAGGATAACCTAATAAGAACTTGGAGTTTCAAATATATTTCAAGACTCTTATTCAAAATTATGTAGGAGATTCAGGGTGTATTTGGAAAATGATAAAATTTTTAAATAAAAATTTTTCAAAGTAAAAGTTTTTTAACCGGAAGAAAATGACATATATGATAGAAGTAATGATGAAGAGTAAAGAAAATAAAGTTAAAATAGATAAATTTAGTTGTATAGATAATCGTATAGAAATGATTAAAAAGTAGGGTAGTTATATAAAAAAATGTAAAATATAACTAAAGAAATATAGTAGTTGTAGAGATTGAAAATTTTTTATTGGAAAAGTTTTTATGTTTGCCAAACATCTCCCTAGTCTTTCACGGGATCATTACATGCAAGATTACAAAAGAAGTTCAAAATCAACTAAAAGTGGAGTATTGGAAAGCTACAAAACCAAGAAAATGAAAATTTGATTTTGAAATTATAAGCATGAAAGAAGATCAATCCATGAACAAATACTCCAAGCTATATAAGATTCTTGGATTGAATCCGTATCAGCATTCCTAAGATTGTTTTCCAATTCCTGAGATAGTTTTTTTAATTTTCAATACAACTTTACCCGTTTCTAATAAATATCAATGTAAAAGTTCTTACATTGATAGAAAATTATGTAATATGATAAGAGTAATGATGAGATATAAAGAGAATAAAGTTAAAATAGGTAGGTTGCTATATGGGTAATTGTATAAAAATAATTAAAAAATAAGTATGTGTATAGATTTAATGAAATAATTTTAATATATGATAATTATAAAGAGTGAAAAGTTTTAATTTGAAAAAAATTTTCTAATAGCAAACATGCCCTTCATTGATAATTTTTCTAGAATGCGTTGGGGCTATTTTCTCAAAGCTAGAACATAAGTTTATGCTATATTTCAAAAGTTCGTAATCTATGTTGAAAATTAAAGTATTTTCAAGATTAAAATGTTGAGATATGACACTGATAGTGAGTAAATTCTAGCAAATTTGATGAGTTTTGCAGTGATAAAGAAACTGAACACCAGCTCATTGTTACTTATATACCTCAACAAAATAGTGTAAATGAAAGAAAGAATAGGATGATAATAGAGAGTGTTAAGTGCCTAATGTTTGAGAAAATTTTATCGAAACATTTCTGGGCTAAAGTTGCCATTACTTCGGTGTATCTATTAAACAAGCTACTTATCAAGGCTCTCAAAACAAAACTTCATAAAGGCTTGGATAGATGTAGAGTCATCTATCCATTATCTCAAAGTATTTAGGAACACTTATTTTTATCAAATATTTCAATAGAAGAGAGACAAGCTTAATAAAAGAGCATAAAATGGAATTTTTGTTGATTACAGTCTAGTCACAAAGAGAAAAAATTTTGTTGCTTGAAAATTAATAAAATTTTGTTGAGCAGGGATGTTAAATGTAATGAAATGAATTAGGACAATCTTGAGAATATGCTATTTGAAATCCTTAATGACTAGACAAACCAGCTACATGTTGTAATGAATAATGAAGCTTTTGCTAATGAACTTATTAAAGGTACAAGAATTGTGTAAGATAAATATATATAAGAGGGTCAAATTTTTTGCTCAAAACCTAGCAACTTCTCTAAGGTAAAAACTTTACTAGCTTGGAGAAAATAATGCAAAAGGAGATTCATATGATTAACAAAAATGAAACATGGCAACTAGTTGAAAGATGTGAAGTTCAAAACAAAAATTAATTCCAATGGCTCAATATACAAATACAAGGTGAGGCTTGCGGTAAAGACATGTGCACAACAACAAAGAGTGGATTATCAAGAAATATTTGCCCTAGTCATTCAACGTCTGACCCCCTCAGATTAATTATTCCTTTTGCTACATCCAAAAAATGCTTAATTAATCAACTGGATGTTAAATTAGCATTTTAAAATGACTTTTTTGATAAAAATATTTATGTTGAGTAGCATGATGATTTTATAATTTCTAAGAAGAAGAATTATGTTTACGTGTTAGTGAAAGCTCTTTATGGCCTTAAATAAGTCCTAAGAGCATGATACAATAAAATTGATAGTTGTATGTTACAAATTGGCTTCAAGAGAAGCAATAGTGAAGTAACCTTATATAGTAATGAAGAAGGTAGCATAATTTTGGGAGTATCCTTATATGCTGATGACATGTTAATAAAAGATAAGATCCTAGTCTTATTAAATCATTCAAAATAAAATGAATCAAGTTTTCATAATGATAGATCTAAGATTAATGTTGTATTTTTTGAGTATGGAAGTAAATCAGTCAAGAAATAACATTTTCATATATCATAAAAAATATGCAACATATATCTTAAAGAAATTTAATATGGAAGATTGCAAGTCTATGAGCACCCTAATACTAAGATGTAAAAAAATTGAGTAAAGAGGATAATGGGAAAAAAGCTAAGAAGATTTGTTCAAAAGTTTTATAACAACTTATTATCTCTTATAGCTAGATACTTGAAAGGTACATAACCCTTAGTGTTATACTTAAAAATGCAGGAGACGAAAATATGAGGCTGTTGAAATCATTTGATAATGATTGAGCTATCTAGATGATTTTAAAAGTACTTCTACAAATCTTCTTTATAGATTCTAGTATCTTCATATAGAACTCAAAGAAGTAAAAAACATAATATAATGAGTTTTTTCCAAATATACCTATTACGTTTGATCATAATTTCAAATGCGTTCACTATATTTCAGAATTCTAGATATACCTACTACATTTGAACTAATCCTAAAAATGCATTTTTCATTAAAAATCGTTAAATAAGTTAACAATCATCAATTTAAATCTTGGTTTTATCTTCATAAATGTCCAAAATACCCATGGTGTAAAATAATAAAAGATGAAAAAAATAAAATCAGAATGAAATTAGAGCTCTCCAAAATTTGAAATTCTTTTACAATTAGAGTAATAGTGAGTTATGATATTCGGTTTTTTGAATCAAGCCCTAAATTTGATAGGCACATTCATAATTTTACAAATGTGCTAATAGTGTTTACTAATGTCAGTAATGGAGTTAACATTTTGGGGGTTAGTTGTAAACGTAATAGGTATATTTGAGATTTTTAAAATGTAATGGGTATATTTGGAAAAAGCCCTAATATAATCCCTAATAACAACTTAATATATTGCTTTTGTCGCTACTGTAAATTAGGCTATATGATTAAGAAAAGCTTTTAAGAGATCTTGGTTGTCAACAAAAAGGTCCAATGAAAATTAAATGGGATGATCTTTCAGCAATGTCAATTTCAAAAAATTTAGTGTTTCATGGTAGGACAAAACACATCAAAGTCAAGTTCCATTTCATTTAAGAAGTTTAACAATCCAATGAAGTAATACTGGTAAATTGTTCATTTGATGATCAACTTGCTTATTTGTTCATTGGGCTTCGCCTAAGGAAAGATTTGAAATTCTTAAGCAAAATATTTGCTACAATAATGCTAATGAGTAGTGTTGAATAGCTAACATTTTAGTTCTAGCAATGAAATTCTATTGTATAAGACTAGTAGAAAATCAGGAAATAACAACAAGACATATTTGTTTTTAGTTTTATATTAGTTTTTCAATTATAACAGTCCACAAACTCAGTTTCAAAGTAGGAAGGAATTTATGATTTTTCTTAATAAATAATTTGTCTTGAATAAAATAAAATAAATTATTTTTTTCAAATCTTCCTCTTCCACGATTATTACTTTCCTTGTTTTAAATCCAACAAGCTTTTATTCATATGCCTATGCCATGAGAGCACAAATTTTATGATAATACATAAAAATTTATCAAAGAGAGAAAAAGATTTGATAAGATTAGAATACATAGGAGTGAGATCAAGAGATTTCTCTACCGAATGTATGAAGTGGAAAACAATTGCTAACCTTAGTCGATTATGGGTGTATTTGGGTAGTGATAAAACTCTTACATGAAAATTTTTTAGTGTAAAAGTTTTTGAAATAGAAAAATGATGTAATATAGTATGAGTAATAATAAATAGTAAAGATAATAAAGTTAAAATAGGTAGGTTAGTTAAATGGGTAATTGTGTAGAAATGATTAAAAAGTATGGTAGTTATAGGAAAATTCAACAAAATAATTTAAAAATAAGGCAATTGTAAACATTGATCACTTTTTTGATGAATTTTTTTTTGTGATACCAAATGTAACCTATAGTTCTACATTGTGAACAGGAGATTAAATGCAAAGGGAAGAGTAAAGTGAAAGGGAGACTTTTAGACCAAATTTATAGAATGAGGATTCATGAATTTTTCCATGAGGTTGATAACATTGGAAAAATATAGTTGAAAAGAGGGTAAAATTATCTTTTAAATGTTTAGGTAATAGCTTTTTTAACTACATAATTCTATTAGGTATTTATGGTTAAATTTTATGAATATAAAATGAATTAAAGAAATTTTATGGAGAGATTAGGGAGAGTAGTGATCTTGTTAGTCTAGGCTAAATAAATCACTAATTAGCCTAGACAAAAAAATTATTTTTTAAAACTTTAAGATTTTTATAAAAGTATCAATCTAAGTATATTTAATCTATAAACAGAATTTTATTATTTTTGAAAATGTGTATATATTTTTTGAATTTTTTAACATAGTAGTGTTTTAGTTATTTTAATGGTAAAAATGACTAAAATGACAAATATCTATATATTTAAAAGTTAAAAAATATATATACACATCTCTAAAAATAGTAAACTGAATTTATAGACTAAACACACATATATTAATAGTTTTACAAAAAACTTCAAAATTTTTAAAAATAATTGTTTCTTTTTGCCTAAGCCAAGTAAACCCTACTTTGCCTAGGCTAATAAAATAGAAAAGCTAATTTTACATGAGATTGTAAAACTGAAGGGGCCCAATTGAATCAAAGCTCTTCTATTGAGAAAAAAATTAAATGAATGGAATTGTAGTTATTTTTTACATTGTGAGTATATTTGAATAAAGACGTTAATATGTTTGATAATTTTGCAAGATATACTCTAGAAGTGCATAAAATTCTAATACATTATGTACAATTGATGAACCATCCAACAAACCTTATAATGGTATTTTTTTAGTATATTAAAGCTTTTACAGAATATTTATAAAGAAAAATATCAATATAAGGTAAGATTTTATTTTAATTAATATAGTTAAAATATTATTATATATATTGAAAATTGATTTTTTAATTGAAATTCATACAAGGACATTACTTTCACGTGTAATAAGATTTTTATAAACTTTTCTAATTTAAATAATTTATTAAATTTTATATTTTTTGAAAGCCAACAAAGCAAACCGAAACTAAGTGAAGCTAATTGATGCCGACCAAAGTTAGCCAAAGCTAACTGACAAACCAAAATTAACTGATGCTAACCAAAGCTAAGTAAAGCTAATCAAAGCCAACTTACATTTCTTACCCGCTAATTGTTATTTAATACCATTAATACGCTTCTAGATTCATTTAAGATCATTTGAATCAAAAAAATGTAATTTAGACTTTAGTAAAAATTTTGACAAAGTTAATTAAAGCTAAAGAAAGCTAATCAAAGTTAATCGAACTTAACCAAAATTAATCAAAGGCAAATTTCGGTTCTTACATGCTACTTATTATTTAATACCATTAAATACTTCTTAGGTTCATTTAAGATACTTTAATTCTGAAAAAATGTAATTTAGCTCTTAATGAAAATTTGACAAAACTAATTAAAATTAACAAATGCTAATTAAAGCTAACTAAGCTAGCCAAAGCTAATCAAAGTTAACCAAAACTAATCAAAATCAACTTTCATCTCTTATTTCTAATTGTTATTTAACATCATTAATATGTTTCTTAGCTCCATTTAAGACCATTTGAATCCACAAAAAATTTAATTTAGACCTTAGTTTAAAATTTTAATAAATCTAACTAAAACTTACTTTCATTTTAGGTGTTAGTTAATGTTTAACAACCTTAGTATGCTTTTAATGACCATCTAAACTCATTTAATTCAAAAAATATAATTTAGCGCTTAGTTATGTGATTGTACCAAAGCTAACTTTCATTTTTAACATGCTAATTGTTATTTAGCATCCTCAGTATGCTTAAAAAGACCATCTAAGCTCTGATAAAAAAACACCATCTAAGCTCATTTAATTCAAAACATGTAATTTGAAAAAAATATTTATTAGGAGTACTAGTCAAAGATGGTAAGCATTTTTCAGAGCCAAACAAATTCCGGCCACAGATTTGATCCAAAATGCGAAGACAAGAAGAAGCGACTCCCTTACACAAACGTTACTTTTGAAATTAGACCATGGGCATGCGTTGAAAAGAGGGTTTCGCTGGAGGATTCAGGCGTTGAAGCTCGCTCTGATTCATTTGTATAGGAATTATATCTTTCGATACTCACCCAACATGGAATGCCCACTGGCACGCAACATGTCATTGTTCTAAATTTCAAGCACGAAGTTAAGCTACAACAAATCAAGCGTGAAGTCTAGTTCACTATATCTCAATAGTCTCCAAATTAGCAAACAAAATAACTTTTTTTTAATGGGGAAATGACCTCCCTACTCCTCTAAGATCCCACAACAGTAACTGGAGGGATCCAAGAGGAGCTAGAAAGGTTTGTATTTCGTCAATAGAATCTTTACAAAGGTAATCGACAATGGAGATAGGGAGGTTTCAACGGCTAACTTAGTTAGTACATTAGCTAGCTAATTGCCGCTTCTTAACACATGGAAAAACAACATCCTATAAAAACTAGGCCCCAATATCTGAATTTCTTCAAGAATGAATTTCACATTTGAACCATCAAAAAAAAAAAAAAAAAAAGAATTTCACATTTGAAAGCATAGCACCCTGACCAAATAGGCAGAAGATGTTTACCACGAAATCGCTTTCCTCAATGACTTCCTTGAATCCTAACTTTAAAAGCCACAAGAGACGTTTGAGTATGGCCATTGCTTCCATCCATAATGGACTTGCAAGGCCAGGGATCTGCCAGCACCTAGCAACAATGAAAGAGCTGTTTGAGTCCTGAATAACCGCACCACAACTCATCCGTCTTTCCTACATAAGTCAGCTTACATCAACGTTCATCTTCGTGCAATTCTCCTCTGGTTTTTCCCACTTAGTTGGACTTCTATTGATGTTGAAGTCTCTATTAAGGATTAAGGTTGTAGCATTGACTTGATGAAGGAAGTTGGCAACCGTCTGCCGATGTTGTTGAGGTGTAAGCAAGCTTCCTCCGTGACTAGCTTGTTGAAAATGCACTCATACCCTACAATAGTTGGTGATATAGATGATAAGAGGTGCAGTTGTATACACCAGGTGTATTGAGCCTTAATGCACCCGAGTGCTTATAACCATTTTTTTTACACAACTATTAATCTAAGTATATTTAACTCGTATATCAATTTTTACCGTTTTTGGCAATTTTTAGATTTTTTTCAGATTTGTAAAAATCAGCGGTGTTTTAGTAATTTTAAATTACTATAAATGCTACTAATTTTTAAAAATCCGAAAAAATATCCAAAAGTCTCCAACAATGGTAAAAATTGATATACATGTTAAATACATTTAGATTAATAGTTTCATGAAAAATATTTTGAAAAAATTTAAAAATTAAGTTTATTACACTTGGGTGCATTGAGGCTTAATGTATCCGAGTGCATAAGACTACCTTTCACAGATAAGGGGAAAAAAATCCCTCCACTTTGAAAGAGAAATTAGATATCAGTAGTACTTTGAAATTGAATCCCAAGAATTTCATCCAGCATAGGGCCCTAGAAAGCATGTTGCAAGTGATCGCATCTCCAAAAGGTGTGGAAATCGTCGGCCTCCTCCCTATAACATAAAGCGGAAATTGGGTTGATTGGTATGCCTCTCCTAACAACCAAGATTTACCCCCGTGAGAAGGAAATGAGATAACAGTCTCCACCGAAACAAAAATCTAAACCTTCTTAGGAATCTTGCTTTAGATGAGTTTCATAATCTTGCTATCTTCCTCCATGAATAAATAGCCCATGAGCCCATCATTCCTTTCAACTTTCAAGGTCTGTAATTCGATATGTAGACTTAACAGAAAACTTTCCATCTGATTCTCTCTTCCACAATAGACAATCTTCCTAACTCTCTCTTAGTCGGGTGATATTGGGGGATACAATCCCACCTTAATTCCCCAACAGCCAACTTTATAACCACTTTTAGGCAATAAAATTAGGAGTACAACTTTGGCTTATGAAACTCGGATTCGCTTCAACTCTAACCTTAACTCTATTTTTAAAACCTCAACCTGATCCTAACTCTAACCTTATTTATAAACTTAAACTCTAATCATATTTTTGAAATTTGTGCTCAAATTGAGTTTCGAGCGAGAATTCAAGTTGAAATTATTCTATATATTTGTAATCTATCTTTATATTTTGTTCAACTTTAGATCTATTACTAAAAACTCATAAATGATTATTTTCTATTTTCAAGAAAAAATTCAAGAGTGTCTAAGAATATAAAGAAAAAAATCTCATTTAAGCATTTTCTTTATATTAAGTAGACTAGTAGTTATTTCTCAAAAAAAGAGTAGACTAGTAGCCTATTTTGGAAAATAAAAATGTACATTATTTTTTTATTATGCAATTTAATATTAGTATCATAATCATATACATAAACATTCATAATCGTATACATAAACATTAATATGTCTTATAAGAAAAACCTTATAATGTCAATCATAATAAAAAATTCAACAATCATAGTATCAAATCAAAAAAGATTACAACAAATTTATCTCAAGTAAATAACCATTTAATCATTAATATCATATTAAAATAACTAAATGATAACATCCTACATAAGCAATTAAGTTACAACACAAAATAAAATATCTTAAGTTCTAAAAATAGTTTGCATTCTTTTTGTCTTGAAACTACTACTAAACAAACTCCTTTCCTAAAAGAAAATATAAAAATATTATATTATATAATTGAAGTTAAGAAGAAATAATGCTTATATATGGTATAAAATAAGTCTAATATATATGATGGAAATGAGACTAGATCTATATAGAGTATAACATAAATATAAAATATATATGTTATATATAACTCGGGTTCCGATTCAACTTAACCCAGGATCAAATTCTTTTCAATTTGGGTTTGGGTTGAGCCCGAAAAATCAGGTTCGAATTCAACATTGGGCAATTTTAATAATGCTCCAAATCAGATTTGGGTTGAGCCCGGCCCAAGTTACACCTCTAAATAAAATATGCATCAATAACTTGGTTAACCTTTGAGTCATCATCCATATCTTCAAGCAGACCGACCCTCTGTAACCACCTCTTGGCTCAATTATCAGTAAAGAATGATACGCTCACCGTTGACAATTTGCCTTCTGCATCCCAACTTAGTAGTGCTTTCCCCGACAAGATGCTCCTCTAGGTATATGAGCATTCATTTGGAATTTTTTACAATTCCAAAAGCTACCATCTACAAAGTACTTTACTTTAAACACTCTATGGTAGAGGAAAATTTTCTCGTTAAGGATCCTCCAACCTTGTTTTGCAAGTAATGCAAAAATGAAAGACTCAAATTCTCTAAAAACCATTACCCCACTAGCTCTGGAGATACGTATTTACTTCATCAACTCCAATTGATTCTTCTCTTTTCTTCTTTCTTTCTCAACCAAAATTCACTCATTATTATTACAAAAAAATTACTCATTATTCTATTATGGTAGAAACATCAAGGAAGAAGAAAAAGATTCATTGCATAGCTTGGAATTACATGGGCCATAGTCTTAATCAATACCTCTTTTCCATTGCAAGAAATAAGTTTATATTGCTATAATTTTATTTTCCTCCAAACTCTTTCTTTTTTTTGAAAAGACAAACTCTTTCTTTAATGTGTTGGATACAACAATTTTGTTGTGATTTATCCATATAGGAAGACCCAAGTAAGAGTAACTATTTTCCTTGAAAACCCATCAATTGTTTAATTATCACTTTAATTAGCGGCGCAACTTGGGTACGACACCCATTGGTACCCATTGACCCAACCCTAATTTGAATAATGAGGGTTTAATATAGTAGAAAATATTATCCATAGGTATGAGTAAAGTATAAATTATTACTTGTCCCTTCAAATAGGGTATGACTAAGGTAGATACGTTAGGTACCTGGAACCAACCAATGGGTTCTTACGTGGGTAATTAATTAGGCATATAATTATATATATATAATATATTACATAGTGCATAGTATGTATTATGCTTTATCTATGATGTCCTCTTTGTATACTTATTTTAATAAATACAAATTCAAATGAATCTTGTGCTCAGTAAAGTTGTGGATTATGAAGTAGAAAACTAATTTGGTTATTTATTTATGTTATTGACTTTCAAAAACATTTTATATATAAGCTTGTGAATTGTAATTGCAATATATTAATAATTTTAACGATTGGGTTGTAATCGTCTATACTTTATATTTTTTAATATAATAATGTAAACAATAACATACGTACTTCTGATTTTAAAATGTAAATGAATATCACTTTATATTATTTAAAATAACATAGAAATATTTTTTAAAATACTGTATTTAAGTATTAAAGGAACTCATTTAGAACTGAAACCGAAATTGATCCTATGGGTAATAGGCAAGGTAGAATATACTAGGAACCGAACCGATACATGGGTAGAATGAGGTAGAGATTATGCTATTATAAAGTAGACCACTTCCCGAACCAAACTAACTTCAATTGCACCCCTAACTTTAATCTTATTCTCTAGTATTCTTGCTAAAAAATAGTCATCTTTGCTATATTTACTATTTGTCTTGAACAACTTTGATAAGTTGTAACAACTTTTTTTGCTTTTTCACTTTCTCCTTCAGAAAAATATAGCACCATCTGCAAAATACAAGTGTAAAAGACACAATCATCCCCTACTAGTACAAATCCCATGTAAATGACCCACCTAATGGGCATGTTTGATGAGAAGGCAAATGAGTATATTAAGATAGAACAACTTTGAAAATTTGGAAAGTGGAAGATCTATTCTAGGTTCCTAAGCTTTTAATCCATGAATAGAAACATTTAATTATGAGGGTGCTTTTGAGGAGGATCTCAATTCCCTACAAGCTGGCCAAATTGGATGATTAGATGGATCATGAATATATAGGCTTTACTTCTATGGAACTTTTCTTCTCTAGTCCACTTTGATATAACTAGGTTATGTAGAAGTAGTTCTATGTGCCCTCTTCAAAATTTAAAATTTTGATGTTTGATGGAAATTTCAATTCATTTGTCATTTGCTTAGTTAGGAGACTGATTTCATCCAAATCAAACATATGAATGAGCCACATTTTCTAAAAAATATATATTTATATGTAAATTATGAAAAATCTATTTATATATGTATTAGAATGTAATAATATTTTATAAATCATTTATCCACATAAAAATAATATTTAAGATGGTTTAAATGTTGAAAATATAGCTTTAAAATTGATATTTAATACTAAATCATTTATTGCATTAATTTTACATATTTATAGATGTACCCTATGCATAGTAGTACTAGACAAATGAAAGGGTTTTGAAGATACCATAAATAATGCTTAATACGATAAATAGAATAAATTTTTCATAAACTATCAAGGCATTAAAAATGAAAGAGATTTTACTGAGAGAAGTGATTCTGTTTACCCAAGCAAAACAAATGTCTCACTTGACCCATTTAAGAAAACCCATTTATATCACTTTTTTTTGTTTTTTCTTTGTACATTTGTTTGTTTAAGTGCATTTAACGCATATACCAAGTTTTACCATTTTTGGATATATGTATATATTTTTTTAGATTTTTAAAAATAAAGGTATTTTAAATACATATATACACATAAATGTTTAAAAATCTTAAAAAAATATCTTTATATATCCAAACACAGTAAAACTATGTTTATATATTAAATACACTTGAGCCACAATCTCAGAATCCACCGTTTCACTTTTTTCCCCTAAAATACCAACCTCGTTGCATAACTTCCTTTTAGAGTTTACCACAAGGTACGATATCATAACAAGAAGCGGTGCTCTTCTACTAGCCTCCTTCACATGTTTGTATTGCTCTATTCCCATTAGGTTTCCAATGCTCCTTGCTTTCCTCTTCCAACTACCTCTTGGTATGTTGTCATGTTGAATACTTGTATGAGCCTCCACCTCTTATTATTCATATCTAATGAAAACTTTTTTGTTTTCCAAATATGATTCCAGTCAATAGTGTTATCATGAGTTTGCTAGTCTTTTATGTTTCCTGAATTTGTTTGAGAACTCAAATTCATCTGTAGCATGCAAACATCCTTAGAAGATAGTAACATATCCTATTGGACATCACTAGAACCCACACACTATGTAGTTCCTTCCTTGTTATTCTTAATCACTTCATATTTATGGATTTCCCCTTTGCTTCTTGTTGTTTCTTATTCATGGTTTATATTAGAAATTTCATCACATTGTTGTTTACTTTTGACTGCACTTTATCCTTAAACTATCATTAGAGTAGCACCCTTCATTAAACTTTCTCAACCTACCTCCATCCTCATTTATGTCTTTATGTGTTTGTCCCTTTTAACCAAAATTCTCTCCCTCATTAACTCTCTCCTTAGTTTGCTCTTCCATTCCCAAATAAACACATTGGTTAGCCCTGTTTCCCCCTTCCCCTTCCCCACCCTGCTTCAGCCCTTCATTCCTTATTCCTAACTGCAATTAGTTTCCATAAGGAAGCTCTAATTCCTGTTTCTTCTTGATTTCCTAATGGACAAAATGGCAATCCTTCCAACTATGTCCCATTCTGCAGCAAGCAAAATAGAATGTAGGTAATCTTTCATACTGAAATTTTAGCCGCCTTTTCCTCATTTGGGAATATTAAACAAAAATCCCCTTCTAAGTGGTTGTCTTACATTAAGGTCCACTTGAATTTAAACAACATTACCTTCCAACTTCATATTATGAAGCTTGCTATGTGTGTTAGTTGTCATCTATCCAATTGCCTTCTTGTCATGAATGGTCGGGATGTCGCCAATATGCAACCATATTGGAGTGGAATGTATTTTTATATCCTTTAGGCTTTTTGGAGACGATAGTTCTCCATAAGCACCAGCTGCCAGTTGAAGAGCCATGGTCTCCCTTGTAGGATCTTTGGTAAGTCCTCTTAATTGTCAAAAGAAATCATGTACAAGTTCTCTTCTACCTTAAGAAAATTGATTTTTTTCTTGTATTTTCCATTGACGTCTCATCATAGCCTTGAAGATTTCTTATTATAGGATTTTTTGACCATAAAGAGCAGACGACTGAAAGGGTATTTCCCGGATCTAATTTCTAAACCATACCTTTAGAAATCCTTGGTGTTTGTAGCTCGTCAATTAAAAGATCATCTTTACAACATGACATTTTTGTGAGACTAAATCCCTAATATGAGATTCCTCCGATCTCGACAGACTGGGTTTGGTTTTTTTTTTTTTTTTGATAAAAGGATGCGCCTTATCCCTGACCCCATTCAATGTGAAAGAGATTAGGGACGGAGTAATCCAAACAATTCATTGCCAAAAAATTGTCAGTACAAATTTTCCCAAGAATGACTTGTGAGGGGTTGCCCCACCAGACCTGGTGGTCCAAAGTAGAGACCAAGACTAAATCAGCTAAGGTATGTGCAACATCATTACCTTGTCTTAATACATGGTGTATTGAATAACAAGCATTTACTTTAAGAATCGACCCGATTTCCTCAATGATAAGACCCACCGGGGAAGAAATAGGGGTCGCATTCGCCAGAAAGTGGCAAAGGGTGAGGGAGTTAGATTCAATCAAAGCATGTCTCATATCAGTTTGGAGCGCCCATTTGATCCCCAATAAAAACGCTGTGGCCTCCATTAGTAGTGGTTCCAGCACACCACTCTTTCTCCTTCCACTAGCAGCAATGAAGGAACCCTGGGAGTCTCTAATCACCGCTGCACAGGCAAATACACTCAGTTCCTTTCGGC
>JAXCLR010000001.1:8096482-8112289 GCA_035584095.1 Annona squamosa
ATATTGATTTCGATAGTTGTTTTTAAATTTGATATAACAATTCAAACACTTACAATAGTGGGAGGGATGAGGCAATATAGATATGTTGGTTTAATAGCAATGTAACTAACAAATAAGCATTCTTTACATGCAAAATAGAATGCAACAGTTTTAACCATTGATGAGTTACTCGTCATACAATGTCCTTGTCATTTGAACTCTATTTAATAATATAAAATAAGCAAAATAGAAAGCAGAACTAATATTCTTTTAAAATCAAGGTAATCACAATCAAATAAGGAGGTCACTACAATCATAATAGATGTTACAAATGATCTTCGTCTACTGTGAATCCCATAACTTAGTAATGATGAAAATTATCTATCCACTAATGATGAAAATTATCTATCAACTTACATAATGTATAGTATTTTTCATATATATACAAATAGTTTCAAATTATAAAAATATTTGCCTTGAATTTACACAAATTTGCTTGGCCATTAGATATAGGAATAACTAGTGGGAAGGAGCAAAATATCTACCTAGCACTTTTATGTTCATCGCATTGTGGGCAGATAACAGACTTCCTTTTTCTTATCTCTAGTTGTTGCTTACTAGTACCTTTTTCCTTTGAGTTTCCAAGTTCCCTTGTATCCATGTCTGCTTGGTACTTGCACAGCAATTGCCTGTATTCCTTATTGCCTCTGACAAACTGCAAATTCGTAGTATTAACTTCATATCACTCCCATGTGAACAAAAAGAAAGTTGCAAATAATATCCTTCCTAAGAAACTAAAAGACTAGCAACATGAATACACTCAAATAATTTCCATTGTCTTGTTCTTTACTAATAGTAAAGAAGTCACCAGCTTGTAGTACATACATTTTCAAAAATATCATAGAACTTCAAATATGAAGTTGTATTATTATTTGAAACAATTGTTAAATATTCAAGATGTATTTACCTTAATATTCATAATATACGTGCATTTGAAAACTAAATTAGAATTAAGAACAACTATAAAATATACATATTTAATATTCAAAATGTATTACTTGTTAAAAGAATGACTTTATACAATATGCCCTATCGGTTCTTCAGTCCCACCTGTCATAAAAAAATATAATTCAAATATATTTCGTGAAGATTCGGTATTATAAGCACTTTAAAGCAATAGTATTTACGAATCAATTAGATGCATTTCTAACAAGTAACTTCACTCTTTTTACCTGTGTTTGGGAACTATCCTAATAATAAAGGATCATTTATTAACATATTGAAGCAAATATATATACCTACATGTGTGAAATAATAAAGAGTATTACCTCTATCAGTATTCTAAGCCGATAGGATTGGCCTTCCTCTACGCCTTCTTCTTGTGTACGTGCCCCTTCCCCTAGAGAAGCTTTTACAAATGTAGCTTGATTGTTGTTCCTTCTTAATCCCTTGCAACTCTTCTTGTTATGGCTAAGTATGTTATATTGGCTGCATTTTACTATTCACTCATGAACATCTATCTTTTTCGAGTTGATTCCTCCCGCATACTTTTTCTTCTTTGAATCTTGGGATGTCTTAGAGGCTTTTTCACGATAGTTAGTAACTATACAGTCATCTATTATTTCATCTTAAAGCGCATTGTCTAGAAGACTATGTATGATATGTTCATAAGCAGCTCTATAAGTTTTCACTGGGAACAATAGTCTTTGGAATCTTATTTAAACCATTCAACAATAACTGCAAAAGCATAAATGAAAGGAATTAGAAATCTCATCTAATTGCCATTGTCTACAAGTGCATTCCTACTTATCCACATACAGTATATGTTTGAGTATACTTTATATGACTTGAAACTCAAATTTAGAACATCGCATCACTTGCGATTTGTTTACATTTATCATCATATCGTTTAGAATTTTCACAACTCGAAGTACCACCTTATGAGTCCATTTAGCGCTCCTCCTCCTCCTTTTGTAAAAAACTTTTACCATCACTTGTCTTATCTCTTCAAAGCACTTATATAATTGTATAATAAACTTACTTCAAGTTTCTATCATATTGTTATCAATATGATTTGAAGGTGTGTCGTTTGGGAACCATGTTTTGCACCAAAACCATCCATAGATCTCACTTATCCAATCATATGCCTCCTTGATATATTGGCTAATCTCATCCATGTTCTACTCAAAGTCTACCCATGAATGTCGTCACTGTTCCTCAAAAATTTATTTTTAACTAGTCTCTTTTACCAAAGAGTTTAGTCTTCAGATTTTTTGCCAAGTGTCTTATACAAAAATGTTGCCTACATAAAAGAAAAATATGTTGAATAGTTTCTTATAAGCCTTTTTGTTTATCTTACATGATGGTATATGAATTAGGCCTAGCTACTCTGAGTAAATATTCGAAGAACCAAATGAAGTAATGAAATATTCAACATCCACGATCCCAAAGGCGAGTGGAATAATGTTATGGTCTCTGTCTAATGTGACAACTGACAAGGTCATTCCATAATATGAACCTTTCATAAATGCACTATCTAACCTTATGAACAACCTGTACCCTTGGTGAAATGCATCCCTAAATGTAGTCAATGATACAACCATCTTTTCGAACAATCCATCCATAATAATCCTATATTCAATAATTATGCCTAGATTACATCTCATTAAGGCCCAACAATAAGATGGAATCAATTCATAAGACTTCTTAAATGAATCAAATACTTTATCAATAACCTACTTCGTTGTTCCTCACCATAACTTGTCATAGTTAATGTTAGGTCCGTATGAAACTGATAAAAGAAAGGAATAATAGCATAAAGAGTGATCTAAGAAGGAACAGGATAAATTTCACATACCACAAAAATAATCCAAAAAAGACACTGCGAATTATAGTGGTTCAGTTAGCACACCTACTCCACTCTCCAAGTCAACGCCTTAACTCGGGTTTCCACTAGTCGACTTAGAACTCAAGTTACAGTGGTACAATCTCAATCGTCTTCTAGATTGCACAAACGACTCCAGGTGGCACGTGAAGCTTTCCATAAATTATAATGAAGGCTTTCCTCTTGAATTAGACAACCTCTAATTCAAGATAAAATAAATAAAAATGAAATAAAACTTACAATTAATTTAATAGCACAGAGATGAAGCTTTTAGAATGATGGTCATGACAATCTTCAATATGTTGCTTCTGACAGATAGACAGAGAATCACAGCGAATGCCTTGAGATAGATCTGCACTTTTGAAAATGTTCTCTCTGAATTATATTTTTAGTTGAAATTCATTGTATATTTATAACTTTTAACTTCTAATTGCCAAGAAAGATTTTCTCCACCAAATCCGCAACCAATCGGATTTTTCTCAACAACCTGTAACAACTTAACAAACTAAAATCACTAAGAGAGATTTTCTCTACTAAATTTGCAACTAATCGGATTTTTCTCAACAATCTGTAACAACTCAGAACAACTCTTCAACCTAGCCACGTCATCATTCAATCACTTATCCATTTATCTTGCTCAGCAAACTGTTAAAGTTTCAACCCACAAACAGTTGAAGTTTGAAGCCAAAAATTATTGAACAAAACAGTTGAAGTTTAAAACTAAATCAATCGAAGTTGCAGACCAAAACTGCTAAAGTTTTACAGCAAAACCTCAACAGATTTACAATACAATTCAATGCTAATTTGTTACAACCATTCATCACAAACCATATACAAGCAACACATTTTAAGCATTAAATTCTTAACTTGTCTATCATCAAAATGCTTTAACTTAATAATTCTCTCCCTTTTTAATGATGACAAATCACAAGTGACATGTTAAGAATATAATGAATTTTCAATAAAAAATCTCCGTATTTTAATGATCCCGATCATTCATGTCATTTTCTCCCCCTTTGTCATTAACAAAAAGCAACAAGAAAAAAATATCAGATAACCTTATTGAAAAATAAACTAAAATGCAAAATTGGAGAATAAATCTAAATAAATGTATCAATATGCATGATATTATGTTTGTGATAAAAATAAACCATATAAATGTCTACCAATATTATTTGTTTGCTAACAAAAAATAGGAAAAAAATTTAAAGTTCACCAAAACACCAAAAAAAATTGCATGTCTGTCATCAAATGAATTTGCATGAAACTTAAGTCTTACTCATCATCGGAATCCGACAAATGAATATAAGAGGATGAATAGTTGGAAGATTTGGATGATTGACCCATGGTTTTGCTAGATTTGGAAGGTTTGGATCTTCGAAAATGGGGTGAAACTTGAAACTTATATGGCTTTTCCAGGAGGGTGCGGTCTGGATGGTGGTTCAGGGGACAAACCCATAGCACGACGACGGTTGTTGTTGGCAATCTCTTGAAGAAGATCATTCAGTTCGGGTAATCCAGCAGTCAAACATATTCTATCAGTGTTATCTCTTAAATCTCTCATAGTAGCACCTAACTGTCTACTATCCTCACACAAGTTGCCAATAGCAAATTCAAATTGTTGCATCATTGTTGAAATTGAATTTCTCACCATTGGTGTGGCGGTAGTAATAGTGGATGCAACAGTGGTGATGCTTTCTTGTGTATGAGAAAAAGAAGTGACAGTTTCATGATTAAACTCATGAAAATCATAGGTTAAAATTTCTAGTTTAGTTTCGATGATTCCCATTCTAGAATTTAATTGCTGAAAATTAGATTCTAAAAAGGATTTGAGAGAAGAGAAATCAACATTAACAGAATATGGTTGAAGGGGTATACCTGCTGAAAATTGAGTTGCACAATCGGGTTCAGAAGAAGCAGTGCCCACTTGAGGAGTTGGATTGGTAGGCGAAATGTGAGGCGAGTCAGTAGACTTTTGAGTTGAAGAATTGACTTCTGCTATTACACTATCATGGAAAGGCGAAGGTGGGATCGGCTTATTTTCAGATTTAGCATCTCTAGAAGAACCACCTTGATATCCATGATGTCCGTCACCACCCAAGTAACCATCCTGTCCATCTTGTCTTCAACCAAGTCCAATATTCGGAGCATCGCTTTGCACAAAAATCCTTTGTTGTTGTGGGGGAGACTGATGACCTGCTGCATGTAAGTTTGAATTTATAACCCATTTATCATCACCAATACGAGTACACCGCATACGCTTGGGTGTAGATTCATTTATCACATCATAGCTTGTTGGTTTGATAGTTGCTTCTCTTCTCAAATCAAGGTTGAAATTCTAAAATAGCCTTGTTAAATATATAACATAGGGCAAACTTCCATTTGCTCTCTTTTTCTGTGACAGCATATAAGATAACATCACACTAGCAATGTTATAAGGCTTATTTTTTACAATTGCCCACATTAATTCCAAATCATCAAATGTAACAATATCATATCCTCCCCCTTTAGGTAGAAAATAATATGCAACAACCAAATGTAGCAATTTATAATCCAGTTTGGAAAATTCCTTGTTTGTAAAATTGCATTGTTGCTGACTTAACGATTCATTCTGTGTAAAATACAAGATAACTTCCTCAAAATCAATGTCTTCATATGAACCAGTAGCATGAGTTGGTAAAAGTATAAACCTAGCAAACTCTTCTTCTGTGAAACTAACTTCAATTCATCTTAAAAAGGATGTATAAGTAGTGCCTTTTAGTGCTAAGTTGAAAAAAAGTGTTTCACAAGATCCGAATAGATATGAAAGTTTTTCTTCAGAAATTCAAGAAGCGCATATTCTTTCAACCAATGCACAAATCCAAACAGCTCTTTACCAAAAAATAAAAAATCTACTTTTTTACCTTTAGTAAATATTCGATGTGAAAATTTAAAGCTTTTGGAGAAGGATTTGCATTCTCATTGATGTGGATGCCGGAATTTGACGTCGACGAGTAGATGGAGGATCCGAGAGTGTTGAATTTGCCTTCTGTCTTCCCTTTTCCTCCTAAAAGTACTTTTTCTCAGCCTGTGCACCTCCTTTCCAAGCCATAAAGTGAACACAGAATGGAATTGAATGGATTTGAGAGATGGGCGTTTTTTTGTGGAATGGAGCAAACAGTGGAAAGGAGAAGAGTGAGAAATTGAGAGAGAGAGAGAGAGAGAAATTTGATTTTTAAATGCCTGTAACAACTAAATCGCAACCAATCGAATTTTTCTTAACAACCTGTAACAACTCAGGACAGCTCTTCAACCTAGCCACGTCATTGTTCAATCACTTATCCATTTATCTTGCTAAGCAAACTGTTAAAGTTTTAACCCACAAACAGTTGAAGTTTCAAGCCAAAAACTGTTGAACAAAACAGTTGAAGTTTGAAACTAAATCAGTTGAAGTTTGAAATTAAATAGGTTGAAGTTGCTAAGAAAAACTGCTGAAGTTTTACAGCAAAACCTCAACAGATTTACAACACAATTCAATGCTAATTTGTTACAACCATTCATCACAAACCACATACAAGCAACACATTTCAAGCATTAAATTCTTAACTTGTCTATCATCAAAACACTTTAACTCAACAGTTAAGGTTGTGACCATATTTTTTTAAGTTTTTGTCAAATTATTGCAAGTGTTCATTTCTCTTTACTAACTATTTTACTTAGAATTTTCTCTACTATCCAATTATGAGATGCTATCTTCTCATCATTACCATTGAATGCAAAATATTTGTGTTAATTATTCATAATTCTTATTTGCACTCCAATATCATCTTGTTTACACTTGACATAAATCCTACATGTGCAATCATTGACTATGCACTTGACAATAAGCTTCTTATGCTCATTCTTACATAAACCAAGTCAAAGTAATTACGAATGACAAACTCTACAAATGCTTTTCTATGTAAAACAATGGTTGGGTAATGTGTTCTTATTAATAGTTGTGAATTGGTCAATTTATTCTCTTTAAATGTCATGCCATGCCACAATTTTCTCCTCTCCCTAGCATCGTTATTGTTTGACTCATCTAACTCATATGTTGAATCATTTTTCCTATCATACAACAATTCTTCAATGTAATCTTCTAATTAAGGTTGTACTGAAGGCTTCCTATTACTAAACTGTGAGTTGCTATGCTCTACAAAGATTAAGCAATAAATAAGCATAGTATTATAGACACATCAAATGTAAAACAACAACAGCCTATTACTAAAATGTGTGTTGTTGTTCTCTGCAAAGATTAAGCAATAAATAAGCATAGTATTACAAACACATCAAATATAAAACAACAACGTTTGTGCATGCAATATGAACGTGTTAATGAGTATGGATTCACCTTTAGTTGCACCATAGTTGCCCTTATGTTCAATATAGTCAAGTGCTCCAATTCCTTGTTTAGTTCTTCAGCTATACCCACATCAATCACTTGATTTGGTTCAAATAGCTTATCGACAATGAACACATTGGAAGCTCTTCCATCCAACTTTTCATCCAAAGTTGCATATAAATTCACTGGATTCACATCTCTAAATATCCATGAAATAAAAAAAATGATTTACAGACACAATTTAATTTGCTATATGCATTTTTTAGAGAGATAATTCACATATCAAGATAGAGATACATTACCTTCATTTGCGGTCTCTTATGTCCCTTCCATTGCATCATCTAACAACATGAGTAGAGATGGATTGAGCTTAGATTTTGATTTGTTAAAAATGACAAATCAAGATCTCTAAAATGTGGTTGCTTATCTCTTACTTTGGGTTGGACAATTTTCTATCTCTATATTAGAACCAACGCTGCCAATAGAATTTTGAATAAATACCTTCATTTTTTATTTTTGAGACTTGTCTTGGTATTAGGCTTTCTTTACAAATCTTATTCACAGCTTTATATTTACATGTTTTGAATGAAGAAATACATAGAGATTGAACTCCACTAGATCCTACTACGTTTAGTTGATCTACTTTTCTTTTATTTGTTGTGCTAGTGTTGAACATATATATTGGAATCTCCTTCAATCTCCTCCAATTTGGTAATGATAAGTACGTGTGAAACATTTCCATCAAATCACCATATGTTTTCAACTTACTAACCCCAATAAACAGATCAATTTGTAGAATCTTTTAAGTGAACTCAATCTTCTCTTCTAGAATTTTGGGCAATAGAAGCGATTGCATTAAGAAGATCTAACAGACTATACCTATCTGAGCTTACAATCTCATAATAGACAAGACCACTTATGTATTTCACAATCTTTAGATTAAAATATTTATGTAACATGCTACCATAATGATAAGTCAAATCTGACTTGGCCTTGTTCCATGATTAAACCTATATAAGATAAGTGCAATTAGTTAAAAGCTAAGATACAGATTAGCACATTACACATGAGCTAAGATATATAAGTTTAAAGACACAAAATATCGAAGTGGAAAGAAAAAATGCCATGGCTTTCATATATGTCAAAAACGGTAAGAATAACGAATCTGAACTACAAAGCCGAACTAATTATTCAACATTTGGTGAAGAACTAAAAGGAATCAAAGATAGGTAATTTAAATCAGTATTCGACAAAGAACTAAAGGAATTAAAGATAGATAATAAGAATTCAAAATAGGTTAGAAGGTTGGTTATGTGTATTAGATATCCAAATATGCATTAGTGGGAAGTGAATAACAGTAACCAATTATATAAATAACTCAAGTTGCAAGCCTTAGGAGGGGAAGGGGAAGGCCTAAGGCCCTACTATGAGATATAGAAACTGAGAATCAGTCTAAATTATAAAGTCAAATGCTTTATTGATTCAGCTATTGGTTTTTGTAAACTCGAACACTTCTAGCTATCTGTCTCTATCAAGTGTAAAACTTATGGCATGACATTTTGATGACAACTCCATAAGAAGAATTATGAAAAAGAGAAATGAAATGCTCTAAGTAAATTTTTTGCATGCTATACTGCTTCAACTATATTTCTTAGATAATCCTAATTTCTAAATACAATTTCAATGCAGATATTGGATGAAATTGCACGAGGCCTACATTATGGATGGTGCTATAGTGCTTAAACTTAAAATTAATTTTGGACTTAAAATCAATTTTGGTTTCTGATGTGAACTTAAAATTAATTTTTAATCATGCTTTGTTTGGTAACAAGAAAAAGGAAGAGAAAATATCATCCTATCAAATCAAATAAGTGATTAATGGAGTAATCAAATTAAATACTAACTCCTATCAAATCAAATAGGTGATTAATGAAGTAATCAAATTAAATACTAACCATTTTTCAGGCTTTTGAAAAATCTTAACCCGACTGTCAAGCTTAGATTCAAATTCAGATACAAATGTAGCTCCCCCAACCAAAAATAAGTCATCATTCACAAAGCAAATGATGAAAGTTATTTTCATATGCTTAATAAAATATCTAACAAACCATTTTAAGCATAAAAAAGGAAAGCTAAGAGAAGTCATAGAGCTAACTCAATACAAGATATATTAGTATTTCAGTTGTTTCTGATAGATTGCATCATATGACAAACTAATTTACCACAGGTTATTCTAAAGAGTTGTGTAGAAAACAATAAGTTGGACAAGTAAATATGAGGATTAGAATATGTAAATCTCTGAAGTTAACACAAAATTGGAATATTGTGTAGTTCAGTTACCAAACAAATTTGAAACTCAAGTTTAGTGATCCAATGATCACCAACTGTATTGCAAAATTGAACCATAATTCATTTGATGGATGTATTTTTATAAGAGGCATGATGATAAACAATATGTTATTTCTGCTGGGTTGGTGCGATATGCGCATCCTTGACGTCCATATTTCTGACCGCGAATTAGTAGTTGGATTTAGTCTAACTGCAGTCAGTAGACATGACAGAAGCCCATACCATGCAATAGAAAAGTAGACCACATTGAATGTTGTAGGTGGAATCGTGGGGATGAGAGCAGCAGGTAGAAATTTGAAAACCAGTGGTGCGCTCAAGAGGCTTGATCTTCTGCAACCTAGAGTCATTGGATTGGAACAGGCGATCTATTCTTCCGGCATTCTCGCTCAGGAGAGAATACACAAAGGCGACAAGAATATATGCAGTGGAGTAAGAAAACGCTAGTACATTTGGGTAAGGTTCTTGCCGCTAGTTGCTAAGAAAGATTGTTAGATTCTTCTCTTGCTCAAGTTTTCTTCAACATTTTAATCATGGATTCTCTCTGCTTTGCTCTGGGCGAACAATCTAACTAGACTCGTGCAGATCTCGATAATAAAAGCTCCGTGGATTTCATCCTCTAAGTAGAGATGTATGAATTTTGAGACATTTAACTGGCAATGACATCAACCCCCTCTAATTTCAATTGTCTATTGTTTCGATTTCATGCTTTGTGGTGGTAGTTATGTATGGTGGATTTGCTAGCCACGAAGTTGGGCTAGATGAACAAAAGCCGAATGTAGTTGGTGTTTTTTATCCGAGATGAGAATTCCCCTAAGGAAAAATGTGCTAAAAACAGGGGGTTCCTGCCAATCCTTTACATGTCTTTTGATAATTGTTAAATATATTTTATAAAAATTGATGTTATAATCATTTTTTACATGTGTTTTGATGACTGTTGGCCCCTTAGTATTTTTATGAAAATTGATATTTTAATCATTTACTTACATGAGTTTTGATGACTGTCAGCCTTAGATATTTTTTGGAAATTGATATTTTAATAATTTGTTTACATGTTTTTTATGATTGTTCGCCCTACAGATTAGTTTAAAATTTTTTATTTTAATTATTTATTTACGTGTCTTTTGATGACTATTAGCCCTAAATAGTTTTATGAAAATTAATATTTTAATTATTTGTTTTCATGTCTTTTGATGACGGTTAGCCCTACATTTTTGATAGAAATTAGTATTTTAATCATTTATTTACATGTCTTCTGATTTTTTATAATTAGATTTTTTTAGCATTTGTATTTTAACTATATTGTAATGTAGAATGTAAACGGATTAAAACGATATTATTTTTGAATGTATATGCTCACGTAGAAATTGTAGATTACAACTGCGTACGTGGCGTTTTCTTCAAACCGCAATCAATATGAAAGTGTTCTATGTCGATGTGGTCAAGGTTTATGTTACTTAGACCAATTAAGGATTGCATGGAACTTGGACAGATGGTTTTATCAATGTCCAAAGAGAGTAAGTTATTTATAAATTTTATGTATTTTAATTTGTAGTTCAATACAAATTAAATCTAAAATTTTAACATGACAGGGAGCAACAAAGTGCAATTACTTTTATTGGGTTGATGAATGCAATTTCTCGAGGGTGCGTTATGAGCAAGAAGACTGCACTTGTGGTCTAGCCACTAAAGTGAAGAATTTAAAGAAGGAGATAGAGCTTTTACAATAGGAGCTTGCACTTTCAAGATGGGAGATTGAATAACTGCATGAAAGAGTAAAATTTGAGTCAATGGTAATTACTTTTGATAATGCGAGAATGAATCGTTAAGAAAACTGCTTTGTTTGTTGGACATGGTTGTTTTGAATATCAACCACTTGTTCTTATTTTTCTCAACGTGATATTTGATTGGTTTGGAAATGTCTACTACAAGATGCATCTATTCACTTAAATTTTTTTAAACTAACGATTCACTTAAAATTGGAAAGGAAGGAAATAGTGTCGAAGCAAATGCTTTTCTTTTCATGATTTATACTAGAGCTGGACTAGTGGTGCAATTAAGTTCATAATAAATTCCTACCAAAATGCTTGGACTTGTGTTTCATCCGACTTTTAAATTTCACTTTTAATCCAAGCTTTTTGAAGACGTTGAGTTGGGTCGCATGGCTTTCATATATAAAGCCCAAACAATCACAAATTAAACATCATATGAATGGAAGGAAAAGAGAAAATTTGAATCTGGTTTGGATGAGGTTGATTGTATCATAGACTCCTCAAATTGCAAAATGGCATCATTGTCACCTTTTTTCGTGGTGAAAAACTTAAGTATAGATTGCGACTACAAATGATTGAAAGAGAGAAGTAAATAATATAATTATTCATTTATGATTTCTACTATTATAAAAACCGTTGTGAGACATATTACATGTTCTTTTCATTTACCACAGCCAGAAAAATAAAATGCATACGTGTCTTCGATTAAAAGAGATTAAATTTAGTTCTTCCCAAAATGCAGATTTACTAACACAAAAAATTAAAAGCATCTCTGAATTCTTTTGCCTCAACCCTTTTGGCATTGTAGCTAAGATGGAATAGGGCGAATAAGATGATGTGGCTGTTGCTGCAAAAATTCAATAACCAAATGCATATAGGCTTCAAGCATCAACAATATAAACCACAAGCAACGCAAATAAAATATCATTAAAAGAAAATACAACACTCGAGATATGACAAAATTCATTTTTTGAATAACTCACCAAGATCTAGTCCTTCCATGGACTAAAGGAGAGATTATCTTCATTCCTAGTTGCCACCTGTTTACAAGCTCAACAATTAGAACATGTGTATACTTAAAAAATGAACATTTCTAAATATACCACATATTACATAGAATTTTCTAATTACCTCTTCTACCTCAGCCCTTTCCTTTGTTAGGTGCATTAGTAGTTGAGTACCCTGGATCATCCATTGAGGAAGGCGGTCTTAGGTCTGGGCAAGTTCCTTTATCATGCCCAATCAACCACTTGTTGCATCCACAATGAAGTCTTTTGCCAGAAGTTGGCTGTTCAATAGGACTCTTGAAACGCTTAGATGACCTTCCTTCGTATAAGCTCTTTTGAGGGATCCCTATACTACTCACTTGAGAACTTTAGGTTGCAAGATGAATATTTGAATGAAAACCCGCATCGTTTGCTCCTTCATTTACTTGAATCTCATCACTATCAAGGTTACCACGTTCGACCCCCACATTACCATTAAGGTTATCACCTTCAACCCCCACAAAGATCCTAACACAACCATTTCCCTCATCCATCGTAACCTCATGCCTCTCCTGTTCAATCGCCTCATTCACTTTCATGGTTGCTCGATCAAAATTTGATTTCGAAATTTCTTAAATTGAGAAACTTCGCAAGGCTTCACCTTTAAGAACTGTCAATGACTTACTTAAAAGATGGTTGCATACTATAAGACTCCTCTTTGCTTCATGAGATGATGGATGTGAAGGCTACTTGAATTGACTTTTAGCATCTCATGTCCATTGAGGAAGAATGTATTCAATCAGCATTTTTGTAATCTTCTTAAAGGGAAATATAGTAAATATATGCTTACATAAAAACCCAATGAATGCAAACTTCTCACAAGAACATAATGCTTTTAACCCATCCACAAACCATGATATTGTCTTCCGCTTACTTTCATCCTTTGCTTCAAATTTGTATCCTTGCCACAACTCTACAGCATTCTCTTCCGTGATCTTCTCAGCCCAAAAATAAGCATGATTCACTAATTAAGCTTAAAACTTATAAAATGCTTTTAAGGTATACGCTTTTTCCATATTTGCTTCTATACTTGACTGCGTATTCAATACTAGTGCCAATGTAATGTATCAAAATCTGCATGATTCTCATCTTCACGACACTTTTGAGTAGCTTTTTCATAACCATTTGCGAAATCTAATAAGCTAGATTTATGACTCACAAAATTATCAAATAATCATTAACACTTTCACTTCAATTTGTAGTTCCCATACCTGCTGTAAATATAGATCTTGTAAACACAAGAACTCATTTCTCTCGTATATTATACAAATTGTGTAACTATGAGTTCTCATGCACATCAAACTCATCTATCATCTTCATCCAAGCACATTCGAACTCCGCAATATTCTGTGAATGATATAGGCATTGATCTCACTTTGTCTTGAACAATGGGTGCTTGATACAGACGTGGGACAATTTTTCATAAATTTTTTTGGTAATATGCCAAAAACATAGAAGGTGGCTAGTGTTCGAAAAAATTTCAGCAATTGCATTTTTCATCGCTACATCTTAGTCAGTTATAATTGGCCGTGGATGTATGCCACCCATTACATCTAGCCATGATGAGAATAACAACCTGAAGTTATCAATAGTTTTGCCACAAAGCAAGCCTGCACCAATAATATAGTCTGCATATGGTAGTTGACACCTACAAAGGGTGGAAAAGACATATTATACTCATTTGTCTTGTAAGTTGTATCAAAAGACATAATATCTTTGAATGCCATGTAATCATCCTTTGATGCCTCATTCACCCAAAAGCAAGATAACATCCACATATTCTCATTCACATGTATCGCATACGTGAAGTTTGCATCATCTTTGCTCTTCAACCAGAAGAAACTCTGTAGTGCATCGGCATTAGTCCCATGCATAGCTCATCGCTTCTTTGATAATACATTCCTAATATCTCTTTCTGTTTACCCGAGCTCAGAATATCCTCCTAAAACAGATAACAAAAAATGGATGGATCTTGACATATGAATGTCAGAAGCTCTCATACCAGTAATTATATTAAAATGATCTTCTGTCTCATTTCTGTAAGAACGCAGATAATAAGTCTTCGTTGGTGTAAAAAGCGAATGATTATGAGACTCTTCAAAATGAGTGACTTGAAAGTTACTTTTTTCCTTCCAAAGTAGAACAACAATCTTTGCTAGATATCCGCAACGAGTTTGTTCATGGGACTTCTTTTTATCAAATTCCATTACTGTTGATATTTTCCGCATGCCAGCTCTTGAACATAAGAACAAATGCCAAGAAAACTCACCGAACTTTGACTTGACTTTTTGATCTTTTCTGATATTGAATCTGGAGTAAAAGGCATATGTGTTGTAAAAATTATATGCATCCTCAATAGTAGAAAATTTTTGACCAATGCTTGACTTCGTTTCTGGTGATACATTTGGAACAAACGTCCCCACGCTAACCCACGCATCACAGGTGTCACAACCTCCTTCAACTTCGGCTTCTAAACCCTCATCATTTTGATCATCGATACAAACCACATTGTCTTGTTACATGTTATCATCCGTAATATAAATAGGAAAAAGTGATCTATAACTATCAAAATATAGTAAAAAATTAGCATAATAATATCACATCATTCACTTAGAAACTTGCAAAACTGCAGAGGTAAAAATAAAAAAATATAGCATTCTGAATTCAAAAGCCACACTATCATGCACCAATTAGAATTACTACCAACAAGTCATATCTTAGATATGTGCTAATTACACATGGATACTACATAATAATAACTACATGGAATTCGTATTTGGATAAAGGTCACCAAAAACACAGATATCTCAAGCTAAGCATACCTCGACATTGAATCGCATGAAAAATAAGAATAATATCATCTTACATGCAAGACATTGAAATCATGAGTTCTTATCCTCCAATATTCCAGGCTCAATGAGTTGAAGTGTTTTGCTGAAATAGGATAGTTCTATTCGAAGGACAAAAAAATCAAATACCGATTAGGATTCTTTGATAACGTGTATATCGCTCTTCTGCGAGATTTAGATGGGTAGTTGGAATATTAAATAAATTTTCTTAGTCGTGAATTTTTTTTCTTCACCTTAATCTCTCATGCCACGCGGTTCCGTTCATTTTTTTCAAACCTAAGCAGCTGGTAGCGGGAATGCATTCCCTTCATGGATTCTCTCTTCTCATTACACTGCTAGCTGGAATGCATTCCATCCATGGTTCTCTCTCTTCACTAGGTCAATAGCCGAATTGCATTAAATACACTAAGGGTGTGTTTGTTGGGGGCAAAAAAGTGTCAACTAAAACTTTTCAATCTCCGCAACTACTCTATTTTTTAATTATTTTTCATATTTTTCTATACAAACTACCCTACTTTTCAATCATTTCTACATAACTACCTATACAACTAACCTATCTATTTTAACT
>JAXCLR010000001.1:8112389-8132919 GCA_035584095.1 Annona squamosa
TCTAAAGGGGCATCAGTTCTGAGATTTATAAAAGTGTTCTCTACTTCTTCTTCTACTTGTTCTTGTTCTTCTCTCCTATTCATCTATTCTTTCTACCTTCTTTCTTCACTTCTCATCTATAGAGGTTCCTTCCCCTTTCTTCTATTTCTTCTCTACCCATCCTACATCACAAGCAGCATGAATACACTCAAATATTTTCCATTGTCTTGTTCTTTACTAATAGTAAAGAAGTCACTAGCTTGTAGCACATGCATTTTCAAAAAATATCATAGAACTTCGAAATATGAAGTTGTATTATTATTTGAAACAAATTGTTAAATATTCAAGATGTATTTTACCTTAACATTCACAAGATACTGCATTTGAAAACTAAATTAGAATAGAGAACAACTACAAAATATACATTTTTAATACTCAAAATGTATTACTTGTTAAAAGAATGACTTCATACAATATGCCCTATCGGTTCTTCAGTCCCACCTGTCATAATAAAATATAATTCAAATACATTTCATGAAGATTCAGTATTATAAGCACTTTAAAGCAATAGTATTTACGAATCAATTAGATAATATGCCCTATCGGTTCTTCAGTCCCACCTGTCATAATAAAATATAATTCAAATGCATTTCATGAAGATTCAGTATTATAAGCACTTTAAAGCAATAGTATTTACGAATCAAATAGATTAGATGCATTTCTAACAACAAGTAACTTCACACTTTTTACCTGTGTTTGGGAACTGTCCTACTAATAATGGATCATTTATTAACATATTGAAGCAAATATATATACTTACATGTGTGAAATAATAAAGAGTATTACCTCTATCAGTATTCTAAGCCGATGGGATTGGCCTTCGTCTACCCCTTCTTCTTGTGTACGTGCCCCTACCCCTAGAGAAGCATTTACAAATGTAGCTTGATCATTGTTCTTTCTCAATCCCTTGCAACTCTGCTTGTTATGGCTAAGTATGTTATATTGACTGCATTTTACTATTCACTCATCATCTATCCTTTTTCGAGTTGATTCCTCCCTCATACTTTTTCTTCTTTGAATCTTGGGATGTCTTAGAGGCTTCTTCACGATAGTTGGTAACTATATAGCCATCTATTATTTCATCTTAAAGTGCGTTATCTAGAAGACTATGTATGATATGTTCATAAGTAGCTCTATAAGTTTTCACTGGGAACAATAGTCTCTGGAATCTTATTTAAACCATTCAACAATAATTGTAAAAGCATAAATGAAATGAATTAGAAATCTCATCCAATTGCCATTGTCTACAAGTGCATTCTCACTTATCCACATACAGTATATGTTTGAGTATACTTTATATGACTTCAAACTCAAATTTAGATCATCGCATCACTTGCAATTTGTTTACATCTATCATCATATCATCTAGAATTTTCACAACTCAATGTACCACCTTATAAGTCCATTTAGCACTCCTCTTCCTCCTTTTGTAAAAAACATTTACCATCGCTCGTCTTATCTCTTCAAAGCACTCATATAATTGTATAATAAACTTACTTCAAGCTTCTATAGTATTGTCATCAATATGATTTGAAGGCGTGTCGTTTGGGAACCATGTTTTGCACCAAAACGATCCATGGATCTCGCTTATCTAATCATATGCCTCCTTGTTATATTGGCTAATCCCATCCATGTTCTACTCAAAGTCTACCCATGTATGCCGTTGCTATTCCTCAAAATTTATTCTCAACTAGTCTCTTTTACCAAAAGATTTAGTCTTTAGCTTTTTTGCCAAGTGTCTCATACATAAACGTTGTCTACATAAAAGAAAAATATGTTGAATAGTTTCTTATAAGCCTTTTTGTTTATCTTACATGATGGTATATGAATCAGGCCCAACTACAATCAGTAAATATTCCAAGAACCAAGACCAAGTAATGAAATATTCAACATCCATGATCCCAAAGGCGAGTGGAATAATGTTCTGGTCTTTGTCTAATGTGATAGCTGACAAGGTCATCCCACAATATGAACCTTTCATAAATGCACTATCTAACCTTATGAACAGCCTGTACCCTTGGTGAAATGCATCCCTAAATGTAGTCAGTGATACAACCATCTTTTCGAACAATCCATCTATAGTAATGCTATATTCAACAATTATGCCTAGATTACATCTCATTAAGGCCCAACAATAAGATGGAATCAATTCATAAGACTTCTCAAATGAATCAAATACTTTATCAACAACCTCCTTTGTTGTTCCTTACAATAACTTGTCATAGTTAAGGTTGTGACCGTATTTTTTTAAGTTCTTGTCAAATTATTGCAAGTGTTCATTTCTCTTTACTAACTATTTTACTTAGAATTTTCTCTACTATCCAATTATGAGATAATATCTTCTCATCATTACCATTGAATGCAGAATATTTGTGTTAATTATTCATAGTTCTTATTTGCACTCCAATATTGTCTTGTTTACACTTGGCATAAATCCTACATGTGCAATCATTGATTATGCACTTGATAATAAGCTTCTTATGCTCATTCCTTACATAAACCAAGTCAAAGTAATTGTGAATGACAAATTCTACAAATGCTTTTCTATGTAATACAATGGTTGGGTAATGCATTCCTATTAATAATTGTGAATTGGTCAATTTATTCTCTTTAAATGCCATGCCATGCCACAATTTTCTCCTCTCCCCAGCATCATTATCTTTTGACTCATCTAACTCATATGTTGAATCAATGTCTCTATAGTACAACAATTCTTCAATGTATTCTTCTAATTAAGGTTGTACTGAAGGATTCCTATTACTAAAATGTGTGTTGTTGTGCTCTACAAAGATTAAGCAATAAATAAGCATAGTATTATAGACACATCAAATATAAAACAACAACAATTGTGCATGCAATATGAATGTGTTAATGAATACAGATTCACCTTTAGTTGCACCATAGTTGCCCTTATGTTCGATACAGTCAAGTGCTCCAATTCCTTGTTTAGTTCTTCAACTATACCCACATCTATCACTTGATTTCGTTCAAATAATTTATTGACAAAGAACACATTGGAAGCTCCTCTGTCCAACTTTTCATCCAAAGTTGCATATAAATTCACTGGATTCACATCTCTAAATATCCATGAAACTAAAAAAAACAATTTACGAACATAATTTAATTTGCTATATACATTTTTAGAGAGATAATTCACATATCAAATCAAGATAGAGATACATTACCTTCATTTGCAGTCTCTCATGTCCCTTCCATTGCATCATCAACAACATGAGTAGAGATGGATTGAGCTTAGATTTTGATTTGTTAAAAATGACAAATCAAGATCTCTAAAATGTGGTTGCTTATCTCTTACTTTGGGTTGGACAATTTTCTATCTCTATATTAGAACCAACGCTGCCGATAGAATTTTGAATAAATACCTTCATTTTTTTATTTTTGAGACTTGTCTTGGTATTAGGCTTTCTTTACAAATCTTATTCACAACTTTATATTTACATGTTTTGAATGAAGAAATACATAGAGATTGAACTTCACTAGATCCAACTACGTTTAGTTGATCTATTTTTCTTTTATTTGTTGTGCTAGTGTTGAGCATATATATTGGAATCTCCTTCAATCTCCTCCAATTTGGTAATGATAAGTACTTGTGAAACATTTCCATCAAATCACCATCTGTTTTCAACTTATTAGCCCTAATAAACAGATCAACTTCTAGAATCTTTCAAGTGAACTTAATCTTCTCTTCTAGAATTTTGGGCAATAGATGTGATTGTGTTAAGAAGATCTAACATACTATACCTATATGTGCTTACGATCTCATAATAGACAAGACCACTTATGTATTTCACAATCTTTCGATTAAAATATTTATGTAACGCCCCACCATAATGACAAGTCAATCTGACTTGGCCTTGTTCCATGATTAAACTTGTATACAATAAGTGCAATTAGTTAAAAGCTAAGATACAGATTCGCACATTGCACATGAGCTAAGATATATAAGTTTAAAGACAAAATATCGAAGTAGAAAGAAACAATGTCATGTCTTTCAAATATGTCAAAAATAGTAAGAATAACAAATTTGAACTACAAAGCAGAACTAATTATTCAGCATTTGGTGATGAACTAAAAGGAATCAAAGATAGGTAATTTGAATCAGTATTCAACAAAGAACTAAAGGAATTAAAGATAGGTAATAAGAATTCAAAATAGGTTAGAAGGTTGGTTATGTGTATTAGATATCCAAATATGCAATAGTGGGAAGTGAATAACAGTAACCAATATAAATAACTCAAGTTGCAAGCCTTAGGAGGGGAAGGGGAAGAAGGCCTACGGCCCTGCCATGAGATATAGAAACTGAGAATCAGTCTAAACTATAAAGTCCGATGCTTTATTGATTCAGCTACTGGTTTTTGTAAACTTGAACTCCTCTACCTAGCTGTCTCTATCAAGTGTAAAACTTATGGCATGAAATTTTAATAACAACTCCATAAGAAGAATTATGAAAAGAGAAAAGAAATGCTCTAAGTAAATTTTTTGGCATGCTATACTGCTTCAACTATATTTCCTAGATAATCCTAATTTCTAAATACAATTTCAATGAAGATATTGGATGAAATTGCATGAGGCCTACATCATGGATGGTGCTATAGTGCTTAAACTTAAAATTAATTTTGGACTTAAAATCAATTTTGGTTTCTGATGTGAACTTAAAATTAAATTTTAATCATGCTTTATTTGGTAACAAGAAAAAGGAAGGGAAAATATCATCCTATCAAATCAAATAAGTGATTAATGGAGTAATCAAATTAAATACCAACTCCTATCAAATCAAACAGGTGATTAATGGAGTAATCAAATTAAATACTAACCATTTTTCAGGCTTTTGAAAAATCTTAACCTAACTGTCAAGCTTAGATACAAATGTAGTTACCCCGACCAAAAATAAGTTATCATTCACAAAGAAAATGATGAAAGTTATTTTCATATGCTTGATAAAATATCTAGCAAACCATTTTAAGCATAAAAAAGGAAAGCTCATAGAAGTCATAGAGCTAACTCAATATAAGATATATTAGTATTTCAGTTGTTTTTGCAAGATTGCAGTATATGACAAACTATTTTACCATATGTTATTCTAAAGATTTGTGTAGAAAACAATAAGTTGGACAAGTAAACATGACGATTAGAATATGTAAATCTCTGAAGTTAACACAATAGTTGGAATATTGTGTAGTTCAATTACCAAACAAATTTGAAACTCAAGTTTAGTGATGCAATGATCACCAACTGTAATGCCAAGTGAAAGATAATTCATTTGATGGATGTATTTTTATAAGAGGTGTGATGATAAACAAATATTATTTCTGTTGGGTTGGTGCGATTTGGGCATCCTTGACATCCATATTTTTGAGCTAAAATTAGCCATTGGATTTAGTCAACTGCGCTCAGTAGACAAGACAGAAGCCCAGACCATGCAATAGAAAAGTAGACCACATTAAGGGGATGTTTGTTAACATGTGACTATGGGAACCATGGTTTTTCTATGGTATTTGATTTCCCAATACCAATCATTACTCCATCAATTACACTATTTTTTCCATTTTTATTCCAATATTCCAATCATTTTTCCTACCAACTATATACAACAAACCTATTTATTTCAACTATACATCTATCGTTTCCTATCAATCACACCTTTTTCCAAATTTTTTTATTTTTTATTTCCCAAATTTCCCACCATCCCACAATTCTACATATTCCCAAAAGTCCCCTAAATGTTGTAGGTGGAATCGTGGGGATGAGAGCAGCAGGTAGAAATTTGAAAACCAGAGGTGCACTCAAGAGGCTTGAACTTCCGCAACCTGGAGTCATTGGATTAGAATAGGTGATCTATTCTTCCGGCATTCTCGCTCAGGAGAGAATACACAAAGGCAACAAGAATATATGCAGTGGAGTAAGAAAACGCTATTACATTTGGATAAGGTTCTTGCTGCTAGTTGCTAAGAAAAATTTTCAGATTCTTCTCTTCCTCAAGTTTTTCTTCAACATTTTAATCATGGATTCTCTCTGCTTTGCTCTTGGCAAACAATCTAACTAGACTCGTGCAGATCTCGATAATAAAAGCTCCATGGACTTCAACCTCTAAGTAGAGCTGTATGAATTTTGAGACATTTAACTGGCAATGACATCAACCCCCTCTAATTTCAATTATCTATTGTTTCGATTTCATGCTTTGTGATGGTAGTTATGTATGGTGGATTTGCTAGCCACTAAGTTGGGTTAGATGAACAAAAACCGAATGTAGTTGGTGTTTTTATCCAAGATGAGAATTCCCTTGAGGAAAAATGTGCTAAAAACAGGGGTTCCTGCCAATCCTTTACATGTCTTTTGATGATTGTTAAATATATTTTATAAAAATTGATATTATGATCATTTTTTACATGTGTTTTGATGATTGTTGGCCCCTTAGTATTTTTATGAAAATTGATATTTTAATCATTTACTTACATGTGTTTTGAAGACTGCTGGCCCCTTAGTATTTTATGAAAATTGATATTTTAATTATTTACTTACATGTGTTTTTATAACTGTCAACCTCAGATATTTTTTTGAAATTGATATTTTAATCATTTATTTACATGTTTTTTGATGACTGTTAGCCCTACAGATCAGTTTAAAATTTGTTATTTTAATTATTTATTTACATGTCTTTTGATAATTGTTAGCCCTAAATATTTTTATGAAAATCGATATTTTAATTATTTGTTTTGATGTCTTTCGATGACGGTTAGCCCTACATTTTTGATAGAAATTGGTATTTTAATCATTTATTTACATGTCTTCTGATTTTTTATAATTATTATAACTATATTGTAATGTAGAATGTAAACATATTAAAACAATATTATTTTTGAATAAATATGCTCACGTAGAAATTGTAGATTACAACTGAGTACATGGCGTTTTCTTCAAACCGCAATCGATATGAGAGTGTTCTACATCCATGCAGTCAAGGTTTATGTGACATATACCAATCAAGGAGTGCATGGAACCTGGGCAGATGGTTTTATCGACGTCCAAAGAGAGCAAGTTATTTATAAATTTCATGTATTTTAATTTGCAGTTCAATAAATTATATTTGAGCTGAATTAAAATTTCAACAACACAGGGAGCAACAAAATGCAATTACGTTTGTTGGGTTGATGAATGCAATGTATCGAGGGTGCGTTATGAGCAAGAAGATTGCACTTGTGGTCTAGCCACGGAAGTGAAAATTTTAAAGCAGGAGATAGAGCTTTTAAAATAGGAGCTTGCACTTTCAAGATAGGAGATTGAATTACTGAATGAAAGAGCAGAATTTGAGTCAATGGTATTGGCTTTTGATAATGTGAGAATGAATCGTTGAGAAAACTATTTAATCACGTATATGTATGTATTGTTATCTTCTTGTTTGTTGGACATGGTTGTTTTGAACATCAATCATTTGTTCTTATTTTCCTCAACGTGATGTTTGATTGGTTTGAAAATGTCCACTACAGGATGAAACTATTCATTAATTTTTTTTTAAACTAGCCATTCACTTAAAATTGGAAAGGAAGGAAATAGTGTCAAAGCAAACGCTCTTCTTTACGTGATTTATACTAGAGCTGGACTAGTGGTGCAATTAAGTTCATAATAAATTCCTACTGAAATGCTTGGATTCGTGTTTCATCTGACTTTTAAATTCCACTTTCAATCCAAGCTTTTTGAAGACGTTGAGTTGAGCCGCATGGCTTTCATATATAAAGCCCAACCATCACAAATTAAACATCATATGAATGGAAAGAAAAGAGAAAATTTTAATCTGGTTTGGACGAGGTTGATTGTATCATAGACTCCTCAACTCCTAAAGTTGCAAAATGGCATCATTGTCACCTTTTTTCGTGGTGAAGAACTTAAGTATACATAGCAACTACAAATGAGTGAAAGCGAGAAGTAAATGATATAATTATCCATTTATGATTTCTACTTTTATAAAAACCATTGTGGGGCATATTACATGTTCTTTTCATTTACAACGGCCAGAAAAATAAAATGCATACGTGTCTTCAATTAAAAGAGATTAAATCTAGTTCTTCCCAAAATACAGATTTACTAACACAAAAAATTAAAAGCATCTCTGAATTCTTTTGCCTCAACCTTTTTGGCATTGTAGCTAAAGATGGAATAGGGCGAACAAGATGATGTGGCTGTTGCTACAAAAATTCAACAACCAAATGCATATAGGCTTCAAGCATCAACAATAAAAACCACAGGAAATGTAAATAAAATAGCATTAAAAGAAAATATAGCACTCAAGGTATGTCAAAATTCATTTTTTGAATAACTCGACAATATCTAGTCCTTCCATGGACTGAAGGAGAGATTTCCTTCATGATTGGTTGCCACTTGTTTACAAGCTCGGCAATTAGAACATGTATATACTTTAGAAATGAACATTTCTAAATATACCACATATTACATAGAATTTTCTAATTACCTCTTCTACCTCGGCCCTTGCCTCTGTTAGGTGCATTAGTAGTTGAGTACCCTGGATCATCCATTGAGGAAGGTGGTCTTAGGTTTGGACAAGTTCCTTTATCATGCCCAATCCCTCATTTGTTGAATCCATGACGAAGTCTTTTACCAGAAGTTGGTTGTTTGATAGGACTCTTGAAACGCTTAAATAACCTTCCTTCGTATAAGCTCTTTTGAGGGACCCCTTGAGAACGTTGGGTTGCTAGATGAACAGCTGAATGAACACCCACATCTTTTGCTTCTTCATTTACTTGAATCTCTTCACCATCAAGTTTACCACTTCAACCCTCACATTACCATCAAGGTTATCACCTTCAAGCCCCACAGAGATCCTAACACAACCATTTCCCTCATCCATCGTAACCTCATGCCTCTCTTTTCAAATGCCTTATTCACTTCCATTGTTGCTCCATCCAAATTTGATTTCACAATTTCATAAATTAAGAAACTTCGCAAGGCTTCACGTTTAAGAAATGTCAATGACTTACTTAGAAGATGGTTGCGTACAATAAGACTCCTCTTTGCTTCATGAGATGATGGATGTGAAGGCCGCTTGAATTGACTTTTAGCAGCTTGTGTCCATTGAGGAAGAATGTATTCAATCGGCATTTTTGTAATCTTCTTGAAGTGAAATACAGTAAATATATGCTTGCATAAAAACCCAATAAATGCAAACTTCTCACAAGAACATGATGCTTTTAACCCAGCCACAGACCATGATACAGTCTTCCGCTTATTTTCATCCTTTGCTTCAAGTTTGTATACTTGCCAAAAACTCTACAGCACCCTCTTCAGTTATCTTCTCAGCCCAAAAATAAGTGTTGTTCACTAACTGTTCTTAAAAATTATAAAATGCTTTTAAGGTATACACTTTTACCATATCTACTTTTATACTCTACTGCGTCTTTGGTACTGGTGCCCCACGTAATGTATCAAAATATGCACGATTCTCATCTTCACGATGCTTTCGATTAGCTTTTTCATAACCATTTGCAAAATCTAAGAAGCTAGATTTATGCACTTTCACTTCGATTTGTAGTTCTCATACCTACTATGAATATAGATCTTGTGAACACAAAAACTCGTTTTGCTTGTATATTATACAAGTTACATAACTATGAGTTCTCATGCAGATCAAACTCATTAATCATCTTCATCCAAGCACATTCAAACTCCGCAATATTCTGTGAACGATATAGGCATTGATCTCACTTTGTCTTGAACAATGGGTGCTTGCTGTAGACATGAGACAATTTCTCATAAAAATTTTTGATAATATGCCAAAAACATAGAAGGTGGCTAGTGTTCGGAAAAATTTCAGCAATTGCATTTCCTATTGCTGCATCTTGGTCAGTTATAATTTCCCGTGGTTGTATACCACCCGTCGCATCTATCCATGATGAGAATAACCACTTGAAGTCATCAATAGTTTCACCACAAAGCGACTTCAATAGTTTCACCACAAAGCAAGCCTGCACCAATAATATAGTCTGCATATGGTGGTTGACACTTACAAAGTGTGCGAAAGGCATATCATACTATTTGTCTTGTAAGTTGTATCAAAAGAAATAAAATCATTGAATGCCATGTAATCGGCCTTTGATGCCCAGTCCACTCAAAAGCAAGATAAAATCCGCATATTCTCATCCACACGTATCTCATATGCAAAGTTTGCATCACCTTTGCTCTTTGACTAGAAGAAACTCGGTAGTCCATCAACATCAATCTCATGCATAGCTCGTCACTTCTTTGATAATGTATTCCTAATATCTCTTTTTGTTTACCCAAGCTCAGAATATCCTCCTAAATCAAATAACAAAAAATGGATCAATCTTGACACACGAATGCCAGAGGCTCTCATACCATTAATCATATTAAAATGATCTTCTATCTCATTTCTATGAGAACACATATAATGAGTCTTCGTTGGTGTAAAAAGTGAATAATTATGAGACTCTTCAAAATGAATGACTTAAAGTTACTTTTTTCCTTCCAAAATAGAACAACAATCTGTGCTAGACATCCACAACAAGTTTGCTCATGAGAGTTCTCTTTATATCATTCCATTACTTTTGATATTTTCAGCATGTCAGCTCTTGAACATAAGAACAAATGCTAAGAAACCTCACCCGACTTTGACTTGACTTGTCGATCTTTTCTATACTAAATCTGGAGTAAAAGGCATATGTGTTGTAAAATTTTTATGCATCCTCAATAGTAGCGAATTCCTGACCAATGCTTGGCTTTACTTCAGGTGGTACATTTCCTCATGGTAACCTATGTGTCACTGTTGTAACCACATCCTTCAACTTCAGCTTCTAAACCCTAATCATTTTGATCATCGATATGGACCACATCATCTTATTGTAAGTAATCATCCATAGTATAAATAGGAAAAGTGATCTACAAATATCAAAATATAGTAAAAAATTAGCGTAATAATATCATATCATTTACTTAGAAACTTGCAAAATTGCAAAGGTAGATATAGACAAGCATAGCATTCTGAATTCAAAAGCCACACCATCATGCACCAATTAGAATTACTACCACCAAGTCATATCTTAGATGTATGCGAATTACACATGGATCCTACATAATAATAATTACATGAAATTCATATTTGGATAAAGGCCACCAAAAACATAGATATCTTAAGTTAAGCATACCTTGGCACTAAATCGCGGGGAAAAATAAGAATAATATCATCTTAGTTGCGAGACATTAAAATCATGGGCTCTTATTCTCCAATATTCCAAGCTCGATAAATGAGTTGAAATGTGTTGTTGAAATCAATGTTGTCAGAACCAAACCGGTGATTGAACCGGTAAAGGAACTGGTTTAGTTCGAACCGATGACATCAGCATGATATATTTATGATGTTATAAATATTAAATTATTTTTAAATTTTAAATTAATATATTGATAAAATTATATTTTCATAAATCTTAAATATATATATTAGATTTTAAGAATTACAATATAAGTACAAAACGTGCTGTCCAAATGATTACTAGGATTAACAAACAAGCATTGCAAGGGAATCAATGCAAACACCTTTCAACGTAAGAAATTATGCCCATAAATCAAAATAAGAAAATGTGGCAGAGAAAATCATTACTTACGGTCGGAAAGAGAGGAGGAGCACACAACAACTTGTGAAGAGGTAGGAGGAAGTAGAGAAGATGATAACAAGGGGGCTTTGCTGCTCTGCTAGTCGCCAGAAGCGGGTGCTGCACAGTGTCGTGTACTTGATCTTTCCATCACTTAGGGAGCGGGAGCTCTTTGATATGATAATCAGACTCCTCTTGACCTTCCCTTTTCATTTTAGCTTCGCTAATCCCCCTGCTCCCTCCATGTCAGTTTGATTGAGAATGAATTTGGCTCAATTTGACGTCCATAGAAACTCGTTCTTTTACTGCAAAGTAGCGTCAACGACAGCAATGTGGTTCCAGGTGCCGTCGCTAGCATTAAGTGTCAGACAAACTATCTTCGTTCGAGTAGAAGAATGAGCTCTTATGCCCTGGCAAACCTGCTTTTTCCAGAAGACAAGACGAAGCAGGATCTTGTTAGTGCACTTGTGAATCAAAGCGTACGCGAGAGGAGCCTAAAAAAGGATGCCAGATCCATGACAGGGGTGGTCGATTTGGGCAACAGGGGGTCGCCGAACGCGGAGTAGGGACAGGCCGACGGGGGCAGCAGGGATGGAAGTAGTCAACTGGCTAGTACGGTTGCTGCTGCAGTGATGATTTAGCTGGCGACCAGAGCAGTAGGAGTGGGAGCGGCCAGAGGAGAAGAAGAAAATGGAAGCATGCAGAGCAGAGACAGAAGCAGCAAGGTTGGGGGACTAGCTATGTGTGGCTGCTGTTGCGGTGTTGCCGTCGTGATGATTTTGCCGACGATGGATCGATTATGGCCGGTCACCAGCAATATGGGTAGGGTTTCTGGTTTCGTTGAAAGGGGTAAGATGCGAAAACGAAAAAGCAGGCGGGCGAGCGAGCACAACACTGGCAGCAGTGGGTTTTCTGTTTTTGGTTTTTTTAAAATATATATCAGGTCCGACCGACCGAGCGAATTCGGTTCGACCGTCCATTCCAATTCGACAGTTCGATCGGTTTTATGCATCCGAATTGAACCACATGCAATCGGATCGGGATCGTGAACTAGACCGGTTCTCGGCTAGACTGGTCTGACCAGTCAGTCCAGTCCCACTCTTACAACACTGGTTAAAAATAAGATAGTTCTATTTGAAGGATAAAAAATTCAAATACCGATTAGAATTCTATGATAACAGGGATGTGATCTCTCTTTTGCGAGATTTAGACAGGTAGCTGGAATATCAAATAAATTTTCTTAGTCATGAATTTTTTTGGCAGATTTTTTCACCTTGATCTCACATGCCATGCGGTTCTGTTCTTTTGGTTTTTCAAACTCAAGCAACTGGCAGCGGGAATGCATTCCCTTCATGGATTCTCTGTAGGGGTGCAACTTGGGTCGAGTAGGTCCGGGTATGGGTGAAACCTACCCTTACCCATTTTGGCAAAACCTCTACCCTACCCTATTTTAGACAAGGTCAGTCCGAAGCCTACCCTACCTAATTTTCTCAAGAACGGGTCGGTTCTAGTTCGGTTCCAAAATCGGTTCCTAGAACACAATATATTTGTATTCAAATCCAAACAGGGGCACAAATCTAAACAGAGAATTTCGTGTCCTAAACTTGAAAAATGAAGTCGTATCCAATTTAAAGCACAGGTTATTAGTCAAAATTGGAATCTCTAAGAATCATTTTAGCCAACATGAGCTTAAAAGAGGTGCAGCACATTCATCAACTCAAATACTGCTAAACAAAAATAAACGATTTTAGAACTAACGCACAAATGCATAAATGCATAAATAAATGATTTCTCCATGACTGGAACAAATGAACAAATGCACAAATGCCATGACAGTCTTGGCTGTCCCCCGCTTGCCAGAAATGGCAATGCTACCAATTTCACGATCGATGGCCCCAAGCAACAAAGCTGTTTTTATTGCATCCTGTGCCATAGTCAGCATAACATGACCTGTTCAATATCTCGATAATTTAAAACAACCAACAGTGGGAATTGTAATCATGACTTTCACTGCTCAAGACTAAAGACCGATGTAAACCTTAATTACAAATTTCCACATATGAAAGCGGCTGATGATCACATAAGATAATATCAGCCAGCCCAATACTCCTAGCAAATTTCTACTCCAGAACCCGCTCTGATTGCAGCTTAAGAAGATCGTAGCCGGCCCAATTCAGGTGTTCATATTATCAAACAAAAAAACCAGAATTGATAATAAAAAGGCGAATTGACATAGCTAGAATACAAATACATATACTTGCCAAAAAAACAAATAAGAATGCTAAATATAAAAGAAAGAAGTTGCTTAAAACCATGGCCAATGGTCTTGAAAAAGGAGAGAGGCTGAAATCCTAGCCTGCCCGACAACTGCCGCCAACGGGAAGTACTGCCGACTATATGAAGTGCTCTCGGTTTTTCTTAGTTTCGGCAATGCCAACGGCGCCGTTTAGGGATTCCACCGTTGATGCTGCAGCAAGCAGACGAAGCACGGAAGCAGTCACAGTCGGAGGCGATGGCGGGATCAGGATCACGACATGAAGGACGAAAGATTGTGTTGCGCTCTTGAAGAAGGAAAGACTGTAGATTGAGTGAGAGAGCCACAGAATGGAGTCGTGGTGCAAAGGCAGCGATGAGAGAGAGAGAGAGAGACCGATCTTCTGCCGCCGCTCGCCGCAGATGCCGTGGAGGGGAGGCTAGCTGTGCCTGCGCCGCTGTTGATCTTCTGCCGCTCGTGCTTGTGGTCCTGCTTCGATGCTCGTGGTCATGGTCGGTGGCTGGGAAAGAAAAAGAAATTAGGTATAAGGTATTTAGGTTAGATATATATATATATATAATATGAAATTCGGGTCGGTTCCGGGTACCCAGCACCAGAACCGACCCCTACCCGAAACTGACCAGGTATTTTACCCAAGGAACCGAACCTACCCTATTTAGGGTACTTAGCGGGTCGACCCGCGGGTACCCTACCCAAGTTGCACCCCTAATTCTTTGTACTCATTACGCTACTAGCTGGAATGCATTCCACCCATGGTTCACTCTCTCCGTTACATCAATAGCCAAATTGCATTAAATGCACTCTCTCCATTACGTCAGTAGTCAAATTGCATTAAATGCACCAATAAATGCAGCAGGAGAAAAGGGAAGACATACATTAAATGCATGTGCTCCAGTAGGAGAAAAGGGAAGACATACATTAAATGCATGTGCTCCAAGCTGCAGGCAACTCAAGGCATCATCCAATGGGCACCAATGTTTTAAAAATCGGATCAAACCCAGCGGTTGGATCAAACTGTCCCGATTCATTAGTTTTTCTGATTAAACTGCGGTTGTCGTCAGTTTGCACCGGTTGAACTGAAAAAACTAAGAACCGGTAGCAAAATCGGTTTATTGTCTAGTTCAATCTTTAAAACATTGCCAATAACTAATACGTGTACAAAAATATGGATGGCAAGGATGTGCATATCATACCAACCGAGTGGAAACAATACATCATTTATCATCACGCCTCTTTTTATAATTCTTAACTTATTCAAATGATTTGTAATGTATAAAATACAAGTTCAAAGCCACAAATAATAGTTAAACCAAATAATTTATTGTTTATTAAAGTTAATGATAACTCTACTTATTTCAGCCAAAACCAGTCACAAAATTTATTGCACAAGACATAAAAAAAACTCTTTTGTATCATATAGCATAGCAAAATCTATAAAAAAATTTCTAATTTCATTTCTTTGTTACCGAAATCTTTTGCACCAAATATGCTAGATGAGCCAACATCAATTGCAACATCCATTAGCATGTAGCTTTCTAATTCAACTCACAAAAGTCTATCTTTTCCAAATTAGGTCCTCACTACCCACTACAACTACTTGTTTTAGCAATGTTTGTGGTCCTCACCACCCACCAATCAGCTCACACTATTGGACACAATAAGTCTTTTCCAGTACAAGTCTCATTTTCGTCAAATGGACCACCTCAATTGACCATCTTGTCGCCCATAACAGATAAGGGTGCAACTTGGTTCGGGTTCAGCCTGAACCTAGCTCGCCAAACCCAACATAAGCAATGTTGAAACTTCGCATTTTGCAACCCGAACCCAGACCGAATTTAAACCATTCTCGAGTTCGAGTTCAGGTAAACCCGCACCCTGTAAACTCGAACCCGCATTTCTATTTACAAAATATATATATTATTATAATACATCAATATCAACCAGCTGCCACTGCCATTTCTCCTACCACTCTACCAGCCTTTCGGCCCATTCTCCTATGCATTTATGCAGGCTTTTCGCATCTGTAACAATCAGCAATTTAAAAGGGAGAAAAAAGCATGCATTTTAAAGCATTTCGGGTTCTGCTTTTTTCAATGAAATTAAGCCTAAAATGTAAAAATTTGTAAAATGATTAACAATAGAAAAATACATAGAAAATTCATCTTTGTAATCAAGGAACTGTCTAATAAGAAATAAACAGTGGGAATGACATAGAATAAAATAAATATTTTAGAAGCAAAATGGGAATACTGTGGGATCAAACTGAATAATTGTACAAAAATTATTGTAATATACAAGTGAAATGGATAAAAATAAGATAGCTAGAATTTTGATTCCTGCTACAATTTTGACTTCCAAAAGAAGTCCTAATTGAAAAGATAAAAACACCAATGAAAATATAATATAATAATTTGAAAAAACGGTTGTAAGGTGTAAAGGGTATTCACTTCTAGGCCTCTCCATTTTTATACTAATGCTGCCATTATTGAAATTTGAAATTATGCTGCCAAAAATTTGAAACTATGTAGGTATATCAGCATTTTTAAACAAACTAATGACTTGTTAAATCTATTTTTGAGAGACATGCACAATGAATGCTTTTGACGTTACTATGCAAGAGACTATCATGAAATTGTCATGGTTGTGGATTCATGCATTGTAAAAAATGCAAATATATGCATACAAGAATTCCTAATTTAATGGAGGGTGTGTGATGAGAATCAAAAATAAAATTGCAAACATATTCTAAGTGTAAAAATCTTGTGAAGAGATAATAATCTTATAAAGTTTTTTTTTTAATTTTGTTACATAGTTTTTCTTCTATTTTTTGAGTTTTTAAAAAATAGTAGAAGAGTATTTTAAAATTTATTAAAATAAACTTGTATCTATTTTAAGTTTCATTCTCGAAGAAATGTACTTAAAATATGTAATTTTTTTTAAAAAATTACTTCTTTAATAAATGTTATTAAATAAGGTAACGTATTCAACTATGAGTACAACCCTTATAAGCTCTAAACAATATCTATGTGATATTTGTAAAAGTATTTTTTTAATTCCTCTACTACTTATTCTTATCTTTTCTCTTTATTTTTCTATTTTTTCTATTTTTTTTCTCTTCTCATTTTTTAGAGGTTACTTCCTCTTTCTTCTATCTTCTTCCTATCATACTTTAATAGGTGTTAGAGTCAAACCTGATATTATTATTTAATGTTGTCTACATCAATTGCTTTCTTTGATTTTTATTAATGCCTTGTTGCCCATCAATTGGATGTTGTTGTTTAATGTTTTCCATCTATTTTATTGTTCTTTGATGTTGCCTATTGCTATCCATTACGACAACCTATTGTTTGTTATAAATAACTTATGGAGAAGTTGTTGAAATCACTTACCATTGTTGTCCATTACATTAAGCTATTGAAACCAGTACCTAAGTTGTTTCCTACTAAGCTTAGTAAGCTTGGACCTCAATAGGTACATTTTCTGTAGTTGAAAATAATTTAATTTATATTTGTTCCCAAATTAAGTTATTTGCTAGTTGCCACCAAGGTAGTGCCTTGGTGGTACTGGACAAGGGCGCAAAATCTGACCACTCGGGTTCTAGTCCTACCTAGTGCAGATTTATTGTATTATCTTCTTGTTGTAGGGGTTTTGTCAATCTCCCTTTGGGATGGAGGTGTTTACGAAATCCCCTTTATGTTGTGAAGGTTGAGAAAGTTATTTATGTATTACTAGTTGTGACATTATATAAGCACCAATAAAAAAGTTATTTACAACAGTCGTGATTTCAATTCCTTGAGGGTACGATGGGAGTTTTGAGAGCTTTTGTCTCCCTAAATTTTTAAGTGGAGGTATGTGTCTCCAAAATCTTTAGGTGGAGTCGTCCTTAAAATTTTTAAGAGGAACTGTGTTTTGAGATTTCTTAAAAATGGAGCAAATTATTTTCTTCAATTTATAAGAATGTTTTACTGCATCATTGTAAGAAATAATGAGATGTATATAAATATATCAATAAAAAGATGATTGATATTTTCTTTTATTTTTGTGTAATTCTTGGCCGACTCAAGTGAGATGTCTCTAATGAGTAAAGTTGGTTGAGTAGCTATTTTACCATCAAATTATGTCTAGATCAGTAACCTATTTAATTGATTATGAACTTATTCAAATTTTATTGAAGTTATGTTGAGGTTAGGTTGAAATTCTAGAAACGGTATTGTTGAGGCAACATAATGCAAATCCAATTTGGTTTGGGGTCAAATATGCTTAGCGTCCAACTGGTCGAGGAAAGTTGTGCTAGTGCGCTTTGTCTGGTAAAAATTCTACAACTATCTAGGTTTGGGAGCTATGTTTTTCTATTTTAGCAGAATATTATCCGATGTTCACTCCTTTAGTAATAAATTTTGTTGCTAGAATTCATTAGCAATAATTGAAACTATATATGTTGGGAAAGATTTACAGTATATGATAATAAAATGAAAAAAGTTGAGGAGAGTAGCAATAGAAAAATAGTTTTTAAATTGTTTTATTCAAAGATAATTTTGATTTCATATGTTATTTAGTGTATTGTATTCTGTGCAACAAGTATTAATCCAACATGTATTCAAACATGTCTGCTTCTAAATTATGGATAAACCAGTTTTGAGCCTTTTTTTTCACTTTTCCCCCTTTTTTTGGATTATACATATATATAATTTATATGATTAGAAGTGAAAAAAAGGTTAAAATAAATTAGACTACTGTAAAAATTATAAATTTGATTAAAAATATAATATTCATATAAAAGAAAATAATCAACATAAGTCTGCCTAAGTAATGCCTTACTTATGCCAGCTTAAAAAAACATATTTTTCGGTATCATCTCAATTTTTTATTTACAAACATGTTAAGCTATGTCTGTTAAAACTATAAACTAAGTTTTACCATATTTGGATGTTTTAAAGTATTTTTTAAAGAAATACAGTGGCATTGTTATAATTTTCAAATGACAGAAAATTATGATAACGCTATTGTGTTTAAAATTTTTTTAAAAATACTTTAAAATATCCAAAAAAATAAAACTTTGTTTGTAAATAAGAACTTGAAAAATACCTAAAAATATACTTTATAGGCCTAAGAGGATCAGCCCTACTATATAAAATGAGTGCAAAAAGTGAGAGAAAAGTTATAACCTATTACAAAGTAGTCCAATAACTTGAATGACATGGAGAAATAAGATAAGAATATAACGATATATACTGAGAATGAGAAAAATAATATTAAAAATAAAAAATTATATCAAAAAATGAAAAATTTGTCAAGGGAAGAATATCATATTTTGGCAACTTTTTTCTTTTACTAAACTTGAAGTTTCTTTTTTTAAAAAAAAATTAATTTTTCCACTATTTTCTCCACATTTTCCTTCAATTATCCTATATTCTAATTATATTTTACATATTTTTGCATAATTATCCTATTTATTTCAACTTTAATCCTTTTACTTTTAAGTTTTGCTACTTAGGACTTGTTTTAAAAGATATAGGATTCTAATCCATTTCCTCATTCTTAAGATAGTTTTTTCATAATTTTTTTTTAAATTTTCAAGATACCTTTTTACATTTTTGTTTTCGATATATAAGATATAACAATAAAATTTGTGGCATAAACTCTCCAAACTTAGTGTATTAGTATTTTGAATGCTAAAGTTACTTATTAGCAGACCTTGTTAAATTTCAAATCGTGTCACCTCTCGCCATTATGAAAGCTTTATTAAGTGATGTAAAATGACAAGAATACACCTGCTGAAGCTGCCGCGTAGCGACTGCTGTGGTCGGCGAAGGAAGAGCTCCTGGCTTGAATCGGGAAATGTCATCTTGGGAATGCTAGGATCGAGGGGGCGGTGGTGTTTAGATTGCAAAGGAAGAAGATGTTGTTGTTGTTGTTGATGTTGATGGAAGTAGAACAAGGGAAGAAGAAACATGCGTATGGAGGGTGGGACTGCTGCTGGGAGCTGAAGAGTCGTGATTTTTCAACGATGCTTTTGAGAGGTTGCTGCTAGTAGAACAGGATTGATGGCAGGGAGAGGAAGAGAGAGAGGAAGGCTATTAGAGGGAGAGAGAAGACGTGATTTGGAGGATTGCTGCTGCTAAAGCCAGCTGTGCCTCTGAAATTGGGAAGAGTTGGATTTTGAACGAGCAGCAGTCTATTAAGGTTGCTGCTGCTTAAAGGAAAATCACCACCAACAGCTGCAGTTTTAGAAGGCTTGATGTGTTGGAAATCATGTGATGCGGAAGCGTACCTGAATCTATGTGTGCGTAGATTCCACCTGTAGACCAAGTAGAGCACGAGATCTTTTCCCTCAACACTTCTCCCTATAATACTAGCAGTAGATGGGAACCACTAATGATGTAGAACCGTATGAGAGAGGGACCTAAACTCCTTTATTTATAGAGCATTTCCCATCATGACTCAACTAGATGTGTAGTTCTACCTGAACTCAGATTGCGTACGTAATCCAGATATAATTGGATTATCTTTAAATCCAAGACTTATCATTTAATTAGGACACCTTATAGGAGTATAACTCTAACATTCTCCCACTTGTCCT
>JAXCLR010000001.1:8178605-8208065 GCA_035584095.1 Annona squamosa
CACAAAATTAGGCAAAAAAATATGTATTAATGATTTAATGTATACCTAAATAAAAATTGCTAAATAAATAAATGGTATGAGAGTATTGAGTACCCTGTTGCTGCTGATTGGAGAGACGGCCACCGCGAGGCAGCGGTGGGCGCTACTAGAGACGGCGAGCAGCGAGACAGCAAGCAGCGAGTGGATAGCAAGATGACGACCAGCCTGCCGGTGAGACGGCGAACGGCAGCTTGAGGCAAGCTCGGCGGACGGCGCAGGGGCGTGCTGGGCGTGCAGTGGCGGCACGTGCCGATGCTCGGACGGCGTGGGCGCGTGTTAGGCGGGCAGGCAGTGACGGAGGATTACGCGGATGACGGTGCAGAGGCGGACGGTGCGATGGTGGCCCGTGATGGTGCTGAAGACGAAGCAGGTGCGTGAAGGCCGGTGCAGCGGAGGACGCGGGGGTGTGCTACGGCGGCGCGTGTTGACGCTGAGGACGAAGCTTGGGCGGACAGTGAGGCGGAATCGGGAGAGGGTGGCAGATTAGGAACTTAGGGTTTGACTTTTTGAGCAGTGAGGTGAGAAAGAGGAAGGCGAGCAGGGGCGAATCGGCGATTTGATTTCGAGCATTTTTTTTTTTCATTCATTTTTTTGTCCGACCGGTCGAACTAGGTTGGATCGGATATTCCGGTTCGACCGCCGGTTCGCCGGTTCGAACGGTTTTCCACATTCAAACTGAACCGCAACGAATCGAATCGGGATCTGGACCGGTTCTCGGCTGGTCCGGTCCGGTTCTGACAACACCGATTTTTACCCATGTAAATGGTTTTAAAAAATTTTAAAATATGTCAACAGTTTTTAAAATAAATTGCATCAACGTCAAAAATTCTTTTTAAAATTCTGAAAATCCTCGCATCTCACCCTTTCTTGTAACCAAAGCTGCTGCCAGCTTAACCCAGCTGACTTACGAGCTGCATTCCTCTTCAAACTTGGCAGATCCTCTAGAAAAACTCAAAATCGGCCAGCTTTGTATAATTTCTGTTGATCTCTCTTTCGTCTTGCTTACTTTCACGTTTTCTCGTTGTGTTTTTTCATTTTTGAAGTGGCCAACTGCCTTCGTTTAAAGACAATATCCAAACAATAATCGTGATGGTTATTTGCTTTATCTTTAGATTTATTATTTATCTCTTCATTAGTCCTTTTTCTTTTGGGGGAAACTTGGGCAGGGTAGTTCAGTGGAATCAATCTTATTCTTACTCGGTTCTCAAGAACTCCTGCTTAATTGTATTTTAGGTTTTATCGGTTCTAAGTCTATTATACTTTATTTTTTTAAGGTGTAGTCGATTCCGACTTCTATTTTTTAAAATAGTCTTTATATTATATTTTAAAATGTAATTTTATTACAAGTCTTACTTAAGAACTTATAATCAACATGATAATAATGTAATTTTTGAAATATATTTTTAAAATTTATTAAATATTTGACAAATTAAATAAATTTCTATATATTTAAAGAATATATTTATGTCTTTTACTACAAAGTATTTCATGAAGAATATATTAAACATAAATTAGTAATACGGGTCAGCTTTTGTTGTCAGGACTTTGGAATCTACTTTATCCTAATTAAATTAGATATTATTTTTACTCCATTCCTAGTTTACTTGTTTTAAGATACTCAATGAATCACTCTGTGATACCATACTCAAATTGCGCCTGTACTTTTTCTCCGTATTCATCTCCATCCAATCTTGAACTATCTCCTCATTTGGCTTCTCCTCCACTATAGCCACCACCTCCCTTGACAATCTGAAAATTTGCCGGGTTTAACGAGAAGTGTAGTCCGATGGTTAATTAAGTTAAGTGGGTGTGATTTGGGAAAAATGAAATATAAGGGTATTATACGAACTTTAAAAAGGGCTTCAATGAACATAATTTATTTTGAAAATTTTTGTCATATTTGAAAGAGTTTTAAAATTTGGGCTAACTTTTTAAATTTGTTAGCCCATGTCAAATAATAGTTGAAAATGATTAAAATATTCATACATTTAAAATCCAAGAAAAAATATCTCAAAAATAATAAAACTTAGTTTATAAAATAAATATGCCTAGATTAACGGTTTTTAAAAAATTAAAAAAGTAGAAAAGATGTTATTTGGCCTGGGCTAACAAATCAAAATTTTAGCTTGAGCTAGAACACTCCTCCAATATAAGAGTGCAATTCAGTATGGAACTCGAGTTCACCTCAATTCTAATTATAATCCTATTTATAAAATATTAACCTTAATTTTAACTCTATTTATAAAACCTAACCTCTAACCCTATTTTTAAAAATCGAGTTTGAGTTGAGTTTCAAGTTGAAATTCATATTGATAAATTAACACTTTATTTAAGAGTACTAAGTTTAGATTTTCATATAAATATATAATAATAACAAATCATGTAAGTAAACATAATAATATATAGTTTCACTATAGATTTTTTTAAAAAATAACAATATAAAGAATACTTTTAGAAAAAATTTAATATAAAAATAAGATAAAGGAATAAAATAGATGTAAAAGAAACAGATAAAAATGAAAGATAAATATAAATAAAGATAATATATTTTATTTATAATATAATAATAAAATGTCAAACATTTATTCAAATATAAATAACATAAATATATAAAATATAAAGAAATATTGTTTAAATACTATGTATGTAATAAATTTTTATAATAAATACAAAATGGAAAAGCGGGCTCAAGTTCACTTGAATATTAACCTTATTATATTTATAAATCGGGTGCCTTGGGTTTGGAATTTTCGGGTTTGGTTGGGAAAAAGTATGTTCAAACACTATTGAAAATAAGGTTTGGCGGGCCAAGGTTGAGCTAAATCTGACCCTAGTTGCACTCCTACTCTCACAAAAATATTTTGGTTTTTCATTTACACAGATATATATATATATATATTTATAAAAAGGGATCATAGGCGAAGAATGATAAATGTTATGTATTACATTAGTTTAATTACCCATTAGGGAGAGAGAGAAGGAAGATTAACAACATACACGTTTTTTTTTTAATTAGTGTAGATTAATTGACAGACCGGAGCAGAAGGAGATTCGATCCTGTAACCTAATGCTTACCAACCGAACAAGAGCCTAATTTTTTATTGGTCAACATTCATGTTTTTTTATTAGTATATATTACATTCATCTAAACATAATCCATAGATATTCTTACAAATTTTTAATTTTTTCAAAGGAAGAACCTGCTCCCATCTATAAACTTAGAGAATACTCCATTAATACAAGAGAGATCTGCACGTCTTCTCATTCGAATTCAGGGTTGCGGCTGAGTTATTAGGCAAATATTGGCATCCACAACATACATAACCTCGCACCTGGCAGGGATCGATCACGCGACTGGTCAGAAATACTGCCCATGCCGTGACCACCGAGACACAAGCCTCGGTGGTAACATGAATGTTTTTTTGAAGAATGTGTCTACTCATTGTATATTTCTGCGCACGCATAGCCAAAACAGCTTCAGTAGAAATTGACAATCTCAATATTAACTTCTTCAAACATTAAGTTTTTGAGTTTGTTTTAAAAATCTCACTGCATGTATTATTTAAAATGTAATTTTGACCATTCACAATGAAAATTAAAAAAAGCAAATGTTAGTGTAACCTTAAATGAGTAAAAATCGTAAAATTTATATATTTAGCAAATAAAAATTAGTATAAAATACTTTATCATAATAAAAAAGATTTTTTAGACTCTTCTGAACCAAATAAATGCATATAACATTTCAGATCATACAAATCTTATTTTATATATTATTTATAATCTAAAAATATATACACCATTAATATCCTTATATCATAATTTTTTAATTATTATCATTATATTTATATTATTTTCATTATGAACGTCAAATTCATATTTTAAATAACATGTGCGGTTAAATTTTAAAAATAAAATTAAAAAATTAAAATTTTGAAAGAGTTCCCATGTAGAGTTCCGGCGGAAGCCGTTCTCCTGTGCAGCGGCCCGGTGTCTTCAAAATCCCACAAAAACGGGAGTTTTGCCTTTCTGATTTTATTACAATTGGTATCGTTTTTTTTTTTTTGACACGCGTTTAATCGATGAACTATTTTATTTTTAAATAGTTATCTATATTTTCTCGAGATTTTTTTTTTTTTTTTTTTAGCAATTTTCAAAAGGCGAGTCGAATGATTGGGACGTTGGATTCAAGAATTGTGTCATTATCAATCAAGCCGAAGAAGACAGAGTCTCCAGAAGATTCTGAAGTTAAGTTCTATGAAAGCTACGTCGCTTTGCTCAGCTTGCTACGTGAACGGTTCAGATTTCATGGTCTGTATTTTCTTTGATTGTCTAGAAGCCGTGCATTGGCCGGGCAGACGCGTAACCGTCACTCTCCTTTCCCCAACCCGGCAGAGCCCGATGGCCTGCTCCCGGGTCTCTTAGTGTTAGGTTGGACTCTGGACTTGGTTTAACACGCCACCGTAAATGGGGCGACAACAACTTAGCATACAGAGATTATAAATGGTTGGATTAAAATCCAACAAACCTGACCCCATAAGATGTTTTAGATATGTAATTTTATTTATTTTATATATTTTTGAAGAAATATTATATTTTAAACATAAGAATATATTGGTACTTTCAAGTGGGTGAAAATAACCACGATACCCTCATATTTAAAAATATAAAGAAATACATTTAAAATTAATAAAACTTACGAATTTTGTTAAAAATTTTCAACAAATAAAAAAATGAATATTTTGACCGATCATAGATGACTGCCATTTACAATCAGTTGTAAACGATTAGACATCAATACGTAGTTGGGTTAAGATATATAAATAGAGGGGCGATTGTTTGCGCCCGGTCGCAAATTCGGGCCAAAAATATATATTTTTATTTTTAAAATTTTTTTTATACAGGAATTAATATAAACATATTTAATCTATGAACTATCAATTTTAAAAATATGTTTATATATAAATATATATTTTCAAAATTGATGAAACTTAGTTTATTAGATTAAATAAACTTATAGTAATAATTGTCTAAACATTTTAAAAAATATATTATATTTTTGCCGCAGCCGCAAGTGCTGCGGCTCATTTGCTAGCGGGCGGTAATGATGGTTGGGCAATCCTATAAATACTGATTTATAAAGGTGCACTGTATTGTAGCCTAGTTAGAGTGCACCATTATCACGGACCTGATACAGGGCACCCGGGTGCACTAATCCTCACTTGCACCCGGGTGCATTTAACCTATTTTTTATTTTTTAAAAAATATTAATCGAAGTGTAAAATTACTAACATGCTAATTATTTTCAAAAGTCAAAAATAGATATTTAAAATACTCCAAAAATGGTAAAAATTAATACGCATGTTAAATATATATAGATTAACAATTGTATAAAAAAATTTTCAAAAAAATTAAAAAATGAGTTAAAGCACCCGAGTGCACTGAGGCTAAGGCACTCGGGTGCACTGTACCGGGATCCCATTATCACGGTGCTAATGTGGAGCCATGTTGAGCTTACGAGACCCTCTTGAATTTTTTAAAATTAAAAATATCACCTGTCATAAAATTATTTCATTTGTGTATTAATCTTAAAGATATTAATTTAAAATCTAAGTCATCGAACAACATCATTTTCATATGGATAAATAATTCTAATATATTATAGGGTATGTTTGTTTAATGAAAAAACTTTTTAATTTAAAATTTTCATTTTCCACCACTATCCAAGATTTTAATCATTTTTTATGTTTTTTATTAATCATGTTTACACAACTACCATACAACTAACATATTTATTTAAACTTTATTTTTTTTTTACTTTTCATCATTATCCATATTATATCACATTATTTTCTTCTGTTCAAAAATTTATACATCAACAACATTTCGTCCATGTGTTTTATTATTTTCCAAACACACCCATAATATTCAAATGTAATTCAAATGTATATTTGAATGTATAATGTTTCAATGCACCTGGTGCAAAATTCAATTTGAATTTTTTTTATAAAACCATTAATTTATGTGTATTTAATCTATAAACTAAGTTTTATTATTTTCGAAAATGTATATATTTATATTTTTAAAAAGAGAGGGTATTAGTCATTTTTAAATTATTAAAATACCTTGTTTCTAGCAATAAGAATATATAGATCTCCAAAAACAGTAAAACTTACTATAAATTAAAGAGTATATTTAGATTATTAACTGTTTCATAAAAAGACTTTCAAAAAAAATAAAAGGGGTTTTGCACTTGAGGTACATTGAAATTTTAACGCATCAGCATAAATTTGAAACAGAACTATATGAACGAGTGTAAGTGTTTCTCATAATTTACATTGCATTTTAATTAAATAAATGTAACTGACTTAATACTCTCACTGGGATAATTTTGGTGCCATGATAAAAAGAAATGATGTTCGTAGGGATGTAACTGGGTTATGATAAACCGCTGACTTGACTAGCCCAATTTAATTATTTTTCACATATCAAGGTGGCTAATATTCAACCAGTGAACCTGTTATCCAACCCATATGATTGCTTAAGATAAATTAGTTATGAGTTGAACTTGCTCGAGGCTTCGTCCGGTTGGATGGTTTGCCGAACCCAGTACTTCTATGAGACAGAGATTTCATTTGCTTCCTTCAATAGTGCTTCTCATGGCTATTCTATGCATGGCATTTTGTTCACAGCATTTTTACGCCCAAATTGGAATTTTAAGCACTATTAAAATAAGCCAAACTGGAATTTTAAAGCACTATTAAGATAATGCTAATGGCGCTACCACAGTTGGATTGTGCTCTGACTCCTGTACCAGTTGACTCATTTTTGAATTAGGAGGGGAAGTGTTTACCTCTTATTTGTTAGGGCAGCATGTGGCTCTCATTTGTATTTGGAGCATGGTCTCCTACTAGGAAAAAAAGTTCATTAAGCAAGATAGAAAAAGTACTTCCAGATGAGTTTTAATTTAACAATAAAAAAATGCTTATGGCTCTCTACTGTGCAGGCAAAATGGAACTTAAAATCAATGAATTAACCCAAATTTTTACCCATACAACCTAGCTTTGGGACAATTTTTACAATTTTTTTCAAAGGGAGACAACAAACTCCCAATTATCGATGGAGAGACTATTGCTCCTGATCTGCATCTAGGTTGAAAATGCCACCCGATGAGATTCAATCCAACGCACATAGCAGCGAATTAGGTAATACAAAATTCATTAACATTTAAAACCTTTTTATCAATTTTTTTTATTATTCAACCCATTTTGCTAACCTGCCGATAACAAGTTTTACCAATCCATAGACAACCTTCTATCTAATAGAACGGTTTGTGGTTAGGTCACAATTTGCAATTTGTTTAAATGGGTTACGAATGGTTAAGGCTTGAAGTTTTCTAAATTGATTGGACCTGGTTATACTCACAAAATGTTTCTGTACATGGGCCATTTTTTAAGTAAACTGAAAGGAAAAAGATTAACTACCATGTGTGCTATCATAGAACAAAAATCTTATCGGTCGAAATTCATCCTATGGCTCAAATCCAATGGCATAAACAAATATCTAGACAAGTATACATTATAACTTGCATGAGTACTCAAATTAAAGTTCATAATGACCAAATTAAAATACAGTAATCTAAGGGTGGTAATTGGGCCCAAGCAGATCTCAATGGTAGTGTTCAACATGTCCACAACTCATCATTTTACTTGATTGATTTTACCTCTGTTTCCCCCCCTTTTCTAATCAATTTATTCCCCTTGGATTATTTCCCCTTGTCTTCTTCCTAATTTTCCTTTTCATGGAATTTTACTGAATGGCGCAGGAGAGAGAGAATAGACATAGATGAGATTAACAATATACTTAATGGATACAAATGGAAATTTTCAAACCTATTTAGTTTCTTTTTTTTTTTTTTGGCAGTAAAAGTATAGTTGAAATTAGAGTAAAAGTAATAAATAAGTATATTTGAAACTGGAATAAAGGCAATTCTGTCATTGAGAAAAGTTTACCCACCCCTAAAATACTGTAGTTTATCTACTGTCCAAAAGCCTGTGATAGAATGGGTATAAATGGGATTATCAGCATACTTAATGCATCCCAACAATTCTATTTTAAAATCGAAACGTTCCAAGGAACGAGTACTCAAAATGCAAAAAAGCAGCGAGTATGACAGAATTCAGTGATGTCCGTATTACTCAAAATCCATCGCACTGGGCCTCATTCTTGACAAACAAGGCGCCAAACATACGATAGCAAAATCAATATTTCAAGTCAAATGGAAAAATAATTGCATGCTGCATTACCTTTGATAGTGGCCAGAATAGAACGGGCGTGGACTGTTCCAAAGGAACCCGATTAGAACAGTGCAGCGATCATCTGTAAACGGATCACAAGACTATATCATAGTTTAATTAAATGTGATGTTTGGCTTGAGAAACGGAAAGAGCAAGAAACTGAAGTGGAGAGAAATTAAATATAGAGTTGGAATTTAAATGAAGGCATGCATGCATGCTATTGGGAGAGAGCAGTTAACTTTTAACAATGGAATTAAGTACTCATGGTTTTATTTTTGTTTTTTTTTGGGATTAAATATGAATATATAGAAGTAAAACGTAAGAGATCTAAGAAGAAGCAGCAACAGCATATAAATCCCGGCGTGGAGCATTACTCAGCTTCTCAATATCCCATTTGAAATTTCAGTAGGTAGAGCATATATGGAGTACTGGGGAGGAGTTATGAGGCGCAGGGAGCTGTGTCTGGCCTTGCTACTGCTATTGATGGCATCCAGCTTATCGAATACAGCAGAGTGCGCTCGATATATATTTTCCTTGTCTGATTTGAGCCTTGGGGACGTCTTCAATGGAGTGGTGGGAAGCGTCAGAACGTTGGCGGACAAGTTCGTGGCGGCAGAGAAGTGGTGGAAAGGTCTCGGGCGGAAGCTTGAGGGAGCCACGTTCCGCAGTAAGAAGCACTTCAACCAGTGGTATTCGTGGCTGAAGCGGGCGACGGAAGCGCCTTTCACGGCCCGGAATCCGGCCGTGCGGTGCGTGAAGGCAGCTTGGAACGAGTGCTTGAGGCGGAGCAAGGGGCTGACTTTCGCCAGCGGCTTCTGGTGCTCTTGGATCGTCTTCGTCGAATGCCACATGGACCAGAATTGGGGCGCCCATGATCCCCTCTACAACGGAGGCCGGGGTGTCCCATCCACCAAGCTCTACCGTCATCCGAGGAAGAAACATCCATATGGCATCTGATCTTCGCTTACCGATCAATCAAATAATAATAATAATAATAATAATAATATGGATATATATCGATCTTCTACTGTTCTTCTCGTGAGTCTAACGAAAACTTGAGGAACCATGCAACTTACCACAGGGTGTAACTGGGTCGGGTTACGTGGCTGGTAGGGTTGGAGTATGGTGACTGACCCACTTTTGTCCGAGTAAAATCAACATTTTATTATCTGGTGTAAGGATAAGTTAAAATTAAATAGCATAAGAGTAGATCTATCATGTTCTAAACGGAAGATCCTGGCCTACCTTGCCTATCTATTTATCGAAAATTATAATAATATTTCAAAAACTTATTCTTGTTTTCTTTCAAAATTTTCACATTATTTAGGATTAACTATAGTTTTATTTTCAAAATCATGTATTGTAATAATTAATATGCAAGTCTGATACAAATGAGTCTCTAGACTAATAAAACTTAAAAACCAAATAATTTGAAATTGCCCTAAATTGTCAACTTAGAATATTAATTCAAGTAGAAATAAAATTTTTTTGATAAAAGTGAAAATGAAATTTCTAATGAGATACATTACCTTTACTTGTATTGATAAATTTGTTATGTAATCTATGTTTTTCGTTATGGTTAAAAATGTTTCACTTACTAATTAATAAAATGTTGAAGCACTCAACCTTCAAATTTAACATAAATTCTTAATCTACATTTTCTATTTGCTACCATAATATTAACCTGAAATTTATCTCGAAACCTATAAAAAAAGAAAAATGAAAGTTTAATTAATCTTGTCCTCACCAAGTATAAAACATAGAATTAAATAAAACTTTCAAAAAGTAGAATTTGGAGTGGCAAACTATGATCTAATTGACCTACCATGATTCCTATTTGTAATGGTTTAAAGGTTGATTTTAACCCATTTAAAGAACATCAATCCTAATATGTTTACAATATATTTACAAAACAAAACCCATTTAGCATAAAATGATTGGGTTGATAATGGGTTGGTAAAAATAATTTAAATAATAACAATAAAAATGATAAAGTGTTTAGAATCTAATCATAAACAAGGACAACAGCCAATAAAAGAACAAGAGGAAAACACAAAAAACACAAATGAAAATAACTAAATAAAATAGGAAAACATTCTATATAACTTTATTATTGGTTGTCAAGAATGACACAGTAAAATCCATAGAGTTGATCCCGCTTAGGTTAAAAATGGCTTATGGTGATGATATTTTTTTTATTAAAACATTGATTCTATCGTTAGCAATCATGTGCAACTTGTAAAATATACTTCAATAATAAAGTTAAGCGAAACCATTTGTTTAGCTTAAATGGGTTGAATGACATATAAAGGCCAATCCTAAACTTTTTTTTTTTTTTTAATTTTTAAAAACACTAAACTAGTGAGGAACCCAGTCTTGAAAATGTAGGAGCTTTCGAAAAATAGTGAAAAATTAGAAACTCGAAAGTTATTGGCGAAATTCCCTTAATAATTCTCACGAAAAGATTCCCCACAAACGATCACAAAACAAAGCTGCAAGCTTCTAAAAGAAAATACAAGGAAAAAGGCAATTTTATTTGTTTAGTATGTGTTTGGGAATTAATAAAACGTTTTGATGAAAAATTTTATTAATAAAATTTTTGAAATGAAAGAAAATGATGTTATATAATAGACATAATGATAAAAAGTAAAAAGAATAAAATTATAATAGATAAGTTAGTGTTAACCTAACTTTCACCAATTGCTTTCACGCTTGGGCACATATGCCGAACATCCAAGGTTCAATCATTGGCATCAGCAAGAGCACTATCTCCGATAGAGTCATGTAATAAAAAAAAAGATAAGTTAGTTATGCAGATAATCGTGTAGAAATGATTGAATAGTATAATAATTTGTATAGAAATATGTGAATAAATAATTAAAAAATACGATAATTATAAAGAGTGAAAAATTTTAAGTGAAAAGTACTAATCGTTGACAAACACCTCCTTGGGAGATTGTATCTGATACACTTGAATCATATGCAGGCCAGAGAATAAAAAAAAGGGCTGCCCGGTGCATCAAGCTCCCGCTATGCGTAAGGTCCGGGGAAGGGTCGGACCACATTGGGTCTATAGTATGCAGGCCAGAGAATACTGGTGTATTTGACAAATACGTGCCCAACAGTTCGCTCTTTGAATGTATCACTGATGAGTCCCAAATCGACTTGTATTTGCCATATCATATTGATATTGCTTTTCTGAATTGAAACTCTCTGCATCCTTTATAGATAGCATATACACAGAATAGCTCACTTGCATAGGCTGATAACACCAAGCTGAACTTGGCCATCAATCTGATGGTCAACATGGGTAATTAGGATCCCTGACCAATATGATTTTCGGGTCCTACTCCATTCAAGCGATGTTTATCATGCATAGTGGTGGTCTAGATTCGTATTCAAGTAACTGCAGCATACTGAAATTGATAGGAAGAAGAGGGAAGACTTTAAAATTTGTAGGCAGAGGATGAACATAGCCGTTGGTGCTGCTAAAAGTTCAGTTTTCAATCACCAGAATCACCTTTTTAACTGCTGCAAGGCCCACAAACATCTGATGGGGAACTCTACACATCACAACTTAGCATATATGAACCATCCACCTCATGATTCAGCAATAGAAAGATTCGCCTGGCAGGATACCATGATAGGATCTAAGATCAGAATGCCCTTGAGGGAGTGGTACGTGAAAAGCTCTATCTGTTCGTCGGAAATCCTCTTGTACCAATCTTCGATGCCATCAAAACATACACGGATGCAGGGTTTGGGGCCCATCAAAAGCTGTTTCTCTTCTGTTTACTACAGCAGGGAAGGGGATATATATGAGATCATGGTGCAACTGCTCTTGCAGGCATCGCTCATCTCCATGAAAGCATGAAACCCAGCATAATTCACCGGGACTTCCAGCCAAGCAACATCTTGTGGGTAGAATTTCAAGAAGTAACTGCACGTATGTTATAGCAAATTTCATTTGCACAAACAATTTCAAAATATTTACAAAAATACCAGCTACTCGCAATTTGCATCAATACGCACACTTGCCTCTCTAAACAATGAGGAAAAAACACTGAAGATTAGATTTCACAACTAACCAGATGAGGCCAGCATGGAGAAATCCTGTTTCAAATGCAGCAAGACTGCAATGAGATGAGAAGATTGATAAGGGATACTTGGAATTTTTTGTTGTCCAAGAAAATTCAACTACTTTTCGAAATTATTTGCGTGTGTGATGACCACTTAAAACTGTGAAGTAATTTTTCCCAAAAAAAAATTATGAAGTAATTTTCACAAATACAAGTGCAATTGAAATTGGATTTCAATTCAAATACAGTAGAATCAAGTAAAACATAAGAGAAAACAATAGAAGGTACATGGGAAATTCTCCAATCAATGAAGAAATACTAAATGGCTGTCAATACATCCTTTTTTTTTATACATTGTAATATCTTAGTATTACAATCGAGTACATTCATGCATTCACACTACAGAAGGAATTTTTCCTCTGAACCCCCATCTAAGGGGAAATTGAAAAAAACCCCTACATTAGGGAGGAAAGCATAAAACCCTCACTTCAGGAGGGACTATTTTGTAAAACCTCCGCATAATGGAGGAGAGGCGAGTCAAAGCCAGCACCTATTAGCTAAGAGGCAAGAGCCTCTGCCACCTGCACTAGTCGCAGCTGGTCGGCTGTTAATACATCCTTAAAGGAAGGACTAAAAGACTTCTCCAGCCACCATTGACGCAATCATCCACATGAAAAAAAAAACTTCTTTTCATTAATTAAAGAATCACAAAGGAGTCTTCCTCCAGGATTGAAGGCTCTAGGGATTTCTCTGGATCTCTCTCTCACAGCTGATTATAGTATCTAAAAACTTCTGGTGCACTCAGGAAAAATAATAATAATAAAATGGAACTCAGTATCCTTGCGAGCTGCCAAAGTTAGACATACAGATCTGAGCAATGCACAACTTGTCCAAGTGGACTAGCCCACTGAACATGTTTACACATCAAAGTGGAAAGGGTCTCAGATTGAAAGCAGGATTTTGCCTTTCCACGGGAATATAAAAATCTCTAAAAATTAACTATAAAAAATTATGTATGTACTAGATTTTATTGAATAATCATGCTACTACAAACATATAAAGAAAATCAGATGAATAGCCAGTTGCATGATGAGATGATCCTGCATATAATAGATGCCTAAATCGAGGATGAGTTTGAGATAGATTCTGTGAAAATACAGTGATCGTAGAGTCCATACCTTGCCAAATCTCATGTAAGCATCCTTTTGTAGAAGATACCACCAGCGCCATCATTAGACCAATGTCTCGTGGAGATAATTTCACCTCACTCCTGATATCATGTCAACAATATCTCACAGACGTCATCTCTCACCTTGGTTAGTATCACGTCACCCTCTCGCCATAACTATAAACAGAGAAGATATATCAGAGACTTCAGAAATAAAGCAAAGACCCTATGTTATCTTGTATCTATGGCATGCATGCACTTGCCCTTCTCAGTACCATCATCTTTGTTGCTGATGTCAACTGTTACTCATTTTCATTGTCATCGTCATTGAAAATCACTGTTGTCACGACCAGGACATCAGCAGCAGCAATAGAATGCCATTTCTTCAGGAAATGAATGGGTTCTCCTGAAAAATATTGCATAATCATCTTTATACCTTGAAATCAGTAATTTTTGCTCCTAGTCATGATGTCTTCTCAATATTTCCTACTCTCTCTCTCTCTCTCTCTCACACACACACACACACACACACACACACACGTATTTCTTCCTCTACCCATCATTCTCTCTTCTTTCCCCATTCTCTTCTCCTCCTCTGTCCCTCCCTCTGTCAATGGAATCCAGCCAATACAATTTATGCTGTGAGCTGACAGGGGGAAGGGTTGCTAACAGGGTTGTGGCAGGTTTTACACTCCTGAGGAACATATCAGTGACCTGATTGGCTTGACTCTTAAAAAGCCCATGTTACGATGGGTTAGCTGCCCCCAATAAACTGATTCCCTGAAACAAGAACTCACAAAAAACCAACAGGGTAAGTTCTCTGCCAGGTGAAGTTCCGTGATCCAACTGCAATACTCAACAACAGTGAACAGCCAGGAGTCTCTGTTATAGAGATAATAGCATGTCTTTCACAAGTTTAATAAAATTCTGCATTTTCAAATTGAATTCATAAGCCAATACCTGACTTTTTTGTTTATCAAAATAACCAAATCTTTAATGGCATAGTTCCCATGCCCATTAGATGGCAATCTATCAAGCTTAATCCAAGATATTACTTCAGAAAATGCAGGATTTCCAGGTACCTAGTCACTGTTGCCATTACCTAAGCCTTGCCCCAAATCTCAACTCAGATATAAATTCCATTATGCCATTCACTCTATCAAGTATGAAATACCCATATCAACCATTCAAGTAATAATCAAATGGGAAAAGACCCAATTTGATATTCTTATAAAGTGATTTCTCCTCTTTCCAACTTTAAGCATGCTGATAATAACTGGCCATGGAAAAATCACAGTGCAGCTTCTGCACACAGCTACTGTTGGGCCTTGGGATAGTGCAATTACAAATGCTTCATCTGCAATAAGATTTTTATAGAGGAGCTGGCTTTCACCAGTAATCCCCACAAGAACAAACCCCACTATTGAAATGATGAAACCTGTGAGCATCCCTAACTACAATCTCTCTTGCTGTTACCTTAGAGATAAACTTGGTCGCAGTATGGCAATCCCCACAAACCCTGAGATTCTTCTTTATCCTAATTGTGCTTCCAGGCACCAAATTCAAGAGCCCAAATATAATTGCAAGCTTTTCACTATGCACATACAACAACTGTTCCTTCATCTCCTCCTCCACATCATGGAACACAAAATTTGTATCAGGTACATATCCTTCTTCTCGGATCCTCCCCATCAATCTATCCAGTTCTTTGTAAATCAAATCAGATTGTGGGTTTGATCGATCCCCAACAAGAAATGTATATGCCTTGTTCTTAACTTCTATTATAGTGTGGCCAGCAGTTTTCTTCACTCCTCGCCTCTTCATCAAACGCCTGATATTATCAGCCTCTTCTCTTTTACCAAAAGACCTGTATATGTTAGCCAACAAGACATAACGACCAGAATTCTTTGGGTCCAAGTCAAATAGTGATCTTGCTGCCAATTCAGCAAGCCTCATATTTGAGTGGATTCTGCATGCGCCAAGTAAAGCGCCCCAAACACCAGCATCTGGCTTTATGGGCATAATCTTAATAAATTCCCAAGCTTCATCTAGCAACCCTGCACGGCCCATGAGATCAACCATACAGGCATAATGTTCTGCTCTTGGCACAACGTTAAAATCTTCAACCATTGAGGCAAAGCACTGCCGTCCCTCTCCTATCAAACCAGCATGGCTGCAAGCAGACAGCAGAGATACAAATGTTATGTGGTCAGGTTCAATCAACCCCTTCATTTGATGAAATAGCTGAAGTGCATCCTTTCCTCGCCCATGCATCCCATACCCAGATATCATGGTGCTCCAAGAGACAACATTACATTCTTGTATACTGTCAAAAACCCTGCGAGCATATTCTAAGTTCCCACATTTTACATACAGGTCCACCAAAGCCGTTTCTATTGCCAATTCGTGGGTAGAAAAAGACCTGATGATGAACCCATGCGCAAATTTTGCTTGCCTAATAGATGCTAAATTTGAACAGACCCGAAAAAGACTCAGGCAAGTTACAAAGTCAGGTGTAATTTTTTGCAACTTCATCTCTTTGAAAAGTTCCAAACCTTCCATTGGCAAATCAGCTTGAGCATATGCTTCCAACATCGAGCTCCAAGACACCAAATCCTTTTCACGCATCTTATCAAAGAATCTCTTTGCCTTATCAACCCTCCCACATTTCGCATACATCATCATGGCCGCATTCTGAACGCAAATGTCTAACTCCAGACCATTCTCCAGGATCACCCTAAAAACCTCATTTGCCTCTTCTTCCCTATGAACACATGGAATCAAATTAAGGATTGTGACTCTATTAGGCCTAATTCGCTTTTCTAACATCCGTGAAAACAAACACATCGCATCCTCAAAACGTCCACATTCAGCATAAGCGCCAATCATGGCACTCCACGAGACCACATTTCTCTCAGACATTTCGTCAAACACGAGCCTGGCAGCCTCAAACCGTCCGCACTTCCCATACATAGAGATAGCAGAATTCCTAACAAACACATCACAATTGTAACCAAAGCTCGCTGCATCACCGAGAATCGTCTCGCCCACTTCAGACTCCCGGAGAGCTGCGCAGGCCTTGATGACGGCAGGGAAGGTGAAGTTGTCGGGCAGGACACCGGCGTCGAGCATTTGGCGGTAGAGAGCGATTGCGCGGCGCGGCTGGTGGCTGTCGGCGAAGGCGCGGATGAGGACATTCCAGAGGAAGACGTCGGGGGTGTGGGGGGAGGAGGAGAAGATGAGGAAGGCGTGGTTGAGAGAGTTGAGGAGGGCGTATTTGGAGACGAGGTTGGTGGAGAGGAAGAGGTCGAGGTGGAGGTGGGAACGGAGCATGGAGGCGTGGATGGATTTTAGGGTTTTGAGGGGAGTGGTTTGAGTGGTAGAGAGGAGGTGGTGGCGCACTGCGCACAATGCGCTTTGCAGGTGCATCAGAGACGGGGAAGAAGAGTAGAAAAAAGAGGAAACGAAAAAGCGGTTCGTTTCGATTCTCGGGTTGGGTCCGACCTCCAAAGTAAAAGGGGCCATTTCAGTGGTCCAAATTCTATCAGATTTCACTCATTTGGGGCGCATCTTGATGTTTATACGAAGGATCCGTTTAGTAATGTATCAAAAAATTCGACTTTTTTTATACACCTATTTGACATTATACTACTTTTCTATTATTATATGTACATTTCAATATTTTTTCGCTTACTTTCACACAATTAATTTATTTATTCTATATTTTTTTTAATGTATTTTCTTTACCCTTACCCATCACCGATCGCGATTATATGTGATATGTCGCATTTTCGGTGGTTTTACATTGCCCCATCTCCACCGTCCGTGTTCGAAGGTTTAATGTGTGCCGTCCATCTCCATATAAATGGGGCATTGGCATCAGTATGTGGACAAGGCTCATTTAATGAGCATTCAAAGAGAGATGGCTACCATTTAATGCAATAGCAGCTATGAGACATGGTTGTTTTATGTTCAGGCTTGCTCATTCAGCTTAGAGGTGTACGTAAAAACGGAGAAATTTTCCCTCATGTGCCATGTAATTCATCTCAAGTTGACATTTCTCTCAATTCGACCAGAGGAAATGAGGAAGAAGAACAATTCATTTGATTTTAGTATAACTATGACAAACTAACGCATACTAATCAAACGATCACGAAAAAGAAAAATCCAAGAAACCAGTATCACAAATTCACAACTGATGTTTTCTTCATCTTCCTTCATCATGGTTGAGCTACTTTGACATTCAACCATTGAAAATTAAAAGACCCCAGTATGTGTTGGAAATTTGAAGTAATTAATTAGAAATAAATTAATATTGGCGGCGAAAGATCTTTGCTCTCTATTTTTTATTTTTTCCTATATTTTACAAATTTCATCATCTGTGATTTGTTGTCTACTAAGAATTGATTATTATTTTCAGTAGAAGTTAGTTACTAACTTTCATATGTCTCTTTACAAAAAAAGATAAGATAAATTCTTTAATCTCGACAGGACAGTGAATTAAAGTCTAAAAACTATTACTTACAGTAATCTAGCTTTGTAAACTGTAAAGAACAATAAAGGAAAGAATGGAAATCATACCCAAACAATTGTAGTGCTGAAATTGTAGTTCTCAATTGAAATAGTCTTCACAAAGTTGAGACATGATTGACCTAAACCACACATTTCTGATTTCCAAGCAGCAGCTTCCTCCCTTATCGTTCGTATTCAGTTTTCTTCCCTATTGTCCTCTATTAAATAGAGAAAAATCTCAGTTAGAGATGGATTTTATAACACAAGAGAGAAAAATTCTCTTCATTGAACATATGACTCTAGGTTAAATATCCCGCTATAGTGTGAAGGTCTCGAAAGTCTGGAGATTGAAAATCCACCGTGGTCTTGCCCCAGTAAGTACTTTGTAGGCTGATCGGAGAGTAGGGTAGGAGGAAGTTGTGATTTCCTCAGGCAGAAATGGGCTAATTTTTTTGTTGTCTCGATTTATGGACGGTGGGCAACAATGTTGATGCGGATGCGAAGATGATAGGGGAGGAAATATTTACCCTAAGGATTGATGCCATGTGCAGCAATGAAGTGCCCCCGTGAATCCTTGATAACAGCTGCAATCCCGAAAACACCCCGATCCATCAGGCATCGAGCATCAACATTGATCTTGAGAATACCATCTGGCAGATGAGTCCATCTGGGAACAAGGGGGATGTCGAAGAAATTCACTTGATGGAGGCTTCTAACTCGTCTCAATTGCTCTATAAAGTTCCGGCACCAAGGGATAGTATCCGAAAACACAATTTGACTCCCCTCAGCCAAACGTTTGTTACGTAAGTACCATATCTTCCAACAATATACGATGAAAGAAGCCAATTCCTCACCCCTGTCATTTGATGCAAAGATTGTGAAGACTTCCTGTACAGAGATCTCCGTTAGGCGTGCAGAAACAAAATATCGAGCTATGTTTGAAACACATTCACATTCCAAGAATGGATGGTTAACATCCTCAGCATCCCTCCTGCAAAAAATACAATGAGGGTCAACATTAACACCTCTGTAAGAAAGATTGTTTAAAGTTGGGATGGCGTTCTTAAGTAGACGCCAAGCGAAGATCAAAATCTTGCTCGGAAGCTTTGTCGTCCATATGACCTTAAAACATCTTGACAGGAGCTGGTTTTCCCTTTCCAGCTTGAGCCACCTATGTGACGACCGAACAAAGTATTGACCATTGGCCTCATGCTTCCAGAAGATGTAGTCCTCCTCTTGAGTACAGGGAAGAGGCACGAGGCTGATAACTTACCATCCCACATCACCAACCGCGGCCAAGATTCTCTCCTTGTTCCAACCATTGGTGCCTTCATCAATAAAATGGCTAACACACACATCCTCCGGGATTGACAGTGGGAGGGGGCCCACCTTAACCACCCGCGAATCCACCCAAGAATCCTTGAAAAATTGAACCCTCCTACCATCACCAATCCTCCACATACAACCAGAAGAAATCATCTTCCACGCCTTCAGGATGCTCTTCCAAGTGTAAGAGTCAGATGGTTTTGGTATGCAGCCCCAAATATCCGAGTTTGGGAAATATTTGGATTTAAAGACCTTGTAGCAGAAAGATGAGTTACCCGTAGATAATCTCCATACTTGTTTGGCAAGGAGAGCATAGTTGAACAGATGAAGATCTCTGAAGCCCATTCCTCCCGCTAACTTTGACTTACACATTTCTTTCCATGCTACCCAACTCATCTTACGCTTATTTCCCTTTTCCCCCCACCAAAATTTGCTCAGCATCTTATTTATGTCCTGGCAGAATGACTGTGGTAGCAGAAAGATGCTCATCGAATAGGATGAGATTGCCTGTGCTACATCTTTGATTAAAACCTCCTTCCCTCTCCATGACAACAGCCGCCCCTTCCACCCTTGGATCTTGTGCCAGATACGTTCCTTGATACCTTTAAATATCACCCCCTTTGATCTTCCTAGCCACGTCGGGAGACCAAGATAGCGGTGGACTTCTTGCCCAGAAGACCCCGACCGATTCTTCATCACCACTCTCTCTCTTTCATTCATATTTGAACTAAAGAAAAGCAAAGTTTTATCCACATTGATCATTTAACCTGATGACACAGAATAAATACGGATGATATCCAAGAATTCGCTAACATCATTGTCATTTGCCCTGAGGAAGATAAGCGCATCATCCGCGAACAGAAGGTGAGTGAGCTAAGGTCCATTGGAATTGATCCTAATTCAGTGCAGAGAACCTTGGGCAACCGCATTCGATATTAGCATTGATAGACCCTCTGCACAAAGCAGGAAAAGGTAAGGAGACAACGGGTCCGCCCGTCGCAACCCCCTCTTGGGTTGGAAATACCTGGACTTGAAGCCATTCACATTGACCCGATAGGTTACTATCGTTATACAACATAAGATCCAATTGATCCAAACTGGACAGAAATTCATGGCCTCCATTACCTGTTTTAAGAAATTCCATTCAGCTCGATCATAGGCCTTTGACATATCTAATTTAATAGTCATCTCACGTCTTCTGCCCCCCTTTCGCCTTCTCAGAGAGTGAATAGCTTCATATGCGATTAGCATATTGTCCGTTATAAGCCTACCCGGCACAAAAGCGCTTTGTTCCGGCCCAATAACATCATTTAGGATCATTTTGAGCCTATTGGCCAACACCTTAGCCAATATTTTATAGATAACATTGCATAAGCTGATAGGCCGAAACTGCGACAAATCTTGAGCACCCTTCTTCTTTGGAATCAACACCAGAGTGGTAGCGTTTACCTCCCGTATAAACCTCGCCATGGAACCTTGATCCCCCTCTTCCATGATCGATTTACACCATTGGAAAATCTCCCGGCCAATGATCTGCTAATGCTTCTGAAAGAACCCCGGGGACATCCCATCTGGCCCCGGGGCTTTGGTAGGACGCATACCCTTAATAGCTTGCTCCGCTTCGGCCATATTCAGAGGTTGAGTCAAGCCACCCCTTTGGTTATCAGAGATTTTTCTCAAAATGTGACTTGACACCCAGTTTGCATCCAACGGATTTGAAGATTCATATATCTCAGAGAAGTGTGACACTGATAGATTCAACAAATCATCTTGGTCCCTAACCCATCTCCCTTCATTATCTCTGAGTGCCTCAATGAAATTTGATCGTCTTCTGTTTGAAGCCATCCGATGGAAGAAGCCTGTGTTTCTGTCTCCCTCCCTAAGCCAGTGAGACTTAGCTCGGATACTCCATAACTGCTCCTCGTCCTCCAATAAAAGGTTGATTTGGTACTTGAGATTCCTCATAGCATCATCGCGGCCAATCGGTAGGATTTTGCCTCCGCAATGCTGAGAGCTCCCTCTGTTTGCGATCAATAGCACATCTGATATTGCCTTTCTTCAGCCTGTTCCATTTGGTTAACTCCGTACCACATCTCCTGATTTTCCAGTTCAATAGCTCAGTAACGGTTACATCTCTATTAGGTTCAGACTCTCATACTCGTTGAATAATAGTAGAAGCCTCAGCATCTCGTGCCCAAAAAGCCTCATATCTAAATTCCTTTGGGGGTTTCCTCTTGTCATTCCTGGAGTCAAACAAAAGTAACAAAGGACAATGATCGGATGTGGCCGCCGATAGATGAACAATCTTGGCATATGGGAACAGGTTGACCCAAGAAGGAGAAGAAAGTCCCTTATCGAGCCTTGCTTCTACTCTGTCGGGACCCCTTCTGTTATTGCTCTATGTCATAGGTGATCCAGTAAACCCGAGGTCCTGCAGATTGCACTTGTTGATAGTTTCACAAAATAAGTCCATTTGGGGTTGATTACGAGTCCTCAGACTGATATATTCATTTGGCCCCAACACTTTGTTAAAGTCGCCCATAACCAACCATGGGAATTCCTGATCAACAGCCAACTGATTGAGAATGCTCCAAGAAAGATGGCGGCAATGTGTTTCGGGGTGACCATAGAACCCCATAAATCGTCAACTCAAAAAATCAGCATCTATATAATGAGCCGAGAAACTCCGAATAGACGCCGGCTGGTCATTATTCCAAAACATAGCCAAGCCTCCCCTTCTAGCGATGGGCTCGACCACAAAACATGCTTCAAACCGCAATTTCTGTCTAATACGCTCATCTCCTTAGAATTGCATTTGGTTTCACACAAAAAGGCTAACTTGGGTGCTTGTTTCCTGACAAGTTCAAAAAGATTTCGAATTGCTCGTGGGTTCCCAAGCCCACGGCAATTCCATGCTAGTATAGCCATATCACCTGAGGTGGGGTTGGGGAAACCCCCTAGCCTCCACCTCTTCATTCATAGTCATGACCATCTCCTTCGCCCTCTTCGGCCTATTCGACTGCTCATCCACCTCCCCTACCCTTCCTCTTTTGTGCTTTCCTGAATTCAGCATAAAGTTAGTGGTGCACAGTTCCATTTCCTCTCCTTGCTTTGCTCTTCTTTTCCACCTTCCTCTGTCTCCCTGAGTTTGTATATGTATGAGGTTTGCCATCGTCTCATGCGTCCCCCCTTTGCTTCCACATTTCTGATGGGAAAGCAACTCAGACCCCCCATCCTCTAATTGTACCGATACCTCATACAACTCCCTAGCCCCTTTCGCCCTCATCTCATCTCCATTACCTAGCCCTCCCTTAGTTTCCCATCCCTTTACATCCATATAGTCCACCCAAGTGTTACCCAATTGCTTGTTTCCTAACATGATCCTCTTCAATCCATCCTGAACCTCACCCCTAGCCTCCCCTACATTACCCCTTTCAAGTGTTTCTTGCTCCCTTACATCACTTTGTCCCCCACCATTCACCACAGCCCAACTGTTATGGACCAGCACCGATTGGGTTCCGCACTCTTTGGAGTAGCCTGATTCAGTAGGGCTTTGGAATGCATACTTGGTTTTTCCCCTTAGCTGTTCCAACTGATCTCCCAACCCAATAATGGCCCCTGATTTATTGTGGTTCTCCCGATCTGGTACCTGCACAATATCGGCCTCTGCATCCCCTCCCCTGCCATTCTCTAAACCCCTTTGACCTCCCACGCAGTTGGATTCTCCCCCATATCCAACCTTCCTTTTGTCAGAGAGCAATAGCCGCGGGACAGCAATACCTGTGGGGAAGACTTGTTTCTAAGCTGTTGTACCATTATTGGCATTTTTTCCCCCTAACTGCCCCCTCTCTTCCCCCAATTCAGCGACATCCCTCCGTTCAGCACCTCCTTCCCCATGACTGCTTGGTTTTCCTCCTGCTTCACCCCCTCCCCTCTGTTCGTCAGCCTGATGAAGCTCACTATTTGAAATCTGCGGGAGCAACACTCTATGGATATCCTCCCCATCTCGCCACTGTTTGCCAACATACTTAACTGAACTCACCCTGAAATGCGAATCTATCCCTTCTCTTATTCTGATTGGCTTGACTCCCACCCTTAACCAACTACCATAAGGCATTTCCAGCTCGCTTGGAATCTGTTTCTGCTATGCAGTGGTTTGGCATTATTTGTGGGCGTGCCCCATCACACCGCATAGATAACAAAATATGGGTAACTTCTTGTATTGAAAACTTATCCAGCTACGATGTTGTGCCTCCAATTTGATGAACATTCCACGTCGAAGTGGTTCTCGACAGTCTTATATGACCCTCAGCTTTACAGCAGAGTCTGTGGCTTTAACCTCCAACACTTCTTCGAATGTATCAGCAACATATTGCCCCAAACGGCTCTTCTCAACCAGATATGGGATGCCATGGATGTGAATCCACATAGGTATTTTGACAAGCATAATCTGGGCAAGATCCAGTTCCTCCTGCAATTCTGCCAGAATTATGAGTTTCCTATCAAACAACCATGGCTGCCCCATCAAAACTCTATCCCTGTCATCTTTGTCTGCAAACGAAGCTTTTATCAAGTTCTCCCCCACCTCGGTGAAATGCAGAATCCCTTTTGCTTTCCATAGCCGTCGCAACATCCCCTTGAAGTACTCCCTGTTATAAGATTTTGCCATCCAAAGAGTACACAACAGCTCTGCATCCTCCCCTGGATGAATCTTCCTTATCGCATCACCTTCAATGGACAGCGTTTTGAGTTCAGCTTCTACCAGTTCTGCAATATTAAGATCCATCGCCAACTGCCCTATTCGCCTGCTGCACCTCCTGTTTCTGTAGTTGATCCTCGGCAGATTCAGTCCGTACCCAGTTCCGATCGAAGATTAGTCTTCCCCTTCTCCGACACCCTCACCCAGCCCCGAGCACGACAGGATTCGCCTATCGGGACTTACCGGGGAGGGACAGTAACACAACTTCCTTCTATTATGTGTGTGGGAGAATGAGACACCTATTCAGGGAACGCTTGGCTAAGAACCAAACTCTAGCAGATAAAAAGGAAGCAAAGTTACCATATGGGAGTCAACTAAGAGCAGACTTCAAACCTATTGATTTCAAAGATGATTCAAGGGCAAAGAATAGGGTCGCCCCTTGATTATATTAGGCTGGAAGTGGGGGCAACGATAATGTTAATTGCTATTATCCTTAGGATCAAATAAAGCCAATTGTGCAACAACAAATAAATGACAGTCGACTTGAAGAAGAGAGAGGGAAGTAGTTGGTTGAAGTGCAGGATGATAAAGGTGGTCACGAATAGTCAGAGTGACATTTTAAAGGGGACTTCTATGAGAGAGGGGTGTAGCAGAGGAGAGATTGTGTGCCAGTCTATGTATATAGATCTTAAAAAGAGAACTAGTGGAGGTTGTTGCAATAGTGAGTTGAATTTAAAGATTATTATTGGGCTAAAAGACAGTACTACACAAGAAGATAAGTTGTTGCTGCATACATAGAATAATGCAAGTGAATGGAGATGACACTCATGTCTGTTGCAGGATGAACAACCAACAAATGGCCTTAAGTTAAAGGAAAAGAAACCCTCGGACACAAATATGAGGACAAACACATGCATAATAAGGGAGCAACAACAAACATTAGATAGTGCTTTATGAGGAGCTATGTCAAACAATAAAAATCAGTGTGCTGAGATTAGGTTAATCATTATTGCAATCTAAACTAGGCATAACTAGCTAAATTTTTCAAAAGGCGGAACATAGTTTAATGAATAGTATATACCCCATATTGAAGGGGCTCTTCACCCCATAAATCCTGATAGGAACCCTTAAACTAGTCTATTCCTAAATAGTAAGACAATTAATTTGGGATAATGTAAATCAAGCTAGTTGCGCAGATGGGAGTAAAGGTAAAACTAGTTGTGCTCAAAATCAAATTACGGAGAGAAGCTCTAAATTATCAGGAGGCAGATGGAAGAGAATAACCGGTTGACAAGGGCAGGTATTTGGAGGGATAGGAAAACAAGTGGATAGCAACTTGATTGGGAATAAGAGGCACTCGGAGGAGGACAAGGCAAATGAAGAAAATGTCAATTATTATCCTATGAAAAAACAAAAGGGTGGGATAGTTGGGGTAAACAAAATAGAATGTTAGGGGCGAAGGTTAAGATTCAACCTCAACCTCGCCTAACGAAATAAGTATCCTTGCTTAGAATTATTGTGGGCTTAGGAACCCATGCGTAGTTCAAAATCTAATTAATGTCGTCAAGAAAAAAGCTCCCTATTTGGCCTTTTTGGCTAAAACAAAATGAAGAGGCTCGAAAATGTAATTGATCGTATTGAAATTAAAGTTTGATATTGCTTCTAAGTAGACTGCGGTGACCATCGTGAAGGCGTTCCCTTGCGTGGAACAAGGACTTCCAAGTTATAGTAAACTCTTACTCCCAACACCATTTGTAGACACCCTTTTTTGTTCTGTTTTGATATTTTTAATTTGATATAGTTTGTTTTGTAATTATATTTTTAATAATTTGTTATTTTTGTGGTGCATTTTTGGCATTTTGAAAACTTAAGGCTATGTTAGTAATCTTAAAATAGATTTTGTCTTGTAATTTTGATAGAACTTGAGCATTGTTGTGCATTTTTTCGCCCACTAACTGTCTGGATGAGCTGTCTTGTTTTGATTGGATGCTTTATTGCATTTGCGGACTACTAGGAAGCTTCCATGCACTTTCCTAAGACCCTAATGCATAAGATATAAAAGCTTTCTTTAGTTTCTGCATAAGAGAGGCTACATATGGGGGGGGGGGGGGGGAGAGCTTTCTTTTCTGCTTGGGCTGGAAAAATGTGAACAGTTACGTTTTTTTGAGGGGGAAAGTTTTTTTCCGGAGAGAGGGAGAGATCTTAAGTTTTTTTAGGAAGCAGTTGTTGGAGCTTAAGGGAGAGAGAAGAACTGCTAGTATTTGACTCTTGCTTGAGTTGCAAGTTTCTAGTTGTTTATCCTTTAGATTGGCAGTGAGATTCTCAATAGATTGTGAGAGATTTCAGCTTTCTTTTAGTTCTTGATCGGGTATGATTTTTAAAACTGTTTTGGTTTAACAAATCTGGTAGCCATGTAGTCTTTCATTTGACATTTGTTCTTTAATAAATTTGTATAGAATAAAACAGCTTTCATTAGTATTGGATGTTGTATGTCATTTCTGTTTTCTTTATTCTTTATTTTTCATAAGCTTGCTCAGTTCTATACCTGTCCATGATGGCTGGAATGAGAGATCTCATTCCCTATGGTCATCAAGAGGATTTTCTAGGCAGTTTTGAATCTTCCATGCTTTGAATAACTTGTTTTCTGTTTCTGCATATATGAGTATGTTCATGAAATAAATACTAGCTATATACCTTGATTTGATAATTTCTATGATTTTGTTAGTCCCATATAATTTCATTAAGAATCTCTGTTTTGCATGTTTTGTGTTTGAGTTGATTGAAGGCCATTTACAGCTGCATGATGATTAAATTGATGTCTCTATTTTTCATTAGTGAGAAGATTGAAGTAAATAGATTTCTAGGTTCAATAAAAACATATTAGTTGAATGGAAGAGAATAAATGGAGTGAGCTATGAGATTTACTGTTTTGTTTGAATTTATTCATATTTTTGGGCATTTAATTCTCCATCATTGGTTTGATATACTTGAGAAGAATAAGTAGCTAGAATAGGACTTCCTATGGTGCATTGCTGAATTTTTGCATTAGCGGCTGTAATAGGACTCCTCATGGTGCGTTGCTAAATTTTCATACACTAGTGCAAGAACTGGATTTCCTTTGTGAAATATTCTGGTGTGGAAATGGAATTTGAATAGTTTGCTGAAATCAAGAGTAATCCTACACACAGCTTACAAAACCATAAAAAATCTTTTCAAAACCAACCAAAGTACAATAAAATCTGCGTGACTAAAAAAGAATACAATAAACACTTATGAAAACCCATTTTTTGGGTGCAAAGGGTGCCTAAACCCTTCCCTTGGTACAACTAAGCAACTTCCCTAGAATCTCTAATGTGGACTAGTTGGATATGATATTGTTTTCTAGTTTTTCCTCAAAAATTACTGGCAACTCCAAATCTTAATCATTAGTGCATTGCCTAAATGCAATTTTTCAATTTTGGTGGAGTGAAAACAATTTGGCAACTCCATTAGGGAAAAGCTTGATTCCATTTGTTAAGTGTTTGTCGTATTTCCTTTGAGAATCTCTGGTTGGTTTAAATTTCTGATATGATTGAGTTGATTTCATTATTTTATTAATTCTGCTTTGGCCGACGGGTGTCAGATCGCATTCCTAAAAATTTATTTTGGGAAAGAGAATTGTGATTGGATGTGCAAACAGAATTTGACTTACAGATTTTCTTGAGCTGTCAGGTATCAATTTGATTTTTGACTGGTTTGTAAGTTGGTTGTGTGGATATGATTGGAGTGTAATTTGATAGTTGGTATTGAGGTTCCATTGCACAATATGTATTCTCAACTTCTACTGTTCAAAAGATGTTTGCACTTGTGTTGTATTTGTCACATTTCTGCTGAATTTCTTGCCTAGTTGAACATGCCTTTGTTTGTTTGGGTGATAAACATGCAGTTTGTTGATGTCGAAAGATATAATTATGCTGGAAAATTTCTTTGAAATTTCGTGGATTTCGAAAATCTGATTTGAGCTTTATTTGCTGCATCAAATGCAGTTGTGAAGGGATTCTAAAAGTTCAACCTTTGAATATGAAATTTTGGACTGCTTGTCATTGGTTCTTGCTTAAATATAATTCTCATGAGAATCATGATCTGTTTGAGAGAGTTTGGAAAATGCCTGCCTTTGGTTTGTGACCTTCTAGTTGAATATGATGGGGAAGATAGATTTTTTTGGTAACTGGTGAATATCTGAATTGCTGAAATCTTTAGAATTTAATCTTAATATGTTCTGTTCAAGATCCTTTCGCTTTATGTTGCTGAATTTTAGGATAGCAGTGATGATTAAAGCTTCGATTGTTTAAGCTATTCAATTTGTTGTTGAATTTAGCTCACTTTGAATCGACGTTTATTCTAAGATTGAACTTCAAAATACAAATTGTTGAAGTGCTGAACTTGGAGATGAAGTTCAGATTATTTGGATTCATGTTAACTGAATCAGATTTAGAGTGTGTCAAATATCGAGATTTTCGTGACAGCTGGATTACTGTGGCAATTTGTTTTCTTGAATCGTTAGATTTTTGATGAATTGATTTGAATTCCAACTTGTTCTTAAGGCTTCTCTGGATTTTTAGCAACTTAGTCTAATATTTGAAAACCATTGAATCATGTCTGTTACTGAACTTTCTAATTGTTTGGCTCATTTTATTTTTGGAAATTTCTGCTGAAATTGTGTAAGGCTGATTGTTAGATTCTAATGGATAGTTATTCTCAAGACTGAATTCTGAAATTGCTAGAATCAAATGGTTTGATTGGTGGATAACTTATTGTTCTTGAGATTGTTGAATTTTATAATTTCAATTGACGTATTGTTGATGAGTTCTTTGCTCAAGATGATGATTTTCAATTGGACTATCATCAATATGATGATATCATGACTCAATATAATTGTGGATGTATTCCATATTTAGATATCATATAGGGATAGATTCCATCATTTAAACTTGTCATACTAAGATACATTGTTATATCTGATTTTGCAAAACTTGTCAAGATACCCGAAGATTAGATTGATGTATTTTCATTTTGAGTTGTCGAATGGCTAGAGTTGGGGGGTTCCCTTACCAAAAGGTGAAGGGAGCGGATAGATTCCCGACTTAGCTTTGTGAAATCTTATTTTGAGTTGTTGAATGACTAGAGTTGGGGGGGTTTCTTCACTGCATGGTGAAGGCAGCAGATGGATCCAACTTAGTCTTGATAAATGATTTGTTGGTTGTGAATGACAAGTTTTGAAAAATGAATATGGAATGCATTTTGATATGATATTTTGAATTGTAGAATCAATTTCTATCTTGACATCTATTTATGCAATTTGTT
>JAXCLR010000001.1:8208165-8240589 GCA_035584095.1 Annona squamosa
AATGTGAAAATAAAGAAGATCTATACTTTACTGAGTTGTGTAGCAAGTTTCAGCTTGAGGAAGAATCTGTAGGAGCAGCCGATTATGTTTCGTTGAAGCAAATCACAACTTTGAAGCTTATTCTTCCTTTGAAAGTGTACAGATCACTCAAATTTAGAGAAAAGCAAATAAGAATTCTTGCTTGCACTTCTTTCCTCTCTTTGGACTCTATCTTGTATGTATCCATGTTTCCTTGAGTGTCTATATATAGAGGAGGGAAGATTTTGAATGTTATAGAGTTGGTTGGCGCGTAATAAATGTTTCAACGTTCAAAAATTCGAACGTTACTTCCCCAAGTCGCAGGTGGAGTCGACTTCGTCTGCGACTTCACCCAAGTAGCATGCTGGAGTCGACTTCGTGTGCGACTTCGGCTTTTTTTCAGTTTTCAAGTTTATGTTCTGGGTCGACTTGGTTTCAGACTTGGCCTCAAGTCGATCTTGGAGTCGACTTGGAATGCGACTTGACTATATTCTTGTGCCAAATCTGTTTGATCTTTGTTGTTTTATCTCTTACTTGCTTAGCTTCTTTCCTTCAATACTGGAAGCATTATTTGTGCTGGATTGGCTTCAAATCTTGTGAATTTGGAGAACTTGAATCCTGTATGGACAAATCATCTTTGATTTGGAATGAATTCATATGCCTTGATTGCTTTTAGTTTGCATTAGCCTTCATAAACTCAGGTTTGATAAACTTGAGTTGACTTCATCTTGAAATAAGCTTGTACTTTGACTTGAGCTTGGGGATCTGCCTTATAGTGTTGAAGTTGATGACTTTTGCCTGTGACTTTAAAAGTTTTGCTACAAACTTTAAGCTTTGAGAGGAGGCAACTACTTCAAGTCGATTTTGGAGTCGACTTTATCTGCGACTTGACCTCAAGTCGCAAGCGGAGTCGACTTCGACTACGACTACGACTTCGGATGTTTTACCCCCAAAATCAACTCTGGAGAGAAAATGCAACTTCAAGTCGATACTGGAGTCGACTTCATCTGCGACTTTAGATGTTCAGCTCCCAAATTTCAACGCTATCCAAAAATTGTATCTTGAAGTCGCTTGTGGAGTCGACTTTAGGATCGACTTCACCCTAAGTCGAAGTTGGAGTCGACTTGGGAATCGACTTGGGCTGATTTTGCATTCCTTAAGACATTCAATAATTTCATTAGTAATCATTTTATACTCAAATTTGAATTTGTTAATCATCAAAACTTATGCTTTAGTCAATTTGTCTTGTTTTAACTATTGTTTCAAGCATCTTTTACTTGGAAATGTTTACTAAAGGGACTTTAGTTTTTAATGTTAAGATGCAAGTGGTGTTTGGGAAATGGGCACAAGATCTATTTCTTTAAGGATAATTCAGCCCTATCAAAATTACAAAAGGTAAGCCCCCTCCCAATAGAGATTCAAGATTGTAGCAAAGTGGCAGAATTCAAAAATTGGAGAAATCACATCTAGAATGAAGTAGCAGCTAGGAGAGCAGTTGGTGACACTGGCTGGAGGGTTGTTTGCAACATTCCTATTCCCAAGAACGGTGAGGATGATCACAGGTTTTGGGCCCTTGAGAAGGACGGATGTTTCACTGTCAAATATGCCTACAAGCTAATTCTATAGACCACCATGACAACCGAAGCCATCCCTGATCAACTGTGGGATCCATCAATTTTCAAAGCTCTCATGAAGCTTAAGATTCCAACAAAAGTAACCATTTTTGGCGAGAGGTTATTCCTCAATTCACTGCCCACTAGAGCAAATTTGAATCATAAAGGAATACCTAATCAACCCATATGTATGCTATGTAGAGCTGATATTAAAGATGAAAATCATCTGTTTTGGAGATGTCCAACTACAAGGGATGCTTTCATTCTCCAACTTCAAAGGCTTCGTTCAGGTACAGAGTTCGAATCTTTGAGATGTGCCTTTAATTACCTAGTGGCGAAGAAGAACCTCAAATTATTTATGTTTTTCATCCGTACATGCTGAAAAATATGGTTTCTTAGAAACAAATTCTATAATGAGGGTGTAAATCCTAGTATGAGGGAGCTTCCAAAGTTGGTGATGGATTTTTTTCATGCATGTTCTTCTGGAAGAAAGATCAAAATGTAGAACTTGTTAATCCAAGACAACACTGTCAGATGACTAGGGGAATTCTGAAGATTAATGTGGATGCTGGTCTTAAAGTGCGAGCTAAAAATGTTGTCATGGCTGCAGTCATTCATGATCATATGAGGACGTTCATTGCTACCAAATCATGGGTGAAGTGGGGTTTAATGAAAACAGAAATTTTGGAAGCCCAAGTTATTCTTTTGAGCCTTGGCTAGGCAGATGGCATATTATGTAGTAATCTTCATATAGAGACAGTCTTTGTTGCTGGCGAATCTGTTAAATGGAGAGGTTAGCAGCTGCTCCTACTTAGGAACGTTGATAAACCAAATTAGGAACCGGATATTCAAGTTTGATTGCTGTTTTGTTTCAGAAGTTTTGATAATAGGGAATTGAGCATCCCATTACCTTGTAGAAAATGCTTTAACTGGTGATAACATTGATGTTGTGTGATGAAAATTCCTCCATTGTGTATACCAGAACACCTGTGTAAAGACAATGTTTTTTCGATTGAATACCCTGATGGTTTACCCTCTCTAGGCCCTCCGGTTTTGCCGGAGGCCTGTGTTTGAGGTTGGGCCATCAGAGTTTTTCCTCTGCAAAAAAATAAGCAGCTCTTACATTAAATGAACGCCATGTCTCTCTCTGCATACTCATTAAATGGGCTGTCGTGGCCATCTATTTGCTGTCGATGCCAATGTCTCTTTTAATGCAAGATGGACGGCGCACATTAAACTTGCAAACACGGACGATAGAGATGGCGCAACGTAAAAACTCCAAAAATGTGACATGTCGCATAGAATCGCGATCGACATATCACATCACTACGAGTTTTCTAACTTTTTCATAGTGTTTTATTCTCATTTTTTACTTCATAAACTCGAGTGCATTTAGCCCTTTTTATTTTTTCCAAATTTTTTTCATAAAACCCAATGTATTTAACATATGCATCAATTGTTACCATTAAAAATAATTATTATTTTTAGAGATTTTTAAATATTTATTTTTTACTTTTAAAAATAAGTGGCATTCTAGTACTTACTAAAATGCCACTTATTTTTAAAATCTAAAAATATATTTAAAAATTTTCAAAAATAATAAAATTTGATACATATGTTAAATATACTTAGATACACAATTATATAAAAAAATTTTAAAAAATTAAAAAAATGGGTATTTGCATCCAGGTGCACTGAAACTAAATACAACTGAGTGCATATCATTGCAGCCCAATCTAATTTGCCCTACACTAGCACTTTTAGAGCTTCTTCCCTTGTAATGAATGATTCCATGTTTTCTTAAAAGGGAATCATTTTTATAGCATGCTGAATTGTCAGGTGAATTAAAATCATTTTAGTAGTAAGGCCAAGACATGTATGATAGGAATTAAGCGTTAACGTCTAAACACAATATTAGTTCTTGTTCTTGTCTACATCAAAAAAAATATTAGTTCTTGGATTTAAGTTAAGTTAGCTCAATAATGTCTAAATATGCATACGCAAGTCTACCAAGGTGGCAGTGCTCTTCTAGTAAAGTCATGATGAGCAGACTATGTTTAAAGAGGAGGGGACAAGAGGACGTTTAGACAAATGAACGTGTGGTGGGATGGAAAAGCATTCGGAACATGCTTAACAATTTAAGAATTCTATTTTCTCAATCTTCTATGTACCCCAATCATTTTTTTTCTAATTAATTTATATATTAAAATATTTTCTTTCTTACTTCCCACCTCATCTCATCCCACAAAAAATTGCCTATCCATACGTCCTAATAGCATTAGTAAATTAGTAGTCTCATCCACTCATACGTATTATAGGGAGAGTTGTAGTAAGAGAATAACTTGCATTTTTCACTCGGTTTTATGTAAAGCATGCATTCTTCTTGAACGTAGTAGGTGTGCTACATCGATGGGGAATACCTGTCAATAAATTCAAATATGCTTTCGTTAATTGAAATCATACACCACATGCCTTGCGTTAGACAAAAGCTCAGTGCTCAACAAGAATGAAATTTTGAGAGGATAATTATGAAAAGAAAGTTTTGATGTTCAAATACTATATTTGGAAAAATCAATTGCTAAAAAAATTGCGGTGCTTATGATACATGTCGATTTAATGGTTTCAGCACAGAATTTTATGAATAAAATAAATCCCCAATTTGAACTTGCTAATTACGACAGATATTATTAAGAAGAGCAATTTGATTTTAAGGCAAAAATATTTGATCTTAGAACCCGAAAAAATGAGTGGATTAGGTTAATCAAGACACGGTACGAGGATATAATTTGGCATAACGTAAGTGTGAGAATGCTGAGCAGCATTCAAGCATTCAAACCTTGAATCTGTGGCATAAAAGCCAAGACACAAAAGTGCAAAACCAACTAGGCTATGATCAAGTTCACTATTTTCACAAATATTAAATCATTACCCATATATTAATTTTAGAAGCTTTTTTAAAATACTATTCGGTATTTACGAAAATTGTAAGGGTATCCTCCCCCTTTTTTTATTAGATCAGTACAAAGAGACAACGCTTTCCTTCAAAGTCGATGCCAAGATCAGATGTAATATCACTGGCCCTAGTTCGCATAGGATATCCCTTAACTTAAAGCGGATTTACATTATTTTACAAAATATTGTAATACATTATTATTATATGAATAAATAATTTTATAAAGTATTATTATATTCTAATATATATTTGAATAAATCTAAACATTTTTTAAATTACACATGAACCTATTTTTTTATTAGTAGTATACAGGGTGATATATAATATTACAATCAATTACTTTTACAATCCTCAAAAAAAAGTGCTTTTACAATCCTCATACAATGGGGGGACATTTTTTATAATACCCCCACCTAAGTCGCGTACCACCAAGGCACACCTTCAGTGATTACACATGAATATATTTGTGTTTAGGTAAATGTAGCCATTATGCTTCAATACAATTGTGGGTAAGGTATAACTATTTAAAATTTTTATTTTTTAACATTCAATCCATTTATTGTGTTAAAACTTAAACCCTATTTATTTAGTGTACATATCAAAAATTAAGTGAATTGAAAACTTTTATAATCAATAGTATTAATCATAATGATATTTATATTTGCAAGCTATCATTTAGTTAATTTCGATATAATTTTATATTTTCTCAATTTCAAAAACCAAAGGGTAAAACTTATGTAGGGGATCATGGGTACCTACCAAACCAATCCTAATTTGAGTATGATTGGTTCCGTATAATAAGTACTTGAAACCAATCTAGATAATTTTTAAATATCCAAGTGAGTTTGTTGAAAATTACCTATACGGGTATCTAAGGTTGTACGTAGAGATTTTAAATATTTTAAATTTTCTTTTAGCGATTTAAATTTTTATGACTATTATTTTTAATAAAAGGTAACATAATTTGCAAACAAAAAGATAATTCTTTTCTTATTTTACTCTACCCAAATTAGAGTTGGTTCAATGGGTGCCCTACCCAAGACTTAAAATGTACTTAATAACTTTAAATTTGATTTTAAAATTCAAAAAATATATATCTAAAAACTATAAAAAGAATAATTTTTAAAATATACCTCAATATTTGATCATATTGCAAATGTACCTACTTCATTATTAAAACTTCATAATACCCTCACAGGGTTTACATATATTTACGAAAATATTCACATCGTGATTCATGAATATATTTGTAAAGATATACAAATTATGTGGAGATTCTTTGTAATTTTATAACTATATGCACGTATTTATAATTATAGTTAAACTATATGAGCAGATATTTATGAAAAATATGTTTCGATCAATAAGTTTCTCCGACATTAATAGAGGAAAAGTTAGTTATTTACTTTTTGCTTTTGGTAATGGGTAAAGAGAAAAGCAGGAAGTGAAGAGCATATATTTTCATATGATTTGACATCCTAATTAACTAATTATCTTACTTTTTCTATTATTATATCTATATTTTAATTATTTTTCAGATTTTTCTATATAATTACTCTACTTATTTGTACTTTATTCTCATTTTACTCACATTATTATTGTCCTTTTCAAAAAATTTCAATTCTACTTTTTGCATCTTTCCAAACCAATAGGTCTTTCATATTTGCATTTTAAATATTGAAAATTTAACATTTATTGCATTTTAGATCTTACTATTCTATAAATAAGGTCTAAACTGCAATAAAAATCTAAATTTCATAGACTAAAATTCAAATATAAAACTTTAGAATCTAAAAACGAAATTTGTAAAATTATAAGCTCGAAAATTTAAAAATCCCACAAATAACCTTTTTAAGAATTAATATTTAGGATTAAAATAATTTTAATTCGCACATGCATGCTAGGCCGTGTCCATTTGACTCCAAGTCAAGTCAAATGGCTTAAATTTTTTGATATCTTGTCATCATCTGAATAATCCAATAACTGAAGAAGATACACATGAAGGAGAATAACTTTTTTTTTTTTTCTTGATAAGAGAAGGAGGATAACTTGAGAAGAGGTTAAAGAGAAATATTTTTATCCGACTCTTAAGCTCTTGACATCCTCCGGTGCACCCTGATATGCGCTCATATCTTCGGAGTGATTACAACGGACTCCGGTTTTAGGTCCCCAGAAGTGTAAAACACCCAACCGTAACACCCAAAGTCGTGTCGATGTCAATTCGAGTTGAATCACGCAAAAGGGGAAGGGAAAAAAAAAAAAGCCTGTAAAAGCATGTAGCATTAAAAAGATGCTTTGTCACATAAAGTTATAAAGTTATGGTGATCAAGTGATAAAATTTTTAAGATGTGTTTGGAAAGTAATAAAACTATTAATAAAAAATTTTATAACAAAAGTTTTTGAAATAAAAAAATAATGTGATATGATAAGGATAATGACTAGAAGTAAAAAGAATGTAATTAAAATATATAGGTTAGATGTATGAATAATAATGTAGAAATAATGGGTAATTTGCAAATATACCACATAGTTTATCATATTTACAACTTACCCCATATAGTTTGAATATAATTGCAAATATACAAACGCCATTATAACACCATTACTGCACCGTTACGAAATTAGTATATTTGCAAATGTTTGAAAACTACGTGAGTATATTTGCATAAACTAAATATACCTACATAGCTTTTAAACTTTTGCAAATATACCCATATCGTAATGGTACAGTAGTAACAGGGTTAGAACGGCGTGAGTACATTTGAAATTATGGTCAAATTATGTGAGAATAATTTACAATTTCTGAAGGTAGATAAGCATACTTGCAATTATGGTCAAACTAGGTACGTGTATTTGCAACTTACCTAAAAATGATTGAAAATTAGGACAATTGTATAGGAAGAAGTGTAAAAATAATTAAAAAAAAGAATAATCATGACGAATGAAAAATTTTAGATTGAAATATTTTATTTTGATATTTTTTTGTGTAAACAAACATCACCTTATTGTAAAAGTTTTTTTTGGTATATTAGTGTAAAAGTTTTTGAATAAAGAGAAAATGATATGATTTGATAGGGGTAATGATGAAGAGTAAAGAAAATAAAGTTAAAATAGACAAGTTAGTTGTATGAGTAGTTATTTAGAAATAATTGAAAAGTAAGATAGTTGCACATGAATATGTAAAAAATGATTAAAAATAAGATAATTATGAAAGTGAAAAGTATGAGATAATTATGAAAGTGAGAAGTTTTAATTTAAAAAGTTATTATGTTAAACAAACATGCCTAAAATAAAAAATAAAATAATACCTAAAATAAATAGATAAATAAATAATTGTTAATTTAATTGTATTTAGTATATGTGCATTTAATATATTTATTAAGTCTTACCATTTTTGAACCATCAGAAAAGTTCAGTACAGAAAGAGAACCTAACTATTTGGGCATAGAGTTCCTCCTCAAGTCGTTCCGAAAGGCGACAGAGGTTGTGCTTGGAACGAGGTGGAGGTGGCTTATTTTCTCGCCAAATTCCAACCGGAGGGAAGAGTGGCAGAGTCTGCCTATACTGTAAGGAGCTGCAGCGGGCTGCGGTGAGAAGGGGGAGCATTTTTAAACAGAAGAGAAGTGTCCTAATGGAGGAAATGCACCCACGCAAGGGAGACCTCCTTGGTGCTGAGCTCCAAACAATGTCGATCTCGACGAAGGCTGTTAAGAAGATCAATCCGGGTGCGGCAGATGCGCTCCTCTGCTCTGTATGGACCTCTAAATCTTACAACCGGGAGTACTTTTTCTCGTCAATGAGAAGGCTGTGGCGAACACGGGGTACCTTCGTTTTCACTGACGTTGGGGAGAACCTGTACCGCATTTCTTTCTCAGAACAGGTGGATAAAACGAGGATCCTAGCTGGACAACTATGGCTTTTCGAGAGGAATTTGGTGCTGCTCGAAGATCTCCAAAAGGAAATATCTACTGCACAAGTGGTGCTCGACAAAACTCCCATGTGGGTGCATGTAGTGGGGATTCCTTATCTCATCGACAGGAAATACCTGGGACCATGCATTGGCAGTTCCTTTGAGATGTTGCATGAAGTTGTACCAAACAACTTAGAGCTGAAGCTGTTGGTCAAGGTGGACTACTCTAAACCACTGAGGAGAGGCATATTCATACAGGTGGAATCACAGCAAAGGCGCTGGGTAAATTTCCAATACGAGAAGCTCCCTATTTTCTGTTTCTACTGTGGGGTAATGGGACATGCGCATAAAGACTGTTTAGAGCTTTCAAAGAACATTGACAAAGTGCTGGAAGCAGATATGAGGTACGGGAGCTGTCTGAGAGTTGGATCCAAACCAATGAGGCTACGAACCCAGGCCAACCAAGGGAACCGAGTGGCACCGCGAAAATACACTGGAGAGAAGGGTAGTCCTCATCTAGTTGCTGCCACAGACCACTTGGATGAATCAGCTGGAGGTTCCACTCCTAAAATCTATCAGACTGACAACAGCCTCAATGTTGGATTAACTACCGGAGGGTAACATGCTGGATTAGCAAAATTTGATGCCCAATGCCTATCACCATCCTCTCCATGTATGAATCGAGGCAACTTTTGTAGGTGTGGGGCTCACATTGCTGACTGTGGGGGGCAACCAACTAACGGCAGCTCACAACTGCCAGAACATGAAGCACCGCATGGTGCTTTCCTACATGAACTGCCGCAAGACCCGACACAGCAATGGCATGTCACTGTTGGCAGCAATCGGAGCACCACATGGAAGCACCAAATGGAGTTGTCCAGCATCACCACAGGCAACGATGGCAGGCATCGACTGACAGACCATCATCCGGATGTGCCACTGGATGGTCACCTCAAGGAAAGACCAAATGCTGATCACCCGATGGACACGCTGTTTAATGGAAACCACAGAGATGCGGCTTCTGCTGGATACTCCTTGAAAATGCATATGGATGGACCCAATCCGATGCCTTCCTTTCCTCTCACATCACAGAATGATCCATTGAGTGTTGGCAAGGGAATTGCTGTGATCGATTGCTTTAATAACCAAGCTGCTCAGCTACATGAGGGGGGCTGTTCACTACCAGCATCCACGCTTGGGAACCAGCGTGTTGGGTCTCCATTGCGAAGTCACGATCCCTACAGGGATCACAACCCTTCTACCTTGGATGGCCAGCGAGCTTATGGCAGTGAAATTACGAATGGGAACCTGCCCAATGACGACATCAAATCGGGGCAGGTGCAAACTGAATTGGGGCTGAGGCTTAGTGATGCTTATGCTATAAAACCAAAAGAAAGATGGAAAAGGTTGGCTAGAGGCACGGTCGTGGGGTGTTTCTTGAATGATAACAGCGAAAGGGGATCGTGCGACAATTGGAAAGTAAACTGTAAAAGGGAACAGAGCGTTGATCTTATGGGGCAACAACAAAGCATGAAGCGGTTGAAATCCGGCGCTTCATACAGTGTGATGGAGGTGGAGGCTGAGGGACGACCTCAGTCCCACCTCAAGTAACATGGCTATCTTAGCTTGGAATTGTCGTGGGCTTGGGAACCCACATGCAATCCGATGTCTCCTCGATTTGGTCAGGAAACAAGATCCCACCCTTATTTTCCTAAGCGAAACAAAATGCACTGCTAAGGAAATGGAGGGAATAAGGCGGAAGCTGAATTTTGACTATTGTTTTACGGTGGACCCGGTTGCCAGAAGTGGTGGTTTAGCGCTCCTATGGAATAACTCTCAACCAGCTAATATTTTGAGTTTCTCTGTTCACCATATCCATGCAGATTTTTTGGGATGGCTTTTTACTGGCTTTTATGGTCATTCGGTAACACAGAATCGGCATCAAAATTGGCAAATGCTGGAGCAACTGATGTGCGTACCAAGTGCAAAGTGGCTCGTTTTGGGGGACTTTAATGAGGTTATGGGACCTATTGAATATATTAGCCAGAGGACGCGATCTCAGATCCCGATGGATCGCTTTTGTGATGTCCTGGACAGCTGCAACCTCATGGATTTGGGATTTGTTGGTCATCCGATGACATGGCGAAATAATCGAAGGGGACCCCATCGTGTGGAAACTCACTTGGACAGGGGGCTTGCGACGCCCGACTGGCTGTCAATTCATCCTTTTGCCAAACTTCACACTTATCTGTGGCCTCATTGGATCATAGCCCTCTATTTCTGAAGCTGGATTCGAGGTGGACAATGCGTAGACCTCCAAAGGAATTTCGATACGAACTTTTCTGGGCTAGAGATAAGGAATCGCACTGCATTGTAAATCAAATTTGGAATTCGACTCCCTCCATGGAAGTGACCTCTACGAATCTCCTAGGATGGAAGATATTGGAATGCAGCAATGCTCTTACTAGATGGAGTAGAAGGAGAAGGGGAAACTTAAGGCAGATAATCGATCGAAATCAAAAGAAATTACATTCCCTTATGAGTCTAAGCCCCTCCAATCAGAGGGACGACGATATACAGAGGAAAAAATCTAGAATAAATTCCTTACTCCTGGATGAAGAACTTTTATGGCGAATGCAAGCAAAAACTCATTGGCTTCATGCGGGGGATAAAAACACCGGTTTTTTTCATCGAATGGCATCCAACTGAAGGCGGTTCAACTCCATTGAGACTCTTTAAGACCAGGAGGGGCAATGGGTGTATAATCAAGACCAAATGCAAGATCTAGCCCTGGACCATTTCATGATGGTCTTCTCATCCTCTGGACCCCTGGATGCATCTTGGGTCCAAAGTTTGATTTCCCGAAGAATTTCTGCTCAACAAAGACACAACCTCACTAGGCCTCTGGCTTTTCAGGAAGTGGCTGATGTTGTCAAAGCGATGAGCCCTAGAAAGGCCTCGGGACCAGATGGAATGTCTGCTGGCTTTTTTCAGAAACATTGGAACACGGTGGGTCAGGATATCTTTCTCTGGTGTAAGAGGTTCATGGACGAGTCCAACCCCACACATCGGGCAACCCAACTTAGGTCTGTCAACTCTACCACATTGGTTTTGATCCCAAAAATGGCCGGGGCCCAAACTTTATCCCAGTTTTGTCCTATAAGCCTCTGCAATGTGGTATATAAGATTTTGGCAAAGGTGCTGGCAAACAGGCTCAAATTGTGTCTTCACGAGGTCGTTAGTGAGCAACAAAATGCTTTTGTTTCAGGACGCCTTATCACTGATAATATGCTGGTGGCATACGAAGCCGTTTATTATCTTCGTCGATGAAAGGTAAGGAAAAGGATGGAGAGGGCTATAAAGCTGGATATGTCTAAGGCTTATGACCGGATTGAGTGGAAGTTCCTTCAACAGATTATGGAAGCGATGAATTTCGGCTCGGACTGGATCCAATGGATAATGACTTGTGTTACTTCTGTGACATACCGGGTGAATGTTAACGGTTTCAAAATGAGGTTTTTCCAACCCTGGAGGGGCTTAAGGCAAGGGGACCCGCTTTCCCCTTACTTATTCATTTTGGGCGCCGAGGGGCTCTCCGCTCTGATTTCGGATGCGGCTGCACGATCGTGTATTCATGGTATCAAAATCAACCCTCATGAGCCTACTCTCACTCATCTATTGTTTGCAGATGATGTTGTTATCTTCTTGCGGGCCTCTCCACCAGAAATCAACAACTTTCTCGTTGTCCTCCGCCAATATTTCGAATCTTCGGGGCAGGCGGTTAATGTTGATATGACATCAGTTTTCTTTAGTTCCAACACCGATATGGGTGCCCGGGGGGCCATTAACTCTCTTTTGGGAGGCTCGGGTCAAGAGCTTCGGAACTACCTCGGTCTCCTGACATGGTTGGGAAGGACAAAAAGAAACATGTTCAAAGGTTTAAAAGAGCGTGTGTGGAGGAAAATCCAAGGGTGGAAGGGAAGGTTTCTTTCCTGGGGTGGTAAGGAGGTATTGATAAAGGCGGCGGCACAAGCAATCCCGACGTACACAATGAGTATTTTCCTCCTACCAAAATCTTTCTGTTACGAACTCAACAGGATGCTCAGCATATTCTGGTGGGGCGAACAGGGCGGGAAACGTAAAATGAGCTGGGTGCATGGAAAAAGATGTGTAAATCAAAGGCCATTGGTGGGGTTGGATTTTGGGATCTAAATATTTTCAATTATGCCCTACTAGCGAAACAAGTTTGGCGACTCGCTACTATGACTAGCTCACTATGCTATGAGGTTCTGAAGGCCAGATACTTCCCGAACGAGGATATATGGAGCTGTTTTGCAAAATCATCTGACTCCTTCACATGGAAGTGCATCCTAAAGGCTCGAGAGGCAATTCAATTTGGATGCAAGTGGCGCATTGGCAACGGAAAGCGTGTTCAATTCTTCAAGGACGAGTGGCATGATTCCATGGTCACCAAGGCGGGGCCTCTTCCATCATCAATCCCGGACGACGTCATGGTTAGCCATTTTATATGCGAAGATTCAAACTCATGGATTATGGATCGCATCCTGGCGATTGTAGGGGTCGAGGGGTGGCGTGCTATCAATCTCATTCCCCTCCCCAGCTCTGCACAAGAACATAAGATCTATTGGAAGTACGAACCTAATGGGATCTATTCTGTCAAGTCAGCTTACAGGGTGCTTAGCTCGGGATCCTGTTGTCCTCCTCTTTCCCCCATCTATAGGGCAATCTGGCAGACTAAACTCCCTAGCAAGATCCTCATTTTTGGATGGAGACTCTTCAAGAACGGACTCTCGACCCTTCTGAATCTTCGGAGTAGGGGCATTGATGCTGACCCTCCGTGCTTGTTTTGCAGGTCCGGGCCAGAGGACGCCAACCATTTGTTCTTAGATTGTCATCTCGTAAGGGGGATATGCTTAGGGGCAGCAAGGTGCACCCCTACCCCGACCACTGTCCATGATACCATCATTTCTTTGGTTTTTCGCCATCGCCATAGGGATCTCCGCATCTTCATCACCTGCTGTTGGAGGATTTGGTCTCTACGAAATGCACTAAGAGCGGATGGGGTAAAACCGGATTTCTCTAATATCCTTGAATGGTGCAATGATTATCTGGAGCAGCACCGCAGGGCCTCCCCCCTCATCCTGGGTGGCGCTTTGGATAGGCCACTCGTTCCTAGATGGACTAAACCTCCGGAAGGAGTGCTCAAGCTTAACATGGACGCTCGAATTCGGCTGGGGAATTCGTCCATGGGCTTTGCTGCGGTTCTCCGGGACTCTAGGGGATCTTTCATTGCGGCAAAAGGATGGCGTCGGTGCGGCTTGATGGAGCCATTGCTCATGGAGGCGCACGCTCTTCTTCTTGGTGCATTGTGGGGATGGGAACTCAACATCTCAAAACTCCAAATCGAGACCGATTCAATTCTCCTAATCAATCTGCTATCTACGGATATTCCTATCCCCTCCCCCGTTGGCCTCGTGATTGAAGAAATCAAGTCTATCTTTTCTTCTTCTAACCATGTCACCACTCATCATGTTCTTAGACGAGGGAATGCTGTTGCATATGCTTTAGCTGATCTTCTCTCGGTGTCTTTTGTAGATCAACATGTTTGGTGGGGCAATCCCCCCCAAGCTATTCTCAACAAGATTTGTATAGATAATTTTTTGGCAATGGAATTCGTGGACCACCCTATCCCTTCTCCCTCTCACATGGCTAGGGAGTTGGAATAAGGTGTTTCCCTTTCTCAAAAAAAAAGACTTACCATTTTTTGAAGATATGTATTTTTTTAAAAAAAACACAGGTATTAGCAAACAGGTGCACTAAAGTTTTCTTGGACCTGGCGCATTGCATCAGTCCCCAAAGATGTGTGGGAGATTTGGATTTTGTTTTAATGCCCAGCCGACAAAAGACCCATTTTTTATTTTTTTGAATTTTTTCATGAAACCGTTAATCTAAGTGTACTTAACATTTGTATCAATTTTTATCATTTTTCGAGATATTTAGACTTTTTTTTATTTTTAAAAACTAGTGGCATTTTAGCACTGATTTTCAAAAATCTAAAAAAACCTAAAAATATTCAAAAATAGTAAAAATTGATAAATATGTTAAGTACACCTAGATTAACATTTGTGTAAAAAATTTTAAAAATAGATTTTTGGTCAGGGGCGGGCCAATTGAAACAAAGTCCGGGAGATTTAGCTATTAAATTGGAGGAGTGATCCTGTTAGCCTGGACTAAGTAAATGCCTCACTTAGCCTACCTTAAAAAACTTATTTACAACAACTTTTTTTTTCACTTTTTTATTCGTGCACTTGTTTATCTAAATGCATTTAACATATAGATTAAGTTTTTCATTTTTGAATATGTTTGTCTATTTTTTTAAAAAAATTTAAACATCTATGTATATATATGTATTTAAAATACCCTTATATTTAAAAATCTAAAAAATATATACACATATCCAAAAATAGTAAAACTTGATTTATATATTAAATACACTTAAACAAGTGTATGAAGAAAAAAGTAAAAAAATTATTTTAAATAGAATTTTTGAGGTGGGCTAAATGAAACATTTACTTAGTCCGGGCTAATAAGATCGATACTCGTTAAATTATTTTTTATTAAGGAGCAGCATACATGGCAGGAGTTGATTGAGCTCTACTACATGTCAAGGCCAGGTTCACGGAAGCCTCGTTATGGGGACAGGCTTCTACCTTTAATATCTTTTAGAGCCACTTAAATTATTAGGATTTACTATATTTTATTATTTTATTTATTTATTTATTTGGGCTTTCCTTCTATCTAATAGAAGTCATTTCATGTACCTCCAACCATTTTTAAAAATATTGACCATTGATGTAAAACACAATTCATTTATTAGAAGATTAAATTTCACCCAAATCAAATATGTGCATAGCAATATTGATAAAAAAATGTGCATAGAAATATTTGCTCAAAAATAGATATATTAATGTGTAAATTAAGAAAATGTTTAAATTTATTCACATATGTACTATAATATAATAATACATTTTAGAATCATTTTCACATGTTAGCGATATTTTAGATGATTTGGAGGTTGAAAATACTATTTAAAAATTGAATTTTAGTATTAAATTATTTTATTACATTGATTTCACATATTTATAGATGAGACTCATATAAATTGATATTAAATAAATGAGAGGATTTTTATTATAGCATAAATGATATTAACTACATTAGATAAAGTGGATTTTCCATCAATCATCTGTATATCAAAAATAAAAGTAGTTAGAAGGTTTATAAAATATGAACCCCAGTACTCTTGCTTAATTGTTGCCAAGTTATATTTTTGATTTAATAACATTAGTAAGTATCTTTGCTAATTTGGAATGTACGTGTTCGAATCATACGGGATGAATTATTTGAACTACATAAAATCTCAATGGTGAACCTCAAATCAAGTGTTTATACTATTGTGTATAAAAATACAGTAAACTATTTGTAGGAAAAAAAAAATATTTGAAATTATGTTTTCCAACTAGTCCTCTTTGTATGTAAGGTGATTCTATATAATTCCTTTACATTTAATTTTTAATGTTTGATGAAAAATCTAATTCATTTATTATATTTTACATCATTTGTTTATCTAAAAGATCAAGTTTACTTAAGATCAAGTTTCATTCAAATCAAATATGCTTTGGGCCATATTTACTAAAAATAGATATTTTCATGTGTAAATTGGAAAAATATTTCGGTTCATTCTCATATATATATTAAAATGCGATAATACTTTATAAAATTATTTATCCATATAGAAATGATATTTTAGGTTGTTTAAATGTTAAAAATATAATTTTGAAATTGATATTTAACATTAAATCATTTTATTACATTGATTTTACAAATTTGTAAATGGGGCTTATGTAGAGTGATACTAGACAAGTGAAAGAGTTTCAAAATACTATATATGATGCTAAATATGCTAGATGAAGTAATTTTTTCATTAATCACCAAAATATTCAAAATGGAGTAAGTTACATGGAAGAGGCGACATTTTTAAAATTAGGGATCCAAAAACCCCTACGCTAGAACCCATTTTAAAAAAATTTTACAGACCATTTTTCATTGCAGAGTTTTCGTAACCTGAACACATTAAAATATATTTGTTACAAACATGTTATCCCATTTTTCATTGCAAATTTTTTGTAACCTGAACACGTTAAAATATATTTGTTACAAACATGTTATAGTTTATTTCCATTGATTAACGGCAAATGATTCAATGCACCCTGCATTGAAATTTCAATGCACCCCGCAGCAAAATCTCCTTTTTAAAAAATTTTTATTTGAAATTCATTTAACACAAATGTTAATCCAGATGTATTTAACATTAGTATCAATTTTTACCATTTTTGGAGATTTTTAAGTATTGTTTTGGATTTTTAAAAATCAGTGACATTTTTAGTAATTTTAAATTACTAAAATGCCACTGGTTTTTAAAAATCCGAAAAATATCTAAAAATGATAAAAATCGATGTGCGTGTTAAATAAACTTAGATTAACAGTTTCGTGAAAATTTTTAAAAAAAAATAAAAAATGAGTTTTGCAGCACCATGCCGCAGTGAATTATTTTCCTTGAATAACATGTTAAATAATTCAAGTCACCCCAGCGACAAATAAATGAAAACCAAGAAGCCACATCAAATGTGTAATCATAAACAAATTATTCATCACATGAATACATTCGAGGAGAAGTGACAAAAAAATTAAAAACAAAAAAAGAAATCTAGACTAAAACATGCCACTTTTTTGGTACTTTAAAGTCTTACCTTCCCATTCCTATTTCTTGGATGGTGGTTGTAGGTAGAAATATGAAGGATAACATTTTGTCAGTACAGGTAAAAAGTTCTCCTTTTATTTTCAGTTCCGAAACCAGAAAGACAGACAGCATGGCGGTTCGTGGGAATTTTATGGCGGAGCGAGGAAGATAACTAAGAATTTTGTTCACACGAGCTAATGAAAGATTGTTTTTAATTAGCATCGAAGTTCTCTGAAGGATTTTGATGCTCTGATTTTATGTAGCGTTTGTTGGAATAGAAATACATGTTTTTCATAGATTATAAGTGGGCCAGGTCCAATTGTTGGAATAGCAATACATATTTTTCATAGATTATAAGTTTGTTGGAAGTGAATGAAATTGTTAATGCAAGCTCAAAATTAGCTAACTACGATGGGAAGACTAAACTAGAAAATCCAGCGGTGTCGAAAGGAACTCATTAAGTGGTGGCATTCAAGAATAAAAGAAAATGACATCAAAAGCTATTCATAAGCTTATTCATATAAGCATATCAAGGCAAATGGAACTGGATTAGCAATCTAAACATGGTTCACTTCCTTTGTCAAAGTTTTCAACACTTAAATTTACTTCCTAGCTCTTAAAATTTACAGAATTCAACTAAAAAGGTTTTCAATATAATTAAGGTTGATATTCTAATTAAATTAAAAATATTTTAAAATAAATATATAACTTTATTTAGACAAAGGATATTATACTACAATGGAACCTATACATTTTTGCTTTTCTATTTTTGTTTTATATAGTTTGGATAGTAAGAAAGTATATATACATGAATTGATTTTCATAAATCATATAAAAATTAACGGTAGAATTTTTTAACTCTAAATTAATGGTATAATCATATATGTAATGAATGCATATTTCTTTACGTACAGGGGTTTTCAAAAAGGCTTATGATACTTGAATAAATGCAAACCTCATTTTCAAGGTATCTTTTTAATTTCAAATGTAACCTTTTATATTTTCCATATAACTTTTCTTATTCTCAATATACATCATTACATTCTAGTCCTATTTCTTCGATCCATTCGTACTTCTTAACTACATTATTAAATTTTAATGATCATGTTATATAATTAAGTATATATGAGAATGATTTCATAGTATGATTATCATGGTGCATTTAAAAAATACTTGATAAATTTAACTAGGCCCTGCTCGGTTATAAACAGAAATAAAAAATTTTTAGCTGCTGGTATTGTACCCGCAATGCACTTGGTTGCATGGAATAATTAAGGACCTATACTTAAGGAGTAATGTTTTAATGCATCATGATGCATAGAAATTTTAATGCATTAGGGTGCAAATTCTCATTTTTATATATTTTTTTGAAAATTTTTTATAAGATTTTTAACTTAGATGTCTTTAAGTTATGTATTAAGTTTTATCATTTTTGGAGATATATAAATATATATTTTTAATTTTTTAAAACTGAGGTATTTTAGTAATTTTAAAATGGCTAAAGTACCCTTCTTTTTAAAAAATCAAAATAAATATATACAGATATCCAAAAATGGAAAATTTTGACTTATAGATTAAATACACCTAGATTAATAATCTTATAAAAAATTTCAAAAAAATATATTAAAAAATAAGATTTTGTACCCTAATGTATTGAAATTTCAATGCATTGAAACATTGTTCGTACCTATGTGCGAAACCTGATTCAACGCATCTTGGTGCCTTGAAATTTCAAGGCCCTAGGGTGCAAAGCTCCTTTTTATATTTTTTTGAATTTTTTATAAAATTATTAATATACTTGTATTTAATCTATAACAAATTTACTATTTTTGGAAATGTGCATATATTTTTTTAATTTTTTAAAGACAAAGGTACTTTAGCCATTTTTTAGTAACTAAAAATACCGATATTTTTAAAAAATAAAAATATATATTTATATCTTTAAAAATTGCTAATACATAAGTTAGATACACTTAAATTAACAATCTTATAAAAATATTGTCAGAAAAAATATGAAAAATGGGGTTTTGTACCCTGATGAATTGAATTAGTTCTCCTTTTCATTGACTGGTATATATTTACAATATATCTCAACTCATATTACACTCAAAGCTTTGAAACGACTCTTACAAAATTTTCAAAGTAAGCCTGCAAGTTCCCAAGTATCAATAGGAGAGACAATAAGCTCCACTCAAATTAGATTCGAACATGCGCAAGTGCATGTGGACGAAAATCCTATTTCTCCTTAAGTGCGTAGGCTTCATTGAATAATTTAGCATGCCGTCACAATATAAGGAAATCGCGTTTAATTCAAATCTAAAGATGTGCCTAATGCCGTCACAAAATAAGAAAACTAAGTTTCATACAAATTTAAAGATGTGAGTAATGATGTCACAATATAAGGAAACAAAGTTTCATCTAAATCTAAAATTGTGCCTAATCCCATCTGAAAAATGTGCGAAGTCAACATGTAAAATAGCTTGATTTATATATGAATTTCAAAATTTTAGTCCAACATCTAAACACATAAAACCTCAATCATAGGTGGATAAATGATTTTGAATTTTGTATTATTACATTTTAACGAATGTATAAATGGATCTTTTTTATATATATATAATTTAGGCATTTGAAAGTTACATCCCATCTGAGAATCTGGCTGAAATGATTTAATAATATGTTAAAATAAATTATGTTAAACAAGATATATGGGCAAGATTTTGGTCTAATCATCAAGGTGGGCCCAAAATAGAGGCAACTTATGGAATCTTTATTGGCAGCAGGACCTTTGAATTATATCCCATATATTTAATTTCAAAATTTAAAAATTTCATATTCATCACGAAGTGATGCTAGATATCTAAATATATGATTTTTCTAATTAAAATAATTTTTGGTATTGTAAATTGTAAATCTTTATTTTAAATGGTTTAAATGTAAAAAAAAATTCAAATATATAGAAAGCAAGTCCTAGTCTAGTGGAGTCAGGTGCATTTAGCTTTAGTACAGTGGTGCATAATTTTTTTTTAAAATTTTTTCTTATTTTTTTGAAATTCGTATGCAAGCCCAAGCATGAATGTCCTATTTAGTTTTTACATTTGTGAATTATTTTTAATAATTTATTTTAAATTTTAAAAGTCGACGAATAAGTCATTTCTCATATACAAAATAAGTCATTTTTCATGTCCTACACCTGAGAAATGACTTTTTAATTTTTAAAAATTGAAATAAAATATTAAAAATTAAAATTATATATGGAACATTTATGCTTGGGCCCACATAAAAACATAAAAATTTTTAAAATAAAAAAATTGTATAGTGCACACAGGTGCACTGGATCCATTTCCTAAAAAAGCTACCATTTATGCAAACTAAATGATCCGAACCTCTGTTTCTTCCATTTCCCATGTTTAATTAAGTTGATCCGATAATATATGGATGCATTGCAACTGGATTTTATTTTCAGTTCCGAAACGAGTAAGACAGTAAGACAACTTGGCTGTTCGTGGGAATTTTATGTGGAAGCAAGGAAGATAACTAATAATTTTGTTCAGAAGAGCTGATGAAAGATTTTTTGGTAATTACTATAGGTGTGTTCGGCAATTGACAAAAAATGTCAAGTCAATCTAAACTTTTCACTCTACACAACTATCATATTTTTAAATTATTTTCACATTTTCCTGTACAACTATCCTACTTTTCAATCATTTCTATACAACTATCTACACAACTAACCTATCTATTTTAATTTTATTTTTTCTACTACTCATCATTACCCCTATAATATAACATAATTTGACAACTTTTACTCTTCAAAACTTTTCATCAAAAGTTTTATTCATTACCAAACACACCCTATATATACTCACTGATTGTGCCCATAATTTATCTTATACTTACCAACTTTTAAATATTTCTCTCATATTTACGAATTTTATTCACAATTCCTCCCGTACCAAAGCCGTTAAGATGCTGAAACAAACGTTAAGTTTTAGTTGCAATCATTAAGATGAGCTGAAATGGACTTTTAAGTGTTAATTGCAATACCTTTATGCCCTCTATAAAAACGATGTCCGCCCCCAACAAGTATCTTCTTCGGCCATCTTCGGTGCACGCAATGGATTTTTTATGTTCTCTGGTGGCCGTATGCAAACTGAATCTTCAATTCCCCAGCCGGCTGTTCACCGTTTGAAATATTTTTGAGATAACATCATCAATTAAGAAGGCATTGTCTCTGTTTCCATCTGATCATTTCCTTTGGGATTGAGATTTATATTTTCGATAGTCTTTCTGAGAATGAAATTTCGTATAGATATATTTTTTTGTTAACATCAGGAAACAATGCGATAAAATTCATTAAAGAGAATGGACGATGGTGCCTCCAGGCTCCAGCTTTAAAATTTTTAGTCTCATTTAATTATTAATTTTAAAATAATTTCTGGAATATAATTAGTACTGCTGCATGAAAGAGATGAAAAAATGAAGAGAAGCTGCATTGAAATTACTCTATTTAGGGACCCAAACACTGCGAAGGACAAAATCCGAAAATTTTTGCAATCAAATGCTGCTATCACGCCTTCATATTTTCAGTCTGCGTCAAGACCTTTGTTGACGCTATTTCTTCAAGCATATTTCCTAAAGAGGCAAGGGAAGAAAGTAGGGGTGCAAGTCAGTCCGGGTAACCTAAATAGGGTCGGTTCGGTCCGGTTCTAAAATACCCGTAGGAATTTGGGTAGGGTCGATTCCAGGTCCAGGACACTCGGAATAGACCCGAATTGCATATAATATCTATATATATCTTATGTTCAGTGGCTGCCTTAGCCCTAATTCCCTTTCCAAACAGACCAAACCCCTCATATTCAGTCGGCGACGGCGATCTCGATCTCTCGAGACTTCTTCTCTTCTCGTCGTTCACTCGTTCTCGACCCCGACTGCTTTGCCTGATTGCCTCCTGCTGGCTTCGACCTTGAAATCGATCCATCGCCCTCTGCTCTCCCTCCGAGTACCCCTCTGCAACTTTGATCCATCGTCCATCGCTTTTCCCGCTTTTCCCCCTTCTCGATTTTTTCAGCTCCTGGATACCTAGCGTTGCTGCGACTCCTCTCTCTCTCTCTCTCCCCCCTCCTTTTCGGCATCGTCACTTCCCGTCTCCCGTCTCCCTTCCGAAATCACCCTTTCAAGCTCTCTCTTTGTCTCTCTCGCTCTCTCTCTCTCTCTCTCTCTCTCCCTCTCTCTATGAATCCCGATCTCTCTGTTTCTTTCTCTCTTTTGAATCTCGATCTCTCTCTGTCTCTCTCCCTCTCTCGATTTCTCTTTGTCTCTCGATCTCTATCTAGCTCTCTCTCTCCCTCAATCTCTCTCAAGCTCTCTCAATCGCCCATCGGCCCTTCCCTCCCTTTGATGGACAACGGCAGTCACAGTTGCTGACGTCAAGATGCCGTCGAAATCGAGCACACGCCACCGCTATCCTCCCTTCGTTCGATCATCGACAGCTAGCAGTTCGAGTGATCGAGCACATGTCGTCGTTCTCTTCCTTCATCTTCCGACTCCTCCGTTCCTTCGACAGCGAGATCGAAGATCGGGGAAAATAAGCCCCCATCGGCCACGGCCCTCACAGTGGCTTCTAGCGCATCCATCGCTGTCGATAAGCTCATCTAGACCTAGTACTTGGACAACTTTTTTCGATGCCTTCAGCTTCTCCTAAAATGTACGACGGGGTCCATCTCTAGCAGTTTTGGCCGCCTCCTCTCGAGACACCCATTGCCCAGTGGCCTCCCAATCCCATTACCACACCGCCACTCTGGTTGGAGTAGCTATTGTTGTCTTGTTTGCCTTTGTTTTCTTTTGTGTGAGGAAGAATCGGAAAAAGAAACAAGAAAAGAATCACACAGGCACCTATAAGCCTTCAAGAGGTAGCTTCTCTGTGAAGTTAGGTGAAAATGCATATCAAGTTTTTAACATTATTCATACATGGTGCATGTGTCTATACACAATCTCGGTCCTCCATGTTCTGTATTGTAAAGAACTTACATGTGGGCAAGGTAGGTATCCCACCTTTGTAATGCATCCTGCAATTCAATGCATCCGCTCATACATGGAATTTATATTATGGCTGTTGAGCAAGTGTGATTGCATGACTTGAGCAGGTTGTACATCAAAATTAGGTGACATGTGGATCCCGACCAATTCTGTGAGACTTTAACTGTGAATTATAGAACATCAAAATGTTTCGCCGGCCTCAAACGGAGGTTCATTCCAAAATCTTCTTTTATATTATTAATGGAACCGAACCGAAACCGACTCGATCTTAAGAAAATAGGGTAGGGTAGGCTTCGGACCGACCTGGTCTAAAATAGGATAAGGTAGAAGTTTTTAAAAAATGGATAAGGGTAGGTTTTACCCCTACCTGAGGGTACCCGGACCGAGTTGCACCCCTAAAAGAAAGTCATCCATGGCAATGGAATGTTAGGGAAGAATAATTGGCTTGGCTTATAAAAGCAATGAAGATTTGACCGCCTAACATCAAAAATACAAGTGGAGGAGGGCAATGGGAAATTAACTTTTCAAAAATTAGTCTTTCTGAGAAGAAGTCAGAACTCCCAAACTAGACAGAGACAGCAGGGCAACGGAGACGAAGTGAATTGGAATATCAAATATACATCAAATCGGGGTGAATTGGAATAAAGTACAAGATAAGTAGGATTTTTCTTTGAACTGATTTAATTATTTTTTGTGCATTTTCAGGGCACATATGTTTTGGATGCCGATGATTGATATTTTTGTTAAAATGATTAAATTTGATTGAAAGTATGATTTATTGAGATGCTGAATTTAAAACTTGATTTATGAACTGAGCATGCCAACATTATATTTTGACATATGCATATATGCATTGAATGCTAGTATTATCATTTGTTATGACCGAAGATGTTGATTGATAAGTGTTGCTTGTGATCACTGATGACGGTCGATGACATACCGCCGATTGGGGTCGGGGTATGATTTAGCTGTTGATGGTTGTGGGCTAAGATAGATTGTCTGGCCATTGTGATATTATAATTAGAGTCGTGAATGTGTCTGGCTATTTATTATGATGTGACAATTGGAGCCGTGAATGTGTTCGACTATTTGCTGTGATGCAATATTTGGAGCCGTAGTTTATGTTCGGCTATTGTGATATTGTAATTAGAGTTGTAGTTGTGTTTGACTATATGTTATAATGTGATATTTGAAGTCATGGTTTTGTCCGGCTGTTGTAATGTGATATTTTGAGCTGTGAATGTGTTTGAATATCTATTGTTATGTGATATTTGGAGCCGTGAATGTATTTGCTATTTGTTATGATGTGATATTTAGAGCCTTGAATTTGTATAACTATTTGTTGATATGTGTTGTTAGACTAGCATTTATAGACTGGTGCTTAGATATGAGTGTTTGAGCTAAGTCATGGGCATAAGTTTGTGAGGGGTTCGTGGATGTGTGGAGATTATGGCAGAATATCAGATACACTTCATTGCTATTTGGCTTGGTATGATATTTTCTGTATTTGATTGTTTCATGCTTAGCACGAATGTAAGATGGGGTAACATATCGAATATCTATATTAGATTTAACTTATATGATGAGAAGATCATGTGCATATACTTTATTGGAATGCTTGAACATAAGCATGCATATAGTATTGATTTGAATATGATTTATAAATTATTGAAAAATATGCGTATCGTTTAACACTAATTTTATTCAATTTATGTTTTTATTCTACTTACTGAGTTAAACCAGACTCAGCCTGTTTTATTATATTTTTAGATGACAGGTAATGGGTGAAGTCTAACTTGGGGTTGGTATACCAGATTAGGTTAGGGCATGATGAATCCAAATTTAGAATTATTTATTTCAAGTCTTAAGAGTGGTGTAGAGAAGACATATATATATATATATATATCTTATGGATTTGAGCATTTAGATACAACTTGGTTTCACTTTTGTATTCTCCCCATTGTCATCGATTTGTAGTATATTAGTAGCGACTGTTGACTTGGTTAGTAAAGAGTTGCATTTTTGTATTTACTTAATATAAAAATAACTAAATAAACAAAATTTCAAACTTAGTAAACTTCATGTAATGGCTTGGGTATGAGTTGAATTGTAGATAAAATTAATGAGTATGAGAAAAACATTTAAAATCCATGACTACATATTTGGGAATTACCATAGATTTTTTTTATTATATGTCATCTATTATTATTATCAGCCTTGTTCACACCAGCCTTGTTCACACTAGCTATAATAAGCTTCTACTTATATTTTAGAAGTTACACACTCTCACCTATTCTCACAAAAGACAAAACCTTCTAGGCTTCTACCAAACTAATGAAAGACCAAACTCCTATAGTCAGATTGAATACACATGGTGAGACTCAAATATATTCAATTATTCCAAGGAAGTGGACACAACCAATACCAATACGTTTTGACCGTGTCAGTTAAAGGTAAGAAAAAAAAAAGAAAAAGCTGACCAAACATATCCACAAATCTTGACCATAATTTCTAGTATATTTAAATTTTAAAAATTTCTCTTGTACCCATAAATAGGATTATATAAAAAAAAATTTGTAAAATCTTTTTTATTTTTAAGATATCAATAATTGATACAGAATTCAATTATTAACTATATTTAATATCATTTGTTTAGCTATATTCACGTAGAAATTAAAAAAATGCTAAAATTCATTCGTACATGTATGAGAATGTAATAATACTTTATAGAAATATTTATTCATATAGTTATGATATTTTAGATGATTCTACTTAGTTTTGATTTTTAATTTTTAATTATTTTATTATGTTGATTTCACACATTTTAAAATAAAGACCATCTATAATGATATTAAACAAATGAGAGAATTTTTATAATAATATAAAAAATGCTAAACGTAATAGGTTAAATCAATTTTCCATCAACTATAAAAATATTAAAAATAAAAAAGAGTTATAAAGAAGAGGGGTTTCACAGGGCTATTTGCATCCTTGTATTTAACAATCGTTTTCAAATCTTCTCGGCCAATCCACTTTCCTAGAGAGTTGTTCGTTCTCACCGGAACTCACCCGGTCTAATGGATTGCACCAGAGACTGCCATGTGAGGTGGATCGAGTAGGATCGTTTACTCTAATGGAGGCAGCAACTAGCTGGATTTGTTGCGTAGCAAAGAACTAAAACCAGAAATCACCATAATTAATAACCATCAGTAGCTTTCCTCAAAAAAATAAAAAAATAGTAGCTTTCCTTTATGGTGATTCCAAAATATTTCAAAATAAAGCAGCAATCACAAGTTGCTGTCAGCAGCACTAATTAGTAACATTGGTATCCATGCAACAAAGCTGCCTCCATTGCTTGTTCTTGTTACCAGCTTCTCCACATTGATATCCATCTGCTCATAGAAACCAACGAACCTATTCCAAAGAAAAAAAAAACCTTGAGCGTAGAAATCAAAAGCCGCAGAGAAATGGAACTGGATAGTAGAAAGTATTCTTTTACAAAAGTCATAATATATAGAACTGTGGAGAATTTAATGTCAACTTTTTTTCAATTACGACCACAGATCCACATCCTATAATATGAGCTACAAACTCTCTACGTTCCTGCATTCGCAGTTATAAATAGGCAATTATCCATTAGATTTTTTTCATTTTTTTCTTTCTTTCTTTCTTTCTTTTTTTTTTTTTTACCAAAACACGCTCAAAATGTCACCAAATTCGACTTTAAAAGTGGGCATTTGCATTGATGGGACAAATGTGAGCCTTGGAGTAAGCACAAGCTGGTCATTCTTTATCTCATTGAGAAGGTTTCAGGCAGGACAGGGAAAACAGTATCAGGAATTACATTTAAATACTAATTTTCAAAAGAAAAACTGGAAAGGTAGAATTCAATAATAGAAACAAAATAAGAATGACTTCTCCATCAAGATTTATCTTATGCCACAATCCAGACCAAAAAAAAAAAAAAAGAAGAAGAACAGAAACAGCTGTTGGCAGGGATGACCGCACGCACTGCCTCAGAGCTTGTTATTTGCAAGAAAACTGGCAACTGATTGCCAATGGGCTGTTCCAACTCTCAAATGCGCATGTTGTTTACAGTACAACTAATTTTGTTGCAAACAATAAAAAATCATTGTAGACATGACTCACCTTCAATCATCCCTACAATGTAGGGACTTTGGATGCAGAGTTATGTAGCAATGAGATAGAATCAAAATGGTGTGTCTGATAATGAGGAAAAATGTCAACTTAAAACTTTTCAATCTAAAACTTTTCACTCTCTATAATTATCATATTTTTTAATTATTTTTTCACATTTTCCTATACAACTACCATATTTTTCAATCATTTATACACAACTACTCATACAGTTAACCTATCTATTTTAACTTTATCATATTTACTCCTTATTATTACCTCTATCATATCACATCATTTAACAACTTTTACTCTCCAAAACTTTTCATAAAAAATTTTATACATTCCCAAACATATCCTAAGTTTTGTTTTGTTTCTCCTCAAAAAAAAAAAAAAAAAGTTATGTGGAATGTGGACTATGACCTGGTAATAATTCCAATGAAAGAACTCATGCCACAGATCGACATTGACATAAGCCCTCGAGAATTCCCAGTTTGCTAATTTCATCATGCATCCTCCTAAAATCAGGACATAGGAACGGAAACCAATTGTTCATAAAAATAGTAAACTAGAATCAATGAGAGGCAAAAGCTTACATAATCACAGTGATTCGTTTTTGTGTAGAGAGAGAAAGCACCTTACTTGAATCCAAAAACTCTTCCACTAGATGCATCTTGTATTTTTTTTATGCTTTTCTTATATCCTTTGGTGGTCAATTTTAATAATTGGGATGTGTGAAATCTTGGGCCAATCCTCACCTTCCTCTCTCTTGCATTTCTCTAACAGTAATGGACAATTTATGATGTCCAATTTTTTAAGGGAAAGGTCTTGCAACCAATGAGGCAGCAAAGCCAATTTTTCAAAATCATATATATGCAGCTCTTTCAGAGCCTTGAGCTGTCCCAACGAATCCGGCAGAGATGCCAATGTCCCTAATCCGCCAATTGAAAGTTTCTCTAATGACACGAGCTGTGCTACGGAATCACACAGAAAATTCCACGCTTTCACACGTTCAATTGTGAGCGACTTGAGCTTCTTGAGCCGTCCCAAACCCTCAGGCAATGTCCTCAAATTCACACAATTGGAGATGACAAGAGTCTCCAATAACTCGAGTTGTCCCAGTGAATCCGGCAGATGAGTCAATGAATCCATAGATTTTATGTCAACCATCTTGAGATTCTTGAGTTGTCCCGAGAAATTACCCAGTGTCTTCAGTTTTATGCAGTGGAAGAGAGAGAAAGACTGCAACGATGGGAGCTTCGACAACCCATCAGGCAGAGACTTCAATTCAACGCAACCTGATATACGAACTTTCTGTAGCGCCACCAGTTGCTCCCATCCTTCATCTGGGAGTGTTTCGTTGCTTATACCTCGTATGGTGATATTCTTGAGTTTTGGAAGATCAGGCAGTCGATTTGAGAAAAATCTGCTTCTCCCCGACAAAAGAAAATTTTCAAGATGCGGAAAGGAGTATCCAGTCCCCATCAATCTATCACAAGACCTAATAAACAGCTCCGTTAGAGGAGCATCGCCAAGGCGGGGTGGCAGCTCTCTCAAATTGGGACAATTCGTAAGTGACAAGCGACGTAGAGATGGCATAGGAATCTCCGCAGCATCAGCTTCCTCCCACTCTACCAATTCAGACATACATGCCAAAACCATCCACTCAAGCTTTGGAAACTTATGGCCCATCTTTCGGAAACCAACACAACCTAACTCAAGGGACTTAAGAGCACATAATCTCCCAAGACTATGCGGATAGTCTGCGCTTTGAGTCAGACCCCATATTTTCAACTTGGATAAAGACAAGCACTCCCCTATCCAACTTGGCAACTTTGTATCAGACTCTATTACCAGTTCCTTCAGATTTGAATGAGGTCTTAGGCATTCTAGTACATTGTTCATCCTCTCAGCCTCTGCTTGATTATATCCGCAGCATAAATGCAATCTGCGAAGGTGAGGCTTGTTACACAGTTCTGCTTTCCTAGCTTCTTCTGGAATTAACACATTATCCAAGTTTGTTATCTCTAGGCTTCCTCGGAGAGAGTTGAGTTGTTGCAGCTCAGCAATACCGCATCCTTCTTCTCCTGTCACAATGAACTTGCTCAAGGTTCTAAGGGAATGAATTCTACCCAACCATGGAGGCAGACGCTCAAGGCTAGGAGTCTTCTCAATTTCAAGATGCTTCAACGTAACCATTCTGTCCAACTCCTTTGGCAATTTTTCTAGATGAACACAAGAATTAAGATTCAAGGTGTGCAGATTGCAAAGATCGCACACTGATTTTGGCAACTCCGTAATGTTTGAACCCGACAAGTTTAGATATCTCAAATACTTCATTTTTCCAATGGGTTTTAACATTGCAAGTTGATCAGAGCTCAATTGCAGTGCTCGGAGGAACCTTGCCTGGTGAAGAAAATCTGTAAGGGTTTTTTCATTTTCAACACGTCCACTTAAAAAGAAAGACCGCAACTTTCTTGTATCGAAAGAAGCAATTGGAAAGTCACCTCTTAAAACCAATGATGCATGGCGGACATTAGCCGACCAATGTTCCGATTTTCCACTCATAAAGAAGCAATGTTCGTCCCCGACAACAAATCCGGCCAAATCATGGAGGAGGTCATGCATTATATATCTAGTCGTCCCATAACTCTCTACCTTTTGGAACATAGACCATGCCAGTAGATCATCAAAATACTCTTCGCCAATGTCATCCATCTCTCTTGTTCCCTGCAATTGAATGAAACCTTGCGCTACCCACAGCCTAACCACTTCGTCTTTCACCATTTCTGTGCCTTTCTGGTATATAAAGCAATAAGCAAAACATTGTATCAGATGGGCTGGGAGACAACAATAGCTGAACAATAAAGCTGGTAAAATTTCATTCTCAACTGCCGGCAATGACCAGATATTATCCTCTAATATCTTCTGCCAGTCTGCTGTTCTGCCTCTCGAATTCATCGTGCTTCCTAGGACCTTGATTGGGAGGGGCACTCCTTTGCACTTGCCCACTAATTGTCTTCCGATGCTTTCCAACTCTGAACATTCCTCTGGTTTCTTCCCATAAAACGCTCTGCTGCTGAAAAGCATCCAAGCATGTTCATCTGATAGCACTTCTAAATTGTGTGTATAGGCAGCCTTCATAGTTTTTGCCACAGCCTCAGTACGGGTTGTAATCAAAATTTTGCTTCCTTGCCCACCTTTTTTCAGGGGAAGCCATAGGTTCTTCCACTTGATATATTCATCATTCCAGACATCGTCCAAGACAAGCAAGAAAGACTTCTCTTCCAGGGATCTAACAAGCTCAATTTGCAAGGAATTAAGCTCTGTGAGAGAACAGCTTTGCCCTTTTACTTCTTGTATAATTGCTTTGATAAGTCTTATTTCATCAAAAACATCAGATACCCAGACCCAATACAAAGCCTCTTTAAAGTGATGCTGAACTCTCCCATCATTGAATACTTCCTGAGCCAGAGTCGTTTTGCCCAACCCTCCCATTCCAACAACAGCAATCACCTGAACCCGACTACCACTGCTAGTCTCACTAACCAACCTACTAATCACAGTTTCTTTGTCCTCCCCTCGGCCGATCATCTCTGATTCCTCCATAAGCGAACTTGTCTGAGGACGAGGACTGCTTCCCCCACTTAAACTGTTGCTGCAAATGCTGAACTGGTAATTGTTTCTATCAGCAGCAATCCAATCTAACCTCCCTTTGATTTCTTTTATGTGGCGAGCAACCTTGTAACGGGAGACAACATGTTCCGCAAAATACACAAGGAAAGACAGAGAACCACATACCTTGTTGCCGTCTATACCCAAATCACAGCTTCCTTCATCTGATACTCCCCACTCGTCCATCACCAACTCAATTTCGTAAGCAACTTGTCTGAGCCTGGACAACCACAGGTGCACATTCTTCTCAGCAACTTGCCTGCTCTCTGCATCAGCGAGAAGGGCTTCAATGGATTCGAAGGTGTTCTTGAGGCTCCGCAGCTCACCAGCAGCACCCGCAAACAGTTCAACCTGCTCCATAAGGACTTGGTTGAGCTTGCCCTGAGCCATTGAAACAAGCGCGTCTGCCATGGTTGCAATTGCAGCAGGTTAGATTTTGTGTGGAGGTAAGTAGAGCTTTGGATTTTTTCTTCATCCTCATCCGCCTACAATGCTTAATCTAATATCTAGGCCCGCCGCCCAATGCGTGCCTACGTTCATCCATTTATTCTATCTAGCAGTAACCATCACGAAATGCTTAAAATAATCTGGATGGGTTGGATACAAGTCATCATAGACATGCGTTTAATTGAATAAAGGGGAAATGCTTTATTAGAACATCTACTAGTCAATGAGAAAACATCAAGAAATTCTTAAATTAATCTTGGATGAATTGGATACAATCATTGTAGGAAAGCCTGGAAATTAAGTACTACCAGCTACTTGACAAGATTTAAACGACCAAATGCTTGCAGTGCAACCGTCTTTCCTTGTTTCGGGGAAACGCTCCCACGTCACCACCTCCATTGTCTCTAGCAGAGCAGAAACCACGCGATCTCTTCCTCGCTCCTTGCGGTTCTAAGCATATGCAGAGGAATCCAAGTATTTTTTTTGGGAAAAATCTAATTGTTTTTTAAATTACAATAAAAAGTATACATTTTTTTTAAAAAATTTTATCCATGATTATAGAAAATTTTAAGCAAGCCGAGCTCACCAAAATCTGATGAAAATGATTTTCGGTAAGAGTCCGGTTTCTGTGCAAACGTTTGCACGTTGGGCGAACGTGGAAATGCCATATCTACCGTTAATTTTAAACGTGCGGCTGAGATAAGTAGGGGCAAAATGGGAATGTTAATTTTCTATACTCGCGTGTGGATTGTTTGGATTTCTGGTCAATGGCTTCCCGAAGAAGCTTCCGACCTACGACAACTCAGGATTT
>JAXCLR010000001.1:8254212-8270079 GCA_035584095.1 Annona squamosa
TTTGCAATATTTATTGTCTGTGATTAATCATTCCTATTTAATCTACACAAGAAGGGGATAGCCTAAAATCCCAACAAGACTTCTTTGGGCAAATGACGTCAGATAATCTTCCCCACTTCCTCCACCATTTCATCACCTCGCTGCTGCTGCAACAGAGCTTCTGCAGCCCACGTTCGTGTCAGCTTTTTGGCGTTGAAGAGGCGATCTTCGGGTAAGGTGGACAGGTACAGAAAAGAGGGCTTCAGCTCGTGTGGGAGATCTCTGTAGCTCATGTACAAGATTCCGGAGATTGACGCCTCTCCCTCGCCCAGCTGCCAGCTGATGCTCTTGTTTGCACGTTTCAACTCCTCTTCATCTTTTCTGGCCAACACCCCTCCAAACGTAGCGATAAGAAATCGCATTTTTGCACGATTTCTCTTCCCATCGCTTCTAGATTATTCTCTTTGGGCGACCCTCCCGAGAATGCCTTTCTAGACAACAATTTCAAGCCCTCATCTTCGTTTAAGAGCCGCAGCTCATTTGGCTTGCTGAGAGAATCAGCGTACAAAGCCACCGATTTGTCTCGGGTGGTGAGGATGACCCTGCTTCCTTTGTTTGAAGCTGGAAATAGAATCACTAAATCATCCCACGCCTTCTTCTTCCAAGCATCATCCAGCACTACAAGATACCTTCTTTGACTCAGCAACCCCACGACCTTGTCCCTCAGCTGCTCCTGATTGCCATCGTTTTCCTCTTTGAAAAGCTGCTTGTATAAAGAGCTGCAGATATCCCTCGCGTCATACTGCTGCGAAATAGTCACCTACTGCCGCACATCGAAGACTCGAAGTGCTTCTTGATGGTGTCATTGTGGTATAGGGCGGCGGCTAGGGTGGTCTTGCCCAGCCCCCATGCCCACCAGAGAGAAAACGCAGCGCCTCCGCTCGTTGCTGGTCAGCTGCCGGATGAAAACTCGGAGTTCATTTTCAAAGCCAACCATGTCGTCTGCTTCTCCTTGTCCAGACCCATATGATCCGTCGTGGGGAGTCGACAGTCTCCTCCGGTACTGATTAAATATTGGAGAGCTGCTGCTGCTCCTGAATTCGATGCCATAAGTAGCTCGGCTTTCGAAGATTGAAGATAGTTGGAGCTTCATTCGTTGGACTCGAAAGGCTACCTGATGGCATGCTAAGAGCTCATCGAAGATGAAGACAGCCCTCTTGAACCAGCCCCAGCATCCTGTTACCCTCCTCACATAATCGATTCTGAAGAAGAAGATGTCTATGGTGTTCTCTGCGGACAGGACTAGGACGAGTCACTTTTGCGCCCATGTGTAAAACAACGAAACGCAGGCACACGAAAATTTTAAGAGAGAAGACAGAAGCGAGAGCACGGATAAAAGCACGATCCAAAATGATTGTTGAGGGGAAGATGGTATTAATTAGGAGGGGAAATCACCACACGTCGTACTAGCTTAAAGTTTGCCTAATTCTGATTTAACTTTTTTAAAAATTTTATGTCACCACAGATCGTAGTAGTTAAAGTTTGCCTAATTCTGATTTAACTTTTTAAAATTTTAGACGGAGTTTGGATAATATCCGTTTGGTTCTTATTTTTTTAAAAAGATCTCAAGATAAATTTCAAGTTGGTATTGTGACAGCAAATTAGGTAAAAAGTGCAGGTCTAAGTAGAATAATTTTAAAAATTATACACATAAAACATAAAGACACATCTATATAAAATTGAAATATTATATGGTTAATTTTTTTATTAGTTAAAAAGTAAACCTTATTAATAAGAGAAAAATGAGTAAATAGAATGTATTTTTACCAAAATAGATTAATAAAATATACCTCATTCAGAATGAATTTTGATATTTATAGAAATATTTTTCTAAAATAATTATTTTTCGAGAGAGTTTAAAATGACGGAAAATTTAGATTAAGAGTTATATGTATATATACGTATGTCATTTAATTTTTATTTTGTTAATATAACTAATAATAAATAATGTAAAAATTTTGAAAGAAAACGAGAACAGGACTAAAAAATATGTTTATATTTTATAATAAATAAATATATGTGGGGTGTGCTTGGACATGGTTGATACCTTAATTTTAAATTCGGATCAAAATTTCTAACTTAGCTTTATATCGAGTAAAAAAATATCTCGGCCGGCCGAAAATAGTTAAGAAAACAGACGGGTCACGGATTGATCGGCATCCCATTCTCACTCTTGGTATCAAATAGGCGTGAATCTTACAAGTGCAATTAGTGTCCATTGCGTTCTGTTATCAGTATTCTCCAGCGATACCCCATTTGTAAATGATTTACTTTACCAACTTGTATTTTGTTCGGTTTTCGGCCGGCCCTAATACCTGACATAGGGTTGGTTCTAATTATTTTCTAGATTGCATTCAGCTGGAGACACTCTCCACATGGTTTGAACCTTAAATTTCTAGTACATGCTGGAATGTGGAACCAATTGGTCTATCCCCAGGCTACAATTCGGTTCTTGTTCTAAACAGGCTCTTTCGAGACCACTGATAGCAACATGTAATCATATGTATCAAAACAAAATACACGTTAGCAAAATAATGTCGATAGTTTCCAATAAAAATAATTAATTATTTATTAAAACAAATATATGTAAAATAGTAGGAATTTTATTTTTCTCATTTAGTATCTATACATAAATATAATGATAACGTTATACTCACGCAATATAGAGGCTACCTATCCACCTAGTTCTCTATACGCGTTAATTCTGGTTGCCTAGGTTTTATCCCTTATCTTATTTTATTTGGGAGGGTTAATAATTTTTCGCCTCTATCTGTACTCATTGGTAAGTTTTTTAATTTTACCTTAGTCAGTTTAGGGTAATGGTAAATCTTACCTTAATTAGTTTAGGATAGTACCATTACGTACTAATGGGTACTTTATCCAAGTTGAACCCTTACCGGAACTATTCTTCTTTAGATTGGTCAAACGTGTTTCACCAATCAAGTGAGAATTGTCTTAATTTTGTTTTAAAATTTCAAATATAAAAAATTTACATATATGAAAACACCATTATTGGCCCCACATAACAGCGTAAAAATTAAAAATAAGCATTGTACTAGATAGTTATCCAAGAAAGCTTAGGTAAGAAACTAGTTTACTCCTCTTCCCATATATTTTTAAAAAATGAGTTGATATTTTAATTACCTAACTACTATAATTTTTCACATTTACACTTATATTGAATCATTTTCACTTTTCCAAAATACTTCTTTCCCTTTTTTCTCCCTATCCACATTACTAAACTAACACTAAAAATATATATTTCTTGCATTATAGTTGAAAATACAACATAACCTTAAGAACCTGAATAATTTTTTGTTTTGAAAAAATTTCTCACATTAAAAAATTATTAATGTCTTTTACAATTTAGCCAGTTACCACAAAAAAAATTTTAAAATTAATTTGGTAATAAACGTATTTTAAAATTAATTAACACTATCATTGTATTTTATGCATGATAAAGAAGGGCTTATGCTAGGTAAATTATTAATGCAATAACCAATGACTTTCTATGTTGTCGCAATTCAGTTAAAAGAGCCTCATATTGGGATTCAGAGAGTTTGATATTAATTATGACAGGATAAGTGGAGTCAAGGCCAAGGAAAGTATACTTGAGGATTTTAGAAAGAGATTTAAGTTCTACCTTTAGTGCTTCTTCCTTTAGCTGCATCGATGTCAATAAAGTGGCTTTTGCGTCTAGATTTTCACAATTAGTGGTGGCCGAAGAAATAAGTGAGCTTTTGTCCAAGAGAGCTGAACAAGCAAAAGTTCAGGATTAGAATTTTTAATTTTTGTACCTTGAATGATACATACCTTCATTGGGTTGCCTTTTTCTACAATCAGTAGAGGGTCAATAATGTTGACTCGTAGGTAAGAATTGTCAATTGACAGATGCTTTGTGGCTTCAGAAAGGTTGAACTTCACTTTTTATCTTTAACTATTAAAGAAAGTTGACCATTCTTGACATCTATAATGGCTGCAGCAGTGACTAGGAAAGTTCGTCTAAGAATGATGGGAATTTGATAGTCTTCCTCCATGTTAAGGATTAGAAAGTCGACAGGAATCAACAGTTTGCCGACTTTTAGAGGTACATCTTCAAGAACGCTGACTGCAAATTTAATTGATCGATGGGCAATTAGAATGATATAGAGATGGGTTTTGGATCTCCCATGTTCAACTTTTTACAGATGGATAAAAAGGTTGGATTTACACTAGCTCCGAGATCACATAAGCCTTACTGATTTGAATATTCCCAAAAGCACAAGGAATGGAGAAATTCCTAGAATCTTTAAGTATTTCAAGTAGCTTATTTTGTAGGATGGCCCTGTACTCGGTGAGTGCAATCAATGATTCCATGCTCCTCGAGCTTTCTTTTATTGGACAATACTCTTTTAGGAATTTTTCATAAGTTGGCATCTGAGAGATTATGTCAGTGAATGACACACTGATTGATGGTTCTTGAGTGTTGAAATAAATTTTTTGAATTGCTTTTGAAGTTTTTCCTGTCTTTGCTTTTGAGGGAAGGGAAGAGGAGGTTAATAAGGATGTGGCAGGACGTATGGCTTTTCACCATTGGCTCAGGTTGTGGCTCCTCTTCTTGCTCTTATACTTGTTCGGCCTCCTTTTTAGTGTCAATTTGAGATGGTTGAGGTGGTTTGAGCTATTTTCCACTTCATAAAGTGACCGCTTGCACTTGTTCTCTAGAGTTTACTTCAAGCTGACTAGGGAGTTTGCCTTGTTCTTTATGGGATGAGGCGGTGGCTTGTTAAGCAATGTAGTTTTAAAGCAAATTAATGTGAGGTTTGCATTTGATCCAATCTTTCAAAGATTTACCAAGAAAGATATTAGAGGATTGTGCTAAAGGTGGTATAGGTAAAGCATGTTGAGTTTGATATGACAGCGGGTTTAGAGGTATTCTTGAGAAACCAGGTGGCTTACTGTCTTAAGCATAGTTCTGTGTATTCGACTGGTTTGTCAAAGAGAAATTAGTGTGGTTTTTCCATCCATGGTTGGAGGGATTCAAGTAAGGGTTACCATAGGTGCGAGTATCAAATTGGTTTTTTATTGCATTGGTCTTCTTGCTTGTGGTGTCCTGGATGACAAAACTAAACTTAGACATGTAGTGGGAAACTCCATAGATCTCATATGAAATTTTTCAAGAAGAAAATGCACTTCGGTCCATGGATTCCTGCTTCTTTTGCTATAATCACTGGTCAAGATTCACATGAAGAGAATTCATGGATTCGATATCATATATACTACCTTGTTGAGAGGATCTTCAAATATCATTGTATTGAGAGTCATAAAGGGTCAAATCATCAAGGAGTTTTAAAGCCTCCTCGTCAATAAGTCATATGAATCGGCCTCTGGCAGCTGAATTAACAATACTTTGAGTTGGTTTGTCGAGTCTATTGAAGAAATTTTCTATGATATCACCTTGAGGGATGCCATGATGTGGACACTTGTACTACAAGTCTTTCATTCTTTTCCATGCATCAAAGAGGGTTTCACCATTTTTTTGGATGAACTGATTAATTTCATTTCTGATCTTCCTAATCTTGGTAGGTGGAAAGAATTTCTCTCAGAAGGCAATAAAGAACTTGTCCCATATATTGAAGGTGTTGAGTGGCATAGAAAAGAACCACTTGCTAGCCCTATTACGAAGAAAAAATGAGAAGAGTTGGAGACAGATTACCTTATGTGGAATTCCTTGGACCTTTATTATATTGCTTAGCTACAAGAACTTAGTGATTTGTACATTGGGGTTTTCAGATAATAATCCTGCAAATTGATCTTGTTGGACCATTTGGATAAGTCCTGGTTTGAGCTCAAAGTTTCTTGCATTAATTTTTGGTTCTACTATGCATGATCGAAATTCTTGAGGGTTTGGACGATTCTGATTGTTGATAGTTATCCTTTTTAGAGGAGAGTCATTCTCAGCCAGGCCTTCCTCTTGCTCTTGCTGTTGTAGGTTTGGATTGTTGAGTTCCACCATAGTTTCTTAAGAAGATTACTATTTTTTGTATTCACAAACTCTTCTCCTAAATGAACATTTAATCTTAAGGTTAGCAGTAAAGAGTTTTTCAGCTAATTATTTTGCAAAATTTTGAGTATACAAGTGCATACAAAGATTAACTAGCTAGTTTAGGAAAGATAAAACAAATAAGAAAGGGAGATGGAAGAAAAAGAAGAGAATAGATAGATACAAGAGAAAGAACGTAGAAAGAGAAAAACAATAGATAGAAAGAAAACAATAGAGAAAAGAAAAGAACAAAGAAAGCATCTAAAAATAAAATTTAAAATAATGTTGAATTTTCCAGCAACTGTGCTAAAATACTTATTCGCAATTTCACCGCAAGTGCACAAGTCGTAGATTGTAGTATATAAATTATCGACGCACGAAGAATTCTGGACTATAAACTTTATTTTTAAATGCTTTTGTGTTGAATATAAAAAGAACAAAGTAAATGAAATGGAATAAAATGTAGAAAAGTGGAAAGAGCTAATAAAATTGAAAACCAGAATGGGTAGTAAAAAAATAAAATTGCAAATATCTAGAGTCTAGGGTTTCACATACGACTTTTGTAACGGGTAGTGACATAATTATTTAATTTGAATATTATTTATTAAAAGAAAACAAATTCTAATTTCTCAATGCATATTTTCTTGAAACCGACAAGGCGTAGCCTAATTTTCTTAATCACTTATTCTCATAGGATTAAGTTAATTAAAATTCATAAAGTTCTCTGGGTGTTCATAGAATTCCTTAATATATCATACCTATTCTTATAGTCTTCGATTTTCAGATTTAATATCTTGATTATTGTGTATTAGATTTTCACATTTCGTTCCATCACTTAATAAACCTGGTTTTGTATCTTCTTCTTTTTTGTCTACAAGCATCCCATCCCCTACTTAATCCTCATCATTCGAGATTGGTGAAGTAAATGGCACATGGCTTTGATTGGTGATGTGCAGGAAGGCAACGACGGTGATTCTCGCTGTCGGTTGAGAAGAGAGAAGGACGAATCCTGATGTTGCGCGGCAGCATTGGAGATCGGCTTCTGTGGGTAGATCTGTTCAAATAAAAAAAAGAGACGACTAAATTTGATGGGTTTGGATGGCCAAATCTGGGTGTGATTTTTTGGGCAGCGAGGAGACAACTGGAGTGGCGTCTTTGTGCCGCCTCGTAAGTCTTGGCCGAAGATGGAGGAGCTAACGCGGTTTGTGCCTTGTTGTGGGGTTTCTCCGTTTTGAAGAAGAACAAAGAAGGTACCTGGTTCGTTCCTGTTTTGAGAAAAAGGAAGAGATGCTTTGTGCATGGAGATGCATGGTAGAGAATACATGCATTGGATAATGATTGCACTTGTAGCGCATGGTGGAACATTGAAGCTGTGCACATGTGGTTTGATAGGATAATTCTGGAGCCCGTTTTGAGTGATCCATGTATGGATTTCTATGATTTTAGGTGCTCTAAATGCAATAGTGATGTCTGTTTGGGCAGATTTTGCTTCAATTGTGCGGATCAGATGGGTATGCAAATCAAAGTGGTTGATTTTGCATATAGATGCTTCAGATCTAGGTGGAGTGAGTGGACTTCACGGAACAACTGATGTTCTATATTTATATGGAGATCTAGGAGAGATGAGGTGTTTTGCTTCTTGTGGGTCGTGTAGATCAAGAGGATTTTAAATCGTTGGATGTGATCAGGTTAGATCACGGAGATTAAGGTTGATCGGAATAAATCGAGTTCGATTTATTTTGAGGCAACACCTCGGGAGTAGATCTTTTGATAATTTATGGTTGTGCTGCTGCTGAGGTTACGTAGAGAGCACATGGAGATACATTGGGTTTTCCTAAGCTCTACAATGAATGGTAGCTATGAGATCTTGAGAATTCATTGACATTGGATCGTGGAGAGCCTAAAGAGTCCAGACAATGGGATGGGGTTGAAAAATATAATGCAATTCATTTCATTTGTACCTGATGCATAATCTATTGCAAGATTGATGCCATGGTGCAGAGTGAAGCGCGTGTAAGCATAATTTAAGCCAAGGTAGAGATTAGTTAGGTATCTTGTACTTTGCGTATCTTAGTTGAGTAAAGATGGAATTGCGTATGAGTTACGCAAGTTGTACGAGAGAGTTATAAATAGACATGTGGTTTATAGGGTTTGAGTATCACAAAAAGTGGAGAGAGTGTACAATGAGAGATTCTCAGAGAGAGGCGGTTTGTTGCGTGCGGGAGGAAAGTTTGTAATCATTTGGTGATTAATTAATTCCTCTTTTCTCCCGTAGGATAGGCTTGGAGCCCATCCACGTTATTCTCTACGTTCTGCGTGTGCTCGCATCATGATCTCAATCCTAACAAATAAGTTAATTATATAGTTAATTGTGTAAAATTGATTGAAAAATATGTTAATTGTATAAGAACATGTGAAAAACTGATTAAAACTAAGATAGTTAAAAAATTTTAATTTGAAAAAAATTAAATTAAACAAACATGCCCCATGATTCAGACATCGAGAATGAATTTCGGGCATCTAGACCATTTTAGCCACGTCGCGAGTTAGGACTGAGGTGAATCTTCGCATACAATCCAAGTTCATTAGGCGTTCGACACATGACCGCCAGATCAAACAGAGTCTTTAAGCCTCTTGATTTGACTAATAAAGTAACCAGTGGAAAGTTATTTGAAATGAGAAAAGGAGGTTACTGATCACTAGGGCAATTTGGCGAATCAGTTTCAGCCTTGCAGGCATCTCTGTCCAAGGTAGCTGGAAAGCCTCTGCATTTGATGACGTCTAATAATCTCATCAGGCCAGTGTTGATGGTGAAAATAGCGAGATGATCCCTAGGGCCATTCTTTCCTTCACCACGAGAGAGTAAAATCAGAGAAGTTTGATCCATTTGAGGAGTTCTCAGCCAATTTTCGCAAGTAGCTGAATAGGGATTGGAATCCTTCTGGGGTCACGATAGCTGAACTGCCTCCCTCTGTGGACTGGTGGTGATTTTCTGGCAACATGCTGAATATTGTCGCAGGTTAGAAGAATGTGAAAAAGGTGTGCTAGGAAAGGAATGGCTTTTTGTGCGGTTTCCCATAGATTATGTCCAACTGTAATATCGAAAATTAGATTTTGGGGCGTGTTTAACAATTGACAGAACATGTAAAGTTAAAACTTTTCAATCTAAAATTTTTCACTTTCCACAACTATCGTATTTTTAATCATTTTTTTACATTTTCTTATATAATTACTTTATTTTTTAATTATTTCTATATGACTATCTATACAACTAACTTATCTATTTTAACTTTATCCTCTGTAGTATTCATCATTACCCCTATTATTTCACTTTGACAACTTTTACTCTCCAAAATTTTTCATCAAAAGTTTTATTTATTAACAAACACACTCTTACAATAAAATTAAGGAAAATGAGAAAATGCAAGGAAAGAAAAGTATAATGCAGCACAAAAGTGGGCGGCCAGTTGCCATTTTACATCACGTTTATACAGGCTATTATTTGGCATTCAGTCGGAATAGCCGGTCTCCTATGAGAATAAGTTTTCCTCCGCTTTCCTATGGCCACGTCTCTGCTGTTAACATGCCACGTTTTTACCAACTCGTTGCCACGAACCCTTCACTTTCTCGCCATGATTCGGTCCGATGACAGCTGCAAAATCCACACGCTACGTATGTGCTGATGGAATCTAATATGCACTACCTTCGATTTCGCCCAAATTCTTGAAACACGGTTATTAACAAGTTCCAAGCACCGAAAACATTTTCGTCGTCACTATCGGCCGTATTTGATACATCCACTTGTAAACCTTTGACTTCATGTCCTTCTGGGGGCATCTCCAGCTTCTTGCATAGATTTATATTCAACCGCAGAAGGACGGGCATTGCTCCTTGCCCAATTCTCAGCTTCTCCAAATCCGGCAAGCCTTCCAGTAGCAAATACTTCAGGCGAGGAAAACCATTCGGTGGGCAAGTCATCTCCTTCCCCACATACGATCTTCTCAGCAGTTTGAGGACGCAGAGGTTTGGCAATTTGCTCAGCGTCTGGAAAGCTTCTTGGCCTAGATCGCAGTAGGCCAGGCTGAGCTTCGTGAGGTTGACTGGAAAATGATCAGGTGAATCAGGCAGTTTCTCTATTGGCCCGTGAAGCGACAGCTTGCGCAGATTGACGAGGCGCCTCAAAGGCTCCAACGGAGGAATTTTGATATCTTGCCTTTGGATCTTTGGGAAAGCTGCGGTCGTGATGGACAACCGCAGAGAATGAAGAGACTCCAATTCAGCAATAGATCTACAATACTGGGGAAATTGTATTCGGGCATCAGTTGTGGGGTGCGCTTGCGGGTCGAAAGACAGGCCTAATTTTTTAAGCTTGCAGAGCTTTCCCAAGCTAACATCAACCCATTTGCCCACCTTGAGATTTGTGAGAGTGGAGAGGCTGTCTATCAGCTCCAGCCGCGGTTGGCCTTGAAATTCATGGCCTCCATAGCCGAAAACGGCGCTGGATTTAAGCTGCAGATGTTTGAGATGCTGCAGCTTGTCGATGGAGTTGGGTATTTCCATAGGATTAATAGAGTGGCAAGCAAGAGTCTGTAGACTGCGAAGATTGGCTATGGATGGGGGGAGGTTCTGCAGGAAGGTGTCGGTGCATCCAAGATATCGGAGGTGGATGAGACGGCCAATTTCGTTGGATACCTTTTCCATTCTCACTTTTTGCAAGTCCAACACCCTCAGCAGCTGGAAACGATGGTAAACAACCTTCTGCTGCTCTGCTCCCAATTTCTCCATTCCCGGCGGATACACGAAAACAGAGCGAACAAGTTCTGCCGCCGAAGCTGCGATGCGCCGGCGCAGGCTCGTGATGTACTCTTCTACAGAGCTGCAATGAATGGCCAGCCGACGAGCTTTTATATTTCTGGAGGATGATGAAGATAAACTAGCAACCTGCGAGAACCTATCTTCCTCTGCTTCGGACACCGACAAATCGCGCAGTCGATCATGAACACGGAAGCTTTTGATTCCTCCTCCGAAGGAGGTGCTCTGCTCTACTCGAATCAGACTTCTTTGGGCCAATGCCTTGAGATAATCTTTCCCTACTTCTTCCATCGTTGCATCACCTCGCTGTTGCTGCAGTAGGCCTTCTGCAGCCCACAAACGTATCAGCTTCTTCGCATTGAAGACGTGATCCTCGGGGAAGATGGACAAGTACAGAAAACAGGGCTTCAGCTCGTATGGGAGATCCCTGTAGCTCATGTACAAGATTCCGGAGATTGCCGCCTCTCCCTCGCCCAGCTGCCAGCTGATGGTCTTGCTCGCGCGTTTCCACTCCTCCTCGTCTTTTCCGGCCAACACCCCTCCAATCGCAACTATTGCGAGAGGCAAGAAATCGCATTTTTTCACGATTTCTCTTCCTATTGCCTCCAGCTTATTCTCTTTGGGCGACTTTCCCCAGAATGCCTTTTTAGACAACAATTTCCAGCCCTCGTCTTCTTTCAAGAGCCGCAGCTCATTTGGCTTGCTGAGCAAATCCGCATGCAAAGCCACAGATTTGTCGCGGGTTGTGAGGACGACCCTGCTTCCATTGTTTGAATCCGGAAACAGAACCACTAAATCATCCCACACCTCCTTCTTCCAAACATCATCCAGAACTACAAGAAACCTTTTTAGACTCAGCAAACTCACTATCTCGTTCCTCAGCTGCTCCTGATTGCCATCGTTTTCCACTTTGAAAAGTTGCTTGTGTACAGATCTGTAAATATCTTTCACGTCGTACTGCTGCGAAACAGTCACCCACACCCGCACGTCCAAGTGCTTCTTGACGAGGTCATTGTGGTAGAGGGCGGCGGCGAGGGTGGTCTTGCCCAGACCCCCCATCCCCACCAGAGAGAAAACGCAGCGCCTCTGCTCGTTGCAGGTCAGCTGCCGAATGAAATCTGGGAGTTCATTTTCAAAGCCAACGAAGTCGTTTGCTTCTCCTTGTCCTGACCCATATGATCCGTCCTGGGGAGTCGACAGTCTCCCCCGGTACTGATCGAGTATTGCAGAGTTGCTGCTGTTGCTGAATTCGATGCCATAAGTTGCTCGACTCTCGGAGATTGAAGCGAGTTGGAGTTTCATTCGTTGGACTCGAGAGGCTACCTGATGGCATGCTGAGAGCTCGTTAAAGATGAAGAGAGCCCTCTTGAACCAGCCCCAGCATCCTGTTGCACTCCGAACGTAATCGATTCTGAGGAAGAAGATGTCTATGGCGTCCTCTGCAAAGTGGGCCACGTCTCTCACCTCCTGCCTCCAATTCTTCACTCTCTCATTCATTTCAATCTTCCCATCCGCATCTTTCAAGAAGCACTCAACCCTCCGAAATTCCTTCTCCACCCACTCGATCTGTTCCTCCACTCCCTGCAGCAGGATTATTTCATCCGCCAGCGAGTCCCGGATCTTATGAACCAGGAATGAAACGGCTGACTCAACAACAGCCATTTTCCTTGCTTACGTTTCTTTCGTACCAATATCCAAATTCAAATCGCTAGCTTCGCACCCAAAACCCCACTCTTACGAACCTTTCTCTCTCATATATAGCAATAGCACCCAAAATCCCATTCTCACTCGCCCACATTTTTTCTCAACACCCAAAATCCCACCCCCCACCCCAAACTCAGAAACCCTTTTGTTTCTCGAGATCCACTTCCACGCACTTTTTTCCCTTCTCCCTCATAAGCCCCCGAAATCCCGCCTCAGCCCTTCATGTCATTGTATTGCCTTTTGATAGTCCGGACGTGGCTCTATTCAATGGAGAGATGCAAGGTGTAACCGGGACAAGTCAAAGTCTAACAGGATCTTAACTTCCTAACTCCGAGGGCGTGTTTGTGTAGAACAAAAAATTTTTAATTTAAAATTTTCATTTTTTATAATTATTTATTTATATATTTCTATACAACTACTTGATTTATTGATAATTTCTATATAACTACCTACACAACTAATATATTTTAACTTTAATATCTTATTTCTCATTTTTTTAATCTCACTTTTATTTCTTATTGTTATATCTATCATATTACATAATTTTCTACCAATTTAAAAATTTTTACACAAAAAACTTTTATTCGAAAGTTTTATCACTTCCCAACACTTTTCATCCAAAACCTTCAAAGGTTTTTTTTTTTTTTTCCACTTTCCATCCAATTATAAAATCTTCAATCCTCCTGATCTATCTATCGAATCATTTATGACCCGCTTTTCATATCAAGTTATAATCGAGTCGTGAAAGAGTTGGAAATACGCAGCCGATAAATGCCAATTAGATGTAATAAATCTATTAAAAAATAATAAATCTTAATAGTGTAGAATCAGAAAAACAATCGAGATAATTAGTCCAAATCTCAGCACTAAATAATGTAAACTTAATAACTATTGTTTTTGTTGTTTTAGATTCAGTTATAGATAATCAAGAAACTTGAGGTACAGCACTTTGTTGAAAATTAATGGGTATGGTGAGTTAAATAAATTATTTATTTTTTTATAGAATAATCTTCGATTTCTCAGGTTGAGCTTGGTCCAACCTTACAAGGAGCTTAGCGCTCGTTTTTTCCATTCATAAAACTAAACCCAAGATTAAGAGTAATCGAGCTCTTTACAACTTAAACCAATAAATCATTTATTTAGTTTTTATAAAAGGCTTGTATAGCCAGACACTAAGACCAATCCAAAGAGTCCTCGACAAGAGGAGGCGAGGGAGTTAGACCTAGTAGAATATTATTTAATTAACGATTGGCAATCTTTACATAAAGATTTAGAGATACAAGTGGGGTAGAAATCCTACCGCACATGAACAACCTCGATGGCTGTTAACGTAAATTACACGAAGTCATGAGCCACTAAATTCTCTTTTCTTAGAATATGAGAGAAGAGGTAAGAGAAAAAGTTTGGAATGAAGAATCTTATCTTGCCAACGAAATGTCCTAAGTATGAATAAGTCAACTCAATAAATCATTTGTTGAGTTGACTAACTGAAAAAAATCGTGAATTATCTATTTCACCCAACCCCTAATTCAAAAATATGTAGCATATTCAAATCACGAGTTGCCAGGTTTCCAGTTGTACTCTTAGAGAAATGTTTGGAGTGCCCTTAATGGGTTGAAAATATGGTAACTGTATTTTGTACGGTTTAGATGTTGAAAATATAATTTTAAATTGATATTTAAATTAAAAATTTTATTACATTAATCTTTTGCTATTTTTCGATGAGACACATATAGTTAATTGGGCTCCACTTGCAACATACTACGCTGGAATTATGGTGCATTCTACTACACTTTTTTTTGTAGCAACTATGCTTGATTTTTTATATATATATTCAGGTGCAGCGCTACTACACCATAGTGCTAAAATGAGCCCCACATGATGATCAAATTATAATCTACTTCATCTATTGTATTTAGAATAATGTATTCTATTAACATATCAATTTTCATCCCAATCGAATATGTGTATGGACCCCATTTAAAAATGGTACAAATTCAACGTAATAAAATAATTTAATATAAATAACAATTTTAAAGTAGTTTTTTCAATATCGAAACCATCTAAAGTATGATTTATACATAGATAAATGATTTTAAAAAAATTCATTGCATTTTAATATGTGTAGGGCCCTTTTTTGGACAACTGCACTGCTATTTTGGTGCATTGACAATGTACTGGAACAACTCTCATATATATACATAAAATACTTCATCAATACAACCAATTGTATTTTACAACTGCTAGATTTTTTTTCATTTTCAATTTGTTCATTAATGGTGTATTTGGAAAATGATAAAACTTTTGGATGAAAAATCTTTTTTGTAAAAGTTTTGAAATGAGAGAAAATGACGAAATATAATAGGTGTAATAATAAGGAGTAAATAGAATGAAGTTAAAATAAATAGATTAGTCGTGTAAAACTAATTGAGAAGTAGGATTGTTGTATAAAAAAATATAAAGAAAAATAGGATAGTTGTGAAGAGTATAAAGTGTTAGATTGAAAAATTTTATTTAAAACGTTTTGTGTTGCCAAATATAGCCTATGTTTTAAAAAAATTATTTAGCTAATGTATAATAAATCAAGTGAATTGAAAAATTTTATAATCAATAATCTTTAAAAATATAATTATAAATAACCTCATGCATTTACACTTGTTATGAGTCGTAATACAAATCCAAATAATATGATTTTTCATTTCATGTAAATATAAATGGAGTAAAATATGTAGATAACTTATATTTAAAATAAAACATCAAAAATAATAATTATTCAATGGGTTGTATATTACAATTTGGTTATATTGAAGAAATCATAAATACGCACACATAAAGAGTTATGGTCTTCTTAGCTTGAGCCCAAATTCATATTTTTTATTTTTTGCTTTTTACGAAACTCTTAATTTAGATTTATTTACCTATAATTAAGTTTTACCATTTTTGGACATATATTTTTATTTTTAAATATGGAGGTATTTTAATTAACAATATAAATTTTTTTAAATACTCTAATGTTTAAAACTCCAAAATATATATTTTATTTTTTTTCTTTTTAATACATACTTGGACAACTGATATTACAATGAGATATGTTCCATAACCTTACAACATGGAGAAAATTCTTACAAACTCCCATCACTTTGGGAAAATTGTACCCTTCATGATAATAACTATAAGGATAAGGGTGGGGAGGATTGAACCTCTTGCACATACCATTGCATTACAGTGACAATCACAAAATATATATATATATATATATATATATATATTAAGGAATGATAAATTTTGAT
>JAXCLR010000001.1:8301637-8321787 GCA_035584095.1 Annona squamosa
TGCCGAAGCTGGGGAAGGAGGCCGCCGCCAAGGCCATCAAGGAGTGGGGCCACCCCAAATCGAAGATCACCCACCTCATCTTCTGCACCACCAGCGGCGTCGACATGCCCGGCGCCGACTACCAGCTCACCAAGCTCCTCGGCCTCTGCCCTTCCGTCAAGCGCCTCATGATGTACAAGAAGGGCTGCTTTGCCGGCGGCACTGTCCTCCGCCTCGCCAAGGACCTCGCTGAGAACAACGCTGGCGCCCGTGTCCTAGTCGTCTGCTCTGAGATCACCGCCGTCACCTTCCGTGGGCCCTCCGACACACACCTTGACAACCTTGTCGGGCAGGCGCTCTTCGGGGACGGCGCCGCTGCACTGATCGTCGGCGCTGACCCTACCCTATCGGAGCGACCCTTCTTTCAGATGGTCTCGGTAGCGCAGACCATCTTGCCGGATTCCAACGGGGCCATCGAGGGGCACCTCCGGGAGGTGGGGCTCACGTTCCACCTCGACAAGGACGTGCCCGGGCTTATCTCGAAGAACATTGAGAAGAGCTTGGTGGAGGCCTTCCAGCCGCTGGACATCAGCGACTGGAACTCCATCTTCTGGGTGGCGCACCCCGGCGGGCCGGCGATTCTTGACCAGGTGGAGGCAAAACTGGGGCTGAAGCCGGAGAAAATGAGGGCGACGAGGCACGTGCTGAGAGAGTACGGCAACATGTCCAGCGCCTGCGTCTTGTTCGTCCTTGACGAGATGAGGAAGAAGTCGGCGGAGGAAGGTAAGGCGACGACCGGCGAAGGGCTGGAGTGGGGGGTGCTTTTTGGCTTCGGCCCAGGGCTGACGGTGGAGACGGTCGTCTTGCACAGTCTCCCTGTTCCCATTGCAAGTAGTTAGCAACCAGATGATGATAATGGGGAAATGTTTCTAGTATCTTGTTACAACATGGATCGTGTTTAATTAGTCTTTTAAAAAGAATGCATGGATGTCGTGTGTAATTTTCATTTTAATATCCAAGAAAATTTTAATGTTTTTACTTTCTAGTGAAAAGGCCAAGAACGTAGTGAGTATATATTTAATACTTATATCAAAGGATGCAAGATTTTAGATGGAATCTATAATTGGTAAGAGAACGTCATAATGTATAGTTGGAATGGAAAAAATTATATTGAAAATATAAAATATTATATTAAAAATTAAAAAAATTATTTTAAGAATTGAAAAAATTATCTTCGTAACGTAGAAATTAACAGATTCCATCTAAAACTTCGATAGACTGATACAACTGGAAACCATGTGGAATTGTTAAAATTGGCTCTCTTTGTCAGTTACTGATCTTTAAGAATGGATAGCCTAGATGTTGGAGGATTGTAGGACAATTGTATCAACAAATTGCAGATATATGCACAGGATTACAGAGTCCGTTAAAGGATAACACTGCTAAGTGCGAGCTACTAGGAATATTTGTCTTCTTCTATCTGGACGACCCATATGTTTCTGAGATTATGACTAGGGCAGATAGCCTTTCAATCTCCTCTACATTCCTATTCACTCCAAATTAATATACCCTCGAAAACAAGCCTTCTGGGTGGTGTCAATGCTTGGTCATGGAATGACCTTACCAAACTCTTCCTGCAAATGGGAGATGTCTCCCGGCAACCAATTTCCAACTGATTATTTACCATCCCACTTGCATGAGGAAGGCTCAGTACCTTTGATAGATCAATCCGGTTGAAAAGGCAATGTCCTTGGTACCAGAATAAGCAAAAATAACTTCGTCTTTGTAATCGGAATTCAAAATAATTTCCAACTTAGTGTATCGAATGAAACATATTGATCCAAAACTTTCCAAAATTGTGGAATTATCTTCATCAGTCACCAATTTATAGGAATGGGAAGACTTGATAGTGGAACTTCATTTCTCCACCTGTACTTGAAGATTTGTAGGCCACCTACTGCTGTCTAGTCTCAGGTTTGTAAGAAATAATGCTGTCTAGGAAGGGGCCCAACCCAGGGAAAGCATTCCCCAATAAAAAAAAAAAAAAGAAGTAGAGGCACTGTGTTAATTTTACTGTGTAAGTATATTCGTTTAAAAACGTGAGTATATTTAATTTTTTAATAAAATTTCTATTATATATATACAAAATCTCAATCTATTCCATTCATTTACTGGATCAACTACTAAAATATATGTAGACATAATTTTTCATTATTTGATATTTTAAAAAAATATTTATGTACAAAAAATTATTTTTAATAAGATTTTATTATAATTGGTAAAGTTGAAAAATGTATTTTATATAAGGATTTATGTTATATTATTTAAAGTTTATGTAATTAAGGTACTCTCAAAAATAATAATTTTGATATTTATTTCTGATTATTTGAAAATTTAATAATATTTTTTATTTTTCATATATTACAGAATTTAACTGCATCAAACAACATCTAACGACATCCAACAACACGTAATAACATCTAACAACATCTAACCGAATCTAACGACATATAACATCATCTAACTTTTGATATTAATAAGTTAATCCTAATTTAACACCTATAATATGATTCTAAGCCTCTTATAAGATCATTTTTACCTTGATTATAGAATTTGAAACTCAGCTAATAGGATTTAATGAAATTCACATTATCTAATTGTATATAACAGCATCTAACGACATCTAACAGTATCTAACAACATCTAACTTTTGATATTAATAAGTTAATCTTAATTTAACACGTGTGATATGATCCTAAGCCCCTTATATGGTTATTTATACCTTAATTACAAAATTTAAAACCTAGATAATATGATTTAATGAAATCCACGTTAATCTAATAGTATCTAACAACATCTAATTACATCTAACGACATCTAACAGCATCTAACGACATCTAACAGCATCTAACGACATTTAACAACATCTAACCGGATCTGACGACATCTAACTTTTGATATTAATAAATTAATCATAATTTAACACTTGTAATATGATCTTAAACCCCTTAAAGGTCATTTATACCTTAATTACAAAATTTAACAGCAAATAATAGGATTTAATGAAATACACCTAAATTTAACGGCATCTAACAACATCCAACTGTATCTAATAACATCTAATGACATCTAACAGCATCTAAGCAGATTTATCGACATCTAACACATCTAACTTTTGATATTAATAAGTTAATCCTAATTTAACACATGTAATATAATCCTAAGCCCCTTATAAGATCATTTATACCTTAATTACATAATTTAAAACTTAGATAATAGGATTTAATGAAATCTACCTTAATTTAACTGCATCTAACAGTATCTAACGACATCTAACAGTATCTCATCGGATCTAACGATATCTAACAACATCTAACTTTTGATATTAATAAGTTAATTCTAATTTAACACTTGCAATGTGATTTTAAGCCCCTTATAAGATTATTTATACCTTAATTATAGAATTTAAAATTCAGATAATATGGTTTAATGAAATTCACCTAAATCTAATATCATCTAACAACATCTAATTGCATCTAACAACATCTAACTAGATCTAACGACATCTAATAGCATCTAACAATGTCTAACCAAATCTAACTTTTGATATTAATAAGTTGATCATAATTTAACACTTGTAATATGATCCTAAGCCCCTTATAAAGTCATTTATACATTAATTATAGAAGTTAAAACCCAAATAATAGGATTTAATGAAATCCACCTTTCTAATAATATCTAACAACATCTAACAACATCAAAACCCAGATAATAGGATTTAATAAAGTCCACCTTAATCTAATAACATCTAACAACATCTAACTTTTGATATTAATAAGTCAATTCGAATTTAATACCTGTAATATAATCCTAAATCCCTGATAAGGTCATTTATACCTTAATTACAGAATTTAAAACCTAAATAATAGGATTTAATGAAATTTATCTTAATCTAATGACATCTAACAATATCTAACTGCATCTAACATCATCTAATGACATTTAACAACATCTAATCGGATCTAACAGAATCTAACAGCATCAAATGACATCTAACTGAATCTAACTTTTGAATTTAAAATTTTAGTTAATAGAATTTAATGGTTGTAATTAAATTTAACGACATTTAACCGCATCTGACCATGTTTGACTGCATCTAACAATATTTTTGTAGAAAATATTATGTTTTACTAAGATTTCATTATAATTAGTAAAGTTGAAAAATAAATTTTATATTAAAATTATGTTATATTATTTAAAGTTCATATAAATAAGGTACTCTCAAATATAACAATTTCAATGTTTATTTCTGAATTTCTGATTTAACTAGATTTAACTAGATCTAATTAGATCTAACAGCATCTAATCAGATATAACTTAATCTAACCACATCTAACTGAATCTAACTGCATCTAACCACATCTAATTACATCTAATGTCATCTAATTTTAATATTTTTCAAAATATTTTAAATAAATTTATGTAGTTTGCAAAAGATATATACTTAATAATTTGTTATATAAGTTTGCAAACCTTGATTTTGTATTAAATAATTTTAAAACTAAATAAATATATGATGCTAAAATTTTAAAAAATATTAATTAATTTAAACAGAACAAAATAAAAATTTAAAGGAATATATAAAACTATAATAATTATTATATATGACTTTTTAAAAATAAAATTGTAGTAAATTATATCTATTTAATTATATATAATTGTAATTTAGATTTAATAATATAATTACATATGACTTTTTCAAACTAGTTTAATAATGATTAAAGCTTTAAACTGTAATTTAATTTAATAATGATTAAACCTTGACATTAATAATTGTCATAGTAAATTATTGAATTTCATAGATATAATTAGGTATTCCTATAAAAATAATTATTTTTTATCCTTCAATATAAATTTTATATTTTAAGATTAATTTAATTAAGTAAAAAATATAATATATAAATATTATACACTTATGAACTCAATTTGTAACCTTAACCAAAACAATTTCTATAGGTTTAATTTAGGATTGGTTTGGAATTTTAAAAATAAGCCTTACAGGAAAAATATCATTTAGTGATGCTCAAAAATTCTTCGCTAAATCCCAAAAACCGTTACTATAAGTTTGTTGCATCAATATCAACAACTTTTCAAACAGTGAGTAATAATACCGTGGGTAAATGGGTTTTTTGATGATTTTTTAAATTGTTAGTATAAATTATTTTCTAGTAACAGATATATATTGACGGTTTGTACTATTCGTATATAGTGACAATTATGATCCATCACTATAATTGTACAAAATGCTCATTTTATTTGTTTTTATTGATTTTTTTACATTTACTAACAATTTTTATCTGTCACTAAATCAATTATCCATAATAACTATTTTCTAAGGATAATTTTATCCAATAGTAATTATCATGATTTTTAGTGACAATTTCTAATGATGATTTATACAATAATTATTGCAATAATTTTTAGTGTCATTGCACTTTTATTAATAATTGAATTGTGATAGTTTTTATCCGCAAAATTAGTGTTATATATGATAGTATTTATTTATTCATATTTATTTGTCATATAAAATATAATGTTTATTTTACCACCTATATAATGCCATAAAATTTTAATAATTATTTTAATGCTGTTATTTTTTATAATCATCATAGTAGAAATAACTAGATTAGCAATCTTCTCATATATTTTCTCTCTATTGCTAAAAATAATACAAGCATACAATATTTCAAATGAATCATAAGTAATTTTCATTAATTATTAAAAAACAAAGATAATAAGATCTCAATTCTTAATCACTCACAAGTAAAATTCACAACATCGAAATATCCAAATTAAATAAAATGAAAATCTAATAAATATAAAAAAAATCTTCATCTCCTTCATATTTTGAATGAAAATCCGTTAGTGGTCATGATCCTAACATCATAAAAGATTATTAGATATTAAACTATTTAAGTGTAAATAATATTTAATTTAGTTTACGTATATAATTACCTTCTTGGTTAGAATGAAATTTGTCACGTTGATTTGAGTCATGCATATGCATGTTTGAAAAATTATGATAAGATCTTGAAATATTTGGAACCTATAAAATAAAAGTAAATATATTTTAAATTTTAAGATGGAATGATCATATTATTTTTATGTGTAATTATAATGAATAAATAAATAAATAAATAAATAAATTTACTTTTTCATGTTCATTGCTTTTGAATTAGGGATACACATTTAATACTTCAAGAATAGGGTTTGCCAGTCTTTGCTTTTTTACACGCGATACAACATCTAGCACTCCTGATAAAGTTAACGGTTTTTTCTTTAATTCATCAGTCTCTTCATTAGTCAATTGAGGCTTATTCCTTTAACTGTAGAAAATGCATCTCTACTCCAGTTGAAACACTCTTGTATGTTTTGAGATGATTCTTCTTTTTCAATAATTCTTACAATCAATGTAAGGTAAAAGAATTAATTTCATAAACAATATATACAAGATGTAATATTTAAATATAAGAAAAGCATAAAAATAAAATACAAAAACTTTGAACTCACAACAACTTGTGCAACTTGTTGATTTATTACTCTTTAATCCTTATGCATATGTTTATTTGTATAGAATTGAGCACGATTTGGTTGCACTCTATTGTTTTCTTTTGTTTACAAGAAATATAATATTCACACGATGTAAAAAATAAAATTTTAACTCTAGAATAAATTTAAAAAATCAAAAGTTTACCTATTCATCAATCCATCTTGCAAGTTTCTGTGTTCCTATGGTGTGAGGCTCTTTGTATTCTACTTGATTTTTCTTAGTTATTTCACTAATACTCTATAAACATAAAAGTAAAATGTTATATATTTTAATAACTGCATAAATTATAATGAACTTAAAATAATGTTAAACTAATACCTAGCATTTGTTAAGAATCATGGTGCACTATACTTGCCCATTGATTTTTTCAATCCTTTCCGGTACAAGTTCCATATTTATACTTTCTAACTTGATAACATCAAAATAAGCATACTTAAATGAATTCTTCCAACTTCTTCCCTTACTGTCAAGATTTTTCATTATTCATGAACGAATTTTATCTTTCCATGGTACAAATTTAAATTTTTTTGCAATAAAATTTTAAGACAATTATATCAATAAAATTGCTGTTTGCACATAGAAAAATATTTTTCCATGTAAGGATAATAAATTTCATCACAAACTAGAAATTTTCCATTACAAGAAATAAATTCAATAATGATAAATGATAAACTTTCACACCTGCACATTTTTTATTTGTTAATCTTTATACTTGTATGGTAACTTTTTTCAAAAAATAAAATCTAATAGGTACAAATTCAAGATTTCTTGCTAAATCACCTAAAAACTTAGTCAAGGTGGATGCTTCATCTCTAGTAGTCTGGCTTAAATTATTAAACTTAACAATAATTTGAGAATCTTCTTCAAAATTTCATACATCCCAAGTACATGTAGAACCCCTAGTTTTCCTATCAATTAATCCAACATAGTCATTTGCCTTATTAATTAAAAATAATTCTTTCATTATATATTACTTCATATGAAATTTACATGCTAATTGAGTCGCTAATTTATAGGGAATTTGTTGTTGATCCTCCAAAGATTCCTCAATAATATTTGAATTTGAGGTTTCTTACCCATTGTTCTCTAGAAATATTCAAGCCCTTCCTTTTTAGCATTGGATGACTAGAAAATAGAAAGAAAAGATAAATTAAACTGATTAATTGCTAGATCATATTATAAACAATACTAATTTTTATACTATCGTAAATAATATTCAAACACTTACTTTTTGTAATTTCATTGATTAAAAAACTTTTTTCTCCTCCGGTTGATGCTCAAACATTTGTCATTTGACATCTCCATCATCCAATGGCCTTATCCGCCCAATCCAATGATAATTGAGATACCATGAACGTTATTTTTAATTATTTTACCAAACTTACCATGTTATATCAAAATTCATTAAACTAACATAAATATAATTTTTTCATGTATTTTTCTTTCCACCTTGCCAAATAGACCCACGTTATATCTTCATTAAATTGATATAAATATGATTATGGTAGGTAATAAATAATCCCTTTTGAAAAGGAATCTTATAAGAGTAAAATTACAAAAATTAATATTGCAGTATATTTTCTAGTTTCCTTCCATTTTTATGCCGCTTTTGAAAATATTAAATGCCTATGAATTAAAGATTATAATAGATGTAATCTAAAATACTGTGTTGTCTTTTACTTTATATTAAGTTTTATAAAAATATTCATGCCCATCCATATCGTACATAATTACTTAAAGTAGTTGATAAACTAATAAAAAATTATATATTTATAATCAATATTGACATGTTTATTTGAAATATATTATTACTTCTATTAACGCAGTTACTATTTATAAGTATAAATCAGCATAGTTTAGGAATTAGTTCTCATGACGTTATCTTTACCAATTATGACGGCGAACGCTTCTCTATTTCCAAATTTTAATGGTAGAACAATTTTCCAAGAGGTAAACACCAATTTTAAAAAAGGTACTGTGCATTAGAATATTTAAATTATATGAGGAATAAAAGCAGTATTAAATTGAAAAAATGTAAGTTTGGTGTATTAAAAATGAAAAAAATTTAAGAAAAGAAAAAAATTTGAGAATGGATAAAGATGTACGAGAATTTAAAATTTGTATAAGATGTGGGATAATCAGACTATTATTTTTAACTATTTTAAAAATTGTATTAATCTAATCATCAAAAAATTGTATTAATCTAAATCCTTCATATATATGTTTATTCCTCACGCACAAGTTTGCATTGATCGAAAACTTATATATTCCAAAAAACTCATATGTATGCTGCAAACCATGTATTAGAATAAATCTTATCATAATCTTTCTCTTACGTCTATAACTGAGAACAAATGGCTTATTTTGTTCAGAACAAATCTTCCCAAGCTAAAGAAAAGTAGAGGCGAGAGTAGATAGGTATAATTGAAAGAAAAGTGAATTAATGCCATTATATACAGCGAGGTACGGGAGCATCAGTTGTGGGGATTTTGAAGAGTCTTATTGAAAGTCATGCATTTTAACGCCGAAAATTTTCACTCGTGGTAGATTTCTATTCACGGAATTATTTTACAGAAGCTATCAAAATTTTAACAAATATCGTTTAATTATTTATAAAATATGCTTGAAATTTTAATAATATTATATTCAAATAGTCTATCTTTATAGATTTACCCAACTTTATACTATCGATACTGTATATGATAAAATTACTAAGAATTCTTATTTTTTATTCATAATCATGCAAGTTAAATCATAATATTATTTAGAATTATAATATTTAGCACACCTTAATGATGGTGTAGGTGCCACTCCATCCATTATATTTGAAGTTATTTTTTACTAAAAATAAGTGTCATCAAAATGAAGAATATACATACCCCCATTTAAGATATATGTAAAATTAATATAACAAAATTATTTAATTTATAGATAAATTTCAAAACTATTAATTGAATATCTATTTTGTGTAAAATATTTGTTGTATGTCTATTAACAATGTTATTTTAAATTATTATTATTATAATGTTTATAAATGCATCATAAAATGTATTCAAATAATTTTCATGATTTATAGATTTAGTTACCAAGGGCCCACCTAAAATTTGGATGAGTTATTCTTGTTATTTCTTGTAGAACTTAAGGATTTTCATTTTTAAACATGAAAATTAGGCATATATGAATGATATATTTTGGATAAAAATTTAAAACATTATTAATGACCTAAAATTATACAGAAAATAAATTTGTAAATGAATAGAAAATAAAAAATTTAATTGTTACTATTAAATAAATGATTGAGAGAATATATTAATTATAGTTAAATGACCCTATTTCATATTTTAATTCCTTAAATTTATTTAAAATTTTGTAAGTGGTTTTTATTTAATGGCATTAAGTGTATGATGATGTATTTTGAAATATGACATGCAAGTTTTAAAATTACTATATATCATAAATATATAATGTCGTATGCATTTTCCTTGAAAAATATTTACACATGCAGTAAATTTTTATTCACGAAATTATTATAGATGCTATATATTAGAATTTTAACAAGTCTCATTTTAATTATTTATATAAAATATGCTGAAAATTTTAATAATATTAAGTTTAAAAAGTCTGTAAGATAGATTTGCCCAATTTATACTATTAACATTATATTATAAAATTAATTAAAAATTATTTTCTTTTTATATTTTTATTCATAATCATGCAAGTTAAGAACATGATATTTTAACACGCCTTAATAACGGTGCAGACGCCAGAAGTAGCTTTTTGATGTAAAAGCAAAATTTGTGAAATTAACAACAATAGAAGAGTGCGAAGATTTATTTATTTATTTTACAGTATTTTAAGAACTAGCTGTATAATGAGCATAGACACTAATGGTAATTTATTTAACTTGATATTATTTTTTATTCTTCACACTAGTTGTCTTGAAAGGTCAATGAATAGGTTACACTCTATATAATTTCTAATATGGTTTGAGACTCTACTAAATTATAAATGAGTCGTACTTTTTCAGCACCATGGACAATTATTGCACATGCACGATGGATGAAAATTTTTATTCTTCACTGTCGATTTTGTAATGCTATTTAATTGCATTTCTAATAAAAAAAATCATTCCACTTGTGTGAGACAAAATGGTTTAGTTGGTTGAAATTTTCTGATAAAAAATTATGCAAATTTTGTGAGTGAGATTATTTAATTTGTTGAAATTTAACCATTAGTTATGGATGATATTTAAATCAATTTTCTAATAAGAAATTATTCAACTTCATGAGCCAAAATGGCTTAATTCGTTGAAATTTAATGGTTAATAATATTTTACAAATTAGTATCAATGAATTTATGCAAATTTAATACATTGTGAGCCAAAATGGTTTAGAAATTTTTTGATAATAAATTATTCAACTTTTGTGAGCGACATGACTTAATTTGTTGAAATTTAATTGTTAATAGTCTTTTATAAATTAGTATAAATAAATTTATGTGACTTTTGGTTATAAAAATTTAATAATATAAATAAACATACAAAGAAAAAGGTTTTAACTTTTAATAATGGTTTAAATTAATAGCAGTAATGAGCTTATCTTTAGTAATTATAAATATATTTTTTATTTAATTTGAGTAGCATAGTAATGCTTTATTTTGTCTGTCAGAATAAAGCTGTACATTAGTAATCATACCTAACAACTGTCGCTATATGTAAAGTTATAGTACAAATTTTAAAACCATTAATATATGTCATATTTTTAGTAATGATTTTTAAAATTGTTAGTAATAACGATAATTTATAGTAACGCTTTTATTAACCATTGCTAAAAGCCCATTACCAAATGACATTTTCCTGTAGCGAGGATTAGATGTAGAGTTGAGTTAAAATTTTATAAATAAGGATAGTGTTGAAAATACTTGAGTTAACCAGACCTAATTTACAACCCCACGGTACCCATCTTACATAGTATGATAAGTAATCATTCAATATTTGCATTTACTACTTAATTGAAACCGTGTAAGACAATATAACGAGAAAGTATTTTAAATAAGAATTTTATTTTTGTTCATTCTAAAATACAAGTATCATATATTGAGTCAATGTAGGAGTAGGACATAATATGATATTTTTATTTGTACTATAATTTATCTCATAATATAGCTAACTGTTTAAGTTATTTAGTTTAAGGGTAATATGATTCGATAAATACATATAAACAGAGACTCATCACATGCAAGTGTAAGTATGCCCCTATGTATGAGTCTTATTTCAATGTATCTAGATGCATTCGAATTTCAATGCAACTGATGCAAAATATTTTTTTCAATTTTTCAGAATTTCTTTCATAGAAATATTAATTTATGTGCATTTAACTTATATATATTAAGTTTTATCATTTTTTGAGATGTGTATATATAAAATAGGTCTAAAAATGATAAGACTTGATTTATAAATTAACAGTTTTATAAAAATTATAAAATTTTAAAAAATGGGTTTTGAACCTAGGTGCATTGAAACATTATGTATTTAGTTCATATAAAAATTTTATTTTTTATTTAAGTATATAATTTTTAATTTCAAAAATAACATTTTTTACTAAATTAAATATTAAATTTGGTGAAAATTCTTAAAATATAAAATTATAAAATAATATGTAAAAATCCAAATTTGTTAAATTTTGATATATGAAGTAAATATTTGTAAACCCACATAAAAATAAAATAAAAACAATAAAAATAAATGAGTGTTCCAAACACTTATATAAATTAAGACTTATACATGTATGTATTGAGTTGTTACTCTTCAACTATAATTGAATTCTATTTATAAAATAAGTCACTAGCTAATGTGTTCAATGCTCATGTTATTTTATCCTTAGCTCTATTTCTACTTAAAAAGAAAAGATAAAGAAAAGAAACCACAGTTCAATTCCTCTATAAGTTCCAAAGTTATTTCATTGAAGAGATCAACTGAAAAGAAACTCTCATGCATAACTCAGGTTAGGCACACAATTTGGATAAACATTAATTTGCCTTCAGGCCAATTAATATTCACATTAATTGCATATACACAATCATCTAAATATTTTAAAACTAAAGTAACTTACACAAGAGAGGCTACTTTGGTAGCATGTTGTTTTAATCAATTTGTTTTAAAATATTAGATATTCATAAAAAATACTTGTACCGTTATTCGAATTTAAATTCTCAAAAAGTTCCAAAATTAATTATTAAACTTTATTTTTAAATTCTAAATATAGAACTTTTGCACCACAATGAGTTAATTCGAATTTTAATAGAAAGCAATGAATTATGAATGCATGAAAATTTCTTTACAGGTAGTTTTCTAAATATAAACAAATTAACCACTTAATTTAATTGATAACAACAAAACAATATTGCAGCTGCACTGTATATAGCAGTGTGCACCGCTAGAGCACCAAAATGGCGCATGTGCATACAAACACGTACACATTAGTCTATCAAATCTGGCTATTTCTTCTTCCCCAGGTCGCCAAATGGGGAAACCTGGCTGCCTGCCAGCCAACAAGAGCCCCTTTCTAAATATGCATCTGTCATTGAATCCGTAAAAACAATCCAAGCCACTGAATCCATATTTGATGTGAATTCATAATGGCAGAACTAAGCAATCCCACGACAGTACAAAAATGACGTCCAGAACAAAATTCAAACCGTGCCTTTCATATTAATTTAATGCATATATACCCGTCACTAAAAAAAATGAGACACTAATATAACGGCACGATTTCATTAAAAGAGGCTGTCAAAAAATTCGAACTCTTACATACATGCGTACATGTCTGAATTCATATGAAATTCATATGCATGCGTTCAAAAAATCCATGTTCGGATTCTATGTAGTACGCATTTAAAAAATTCATATGCGGTCCATGCCATAGAATCCATCATACCATTTTTTGATGAGAAAGGTTTCTATCATTCAAACCACGTAAAGAAAATCTTTACAGAGTATAAAAGTCAAAAAATAGGGTGGGTTACCCCACCATGTTTTACAAAGATTAGAATCTCATGACGCATAGTCTACTAATGAACGGGCTGCTCTGTTACCAGTTCGTTTGACATGGTTGAAAGAGATGTCTCATCTCACAAACAATGGAGCCTACTGAAGAATAAATGTGGCGATCTTCCCTCAAAAAATCAGCCAAAATAGGAAGTCGCTTTCAATAGTTACTAGTTTTACCTTCATTTCTATGCTCCATTTGACGCTAAAAAGGACCGTCATAGCTTCCATCTCTGAAGGATAGTTAACTTCTAAGATTTTCCAGGTTTTTGCGGCCATAAACCTACCTTCTGAATTTCTTAAAATTGCCCCCACACCATGCACTTTTGGTTGGTGTTGTGGCGACCATGAGCATTTATTTTAACCTATCCAGCTTTTGTTTTTATCCATCTATTTGCAAGTTAGTGCTCCAGTGGGAAGGGGTCCTGCACTTTCTTCGCCAGTAGAGTTTCCCAGAAATTTCTGCTCCACCTCATGGTGTTGGTAAGGTCTGGGTTGGCCTCTTCCTTATGCACGTTGTTTCTTAGAAACCAGAGGTACCAGCATTGATTGATGAAACTTTCAAAATCAGTCCCATTCCCCTTGGATTCCAGCCTTCTAAAAATGCACTCGATAGCATCTCTTGGGGTCTAGATATCATTATTTGCAATCAGTAGTGTTCTTTGGTTGGCCACAGTCACACAGAAAATGAACAGCTGTTAAGCAATCTCCTTGCAGATTTGCAAAAAAGTACAATCCAAACTGTCCTTTCTCTGGAGGTTTATTTTTGTAGGAATAGCATCTTGGAAGAGTTTCCAATCAAAGATTTTAAACTCTTGTGGAAGTTATTTGTAACATCTCACATCCGTTAGGATGAAGGAGGGAGCCCGAGCTATAAATGGAAGCCGCTAGTAACTCTGTCGAAGCGCCTTTTGGAGTACATTTAGGATAGTCAGAAGAACAAAACCATGCGGATAAGGCTCAAGGCGAACAATACCTGCAGTAGTTTTGTCGGAACATTACAAATGGTATAAGAGCCGACTTCCGATATCCTGCTAGTATGTCTAGCGGGAATTCATCCAGCGAAGACGTTGGAGCCCCAAAGGGGGTAGATGTAACATCCCACATCGGTTAAGACGAAGAAGGGAGTCTTGGCTATAAGTGGAGGCCACTGATAATTCTATTGAGATGCCTTTTGGAGTACATTCAGGGTACTCTGAAGGACAAAACCATACGGGATAAGGCCCAAAGTGGATAATACCTGCGATAGTTGAGCCGAGACATTACAAATGGTATTAAAGCGAACTCCCGATATCCTGCTGGTGTGTCCAGCAGGAACTCATTCAGCGAGAATGCTGGAGCCTCAAGGGAGGTGGATATAACGTCCCACATCGGTTAGGATGAAGGAGGGAGTTTTTAGGCTATAAGCGGAGGCCACTGATAACTCTATCGAGGCATCTTTTGGAGTACATTCAGGGTACTCAGAATGATAAAACCGCACCGGCTAAGGCCTAAAGCGGACAATACTTGCGACAGTTGGATCGGGACATTACAAATGGTATCAGAGCCGACTCCTGATATCCTACTAGTGTGTCCGGAGGGAACTCATCCAGTGAGGACATTGGAGCCCCAAGGGAGGTGGATGTAATATCCCACATCGGTTAGGATAAAGGAGGGAGCCTAGGCTATAAGTGAAGGTCACTGGTAACTTTATCGAAGCGCCTTTTGGAGTACATTCAGGGTACTCAAAAGGACAAAATTGTGCGGGCTAAGGCCCAAAGCGGACAATACCCGCAACAGTTGGGTCGGGATGTTACAAATGGTATTAAAACCTACTCCCGATATCCTACTGGTGTGTCCAGCGAGAACTCATCTAGCGAGGACACTAGAGCCCCAAGGGGATGGATGTAACATCCCACATCGGTTAGGATGAAGGCGGGAGCCTGGGCTATAAGTGGAGGCCGCTGGTAACTTTGTCGAGACACCTTTTGGAGTACATTCAGGGTACTCAGAAGGATAAAACTGTGCAGGCTAAGGCCCAAAGCGAGCCGGCCCAACTATCGCAGGTCTTGTCTGCTTTGGGCCGAGACATTACATTATCTTTTCTAGATTGCTCTATAAACATTTGTGTCTCCTGCAGCCCTCCGATGGATTGCTGTATCATCATAAAAATGATTAGTGATGATAAAATGTTATGCTAACTTCACTGTGAAAGCTTCATCAAGTTCAACCTCCCAAAACCATCCATCCTCATCATGTGGGGATTGAATTGTGATATTCTTTATCTTCTCCCCATCTTGTGGGGATTGAATTATGATATTCTTTATCTTCTCCCAACCATCAAGATCCGCAGTAATAATGATTTTTCGTCGTTCCAGTCCTTTTTATTTATCAATAGGAAGGAGCTAACTTTTCCTCATCGAAAAGGTTTTTTGGTAATGGTCCAGCTTTTCAGATCTTCTCGTTTGTCCATCTGACCTTGAAGAAAGATATGCTTTTACCATTTCCAATGTTCCATTTTTCTCCTCTAATGGTATCTTTGGTCTTTAGGATACATTTCCAAGTGTATGAATCAGTACTTTTTACCTTGCATCCCCATATGTCACACCTCTTTAGATATTCAATACTTAGGATCACGTTGCATAGAAATTGAGGCCTTGAAATGATTCCCTATACCCGCTTTACTAACGTTGCAAGATCAAAGGTTTGAATTTTCCTTAATCCCATTCCCCCCACATGTTCTAGGTAGCACATTCTTCATCAAGCAATCCATATTATTTTCCTCCTTCCATTCCTCTCCTCCGCAAGAATTTGCTTATAATTCCCTCCATTTCCTTGCTTAGGCTCTTAGGGAGGAGGAGTAAGCTCATTGGATAACATGGAATTGATTGAACCACTGCCTTTATAAGGACCTCTTCCTCTCGTGGACAGGAATATTTTCTTCCACCCTGTAATTCTTCCCCACATTCTCTCTTTTAGGTGCTCAAATACTATCCTTTTTTATCTCCCTAGCCGTATAAGAAGACCTAAGTATTTTTTGATTACCAGGCCCTCGGATCTCATTAAATCTTCCACTACACATTTATTGGCGTCTCTGGTAATTAAACTAAAAAAAGAGTTGTCTTCTCTAGGTTCATGATCTACCCCAAGTGCCATACTTATGTAGGATGTCCAATAGGCAATATACCTCCTTTCTGCATGCTCTCATAAAAAGGAGTGTGTCATTGGCAAAGAAAAGGTGAGAAATTGTTGGACTCCTTGGGCATATCTTCAATCTAGACGGGTGGTGACTTCTAGTTTTCTCAATTATCAATTGGCATAGACCCTCCCCCTATCTTAATCCTCTACTAGTCATGAAAGAATCGGTGCAATAGCCACTTACACACACCCTGTATTTGATTGATTCAAAACATTTTCTCATCCAAGAAATCCAAGTTTCCCCGAAGTTCATTCTTTTCATCAATTCCAAAAGGTATCTTTATTTGACTCTATCATAGGCTTTTGACATGTCTGATTTTATGACCATAGCATCTCTCTTTCCCCTTTTCTTACTTCAGAGATGGTGAAAAGCTTTGTACGCTATCAGCATGTTGTCTAAAATGAACCTCCCCAGTATGAATGCGCTTCACTGATCACTAATGATTTCATCATGGCATTGTCTTAGCCTATTTGCCAGGACCTTTGCTATGATTTTGTGTGTGACATTGCAAAAACTAATCGGCCTGAAGTCAGTCACCTTGTTGGGTCCATTCTTCTTGGGGATTAGTACAATAGTGGTTGAGTTTAGCTCCCTTAGAGAGTTCCATATCAGACTAGTTTCGTCCTCCATAAAAGATTTACACATTCTAAAGACATAGGTTCCCAACGTGGCCCAATGCTTTCGGAAGAATCCAGCTCGTAAACTATCGGGGCTGGGGGCCTTCGCTGGGAGCATAGCCTTTAACACTGTCAATACTTCTTCCGGACGAAGCTCTTTTGTAAGCTTATTGCGGCTCTCATCTGATATCCTTTTTGTAGGGTTCAACGGAAACAGAATTGGGTTGGTTGGATTTAAAGTAGAAAAGATCTCCATGAAATCATTCCAAACTTAAGCTAGCCCCAATCAAATTTAGGTTAAGATATCTGAGTCCAATTCGTGTTGATTTTAGTTTTTGGTCAGTAGCATGGACAATGGACATGATTTATCCATAATACTCCAATAGAACTAGTAAACGTTGGCAGCAAGGATTTCGAATCCTAAGACCGAGGAAGGAGAGAGGAGGGGAGGGAGGAAGCAAAGGTCGTCCATTCCCAGCAGAATTCGAATCCTAAGAGACTGATAATGGCGGTGTGAGAGATACCATCCGGCCATGCCCGGGTTCTCCACAAGCGATTAATTTTAAATTTTTTTTTAAAGGCCCCACAAGCGATTAATTATTAATTTGTTGCTCATTTTTTCATTGTTGATTCGTATCTGTAACAGCTATCACCAACGGTTTGTGGCAGCAATTAATCGTTGCCACTTTTGGTTCAGATTCTGCAGTCTGTTCTAGCGATCAACCTTGCTAAAGCTGGTCATTAAATCCATCTCCCATTAATTTAATGAGTTCTGGCGCATGCTGCCTGCATGGGGCCACTTACAAAAATAATTTTTTAAATTTCTTATACATATAAATTCTACCCATATCTTCTTCCAAGTGGAATTTGCCAATTTTTAATTTTTATTTAGTAATTTATTTTAATTTTTGAAAATGAATGTGAGCCCCAAATACTCATTTTCAAAAATAAAAGTAAGAAGCTAATAAATTTTGAAAATTTTTATATAGATGAAGTTTACATATTTTATAAAAAAAATAAAAAAAGTAATACTTCGACATGTGGCCAGCAGCATAAAATCAGAGATTTCCTCGCGACCATTTCATAAACTGCATGATGCATGTAAGGTATAAGTTAACACGTGAAGCATGATATATTTATATAGGAATAAAGAACTAATATATAACTAGATAATTAACGAATGAAGCTTGATATATTCATATAGGAATAAAGAACTAATATATAACTAGTTAACGAATAAAAAAATGCCAAGTTAATTAATTGATTAATTTAATTGATAGCAATCCACTAAAAAACGGAGGAGATCTAATAGCAGATATGTTTTGGATTTCATTTTGGTGATCAAGCAGTTTTATCGTGCTTAATTGTTATATGCATGACATCTTCCGATTAATAAACTATGATTTATTTTGAACACATTTTGCAATAATAACTCAAATTAATCATAAGATAGACTGCCACACGGGTGTTACCCGGGTAATAATGTTGGGGGATTTTATTCCACCCACCAGCGCTCGAATCCCATTAGCTGTGTGTTTATAAAAAACTTCCTCCATGATGTATAAATCCTAATAAAAAACATATGATAGATTATTAGATCTACGGATTAATAAAGGATTAATCAGAATTTCGCATTTAAGCTAATGATCATTGACAAAAAAAAGGGCATCAATGGTTTGTATATATGAACGTTGTTTGAGGGTTGGATGAATAGTCAATATTTCAGATTAAGGCGCCGTTTGGCATTGCGTTTAAAGGTTACTTATGGCTTATCCATTTCTAAAACATGATAAATTGAATTCCTATTTGGCAAACGTTATAGCTTATGGATATGCTTGTTGCTATATTTATATTAAAAGACAGCTCGGAAGCGCTTAATACTGAAGTTTCAAAATATCACTTCTATTAAAAGTGCTCATCCATTTTCTCTCAAATGAAATCAAAACAATCATTGCAATGCCAAATAGAGCCTAATCATAGAGTTAGGCCAACTGAGCCGCTCCTAGTAATGAAGTGCCAAAAAACGAAGGCAACGAAGTGTTTGATCATGGCCGCAAAGATAAACATGATTATTGAGTTTATTAATGACAATATCCAAATTTAGTAACTCATATATAATGCAGAGATTATAGGATTCTCTTCTTAGTATTGGGTTGGGAGTAGCACGGCCAAGGAGTAGAATCCATAGGCAAGTGGCCACAATGGAGTGACTGATAATTAATTAAGGGGCTCAAAGATGGTATCTGGTACTAGACTACTAGTTAAAAAATGGCTTGAGGATCTGGCCATATACCTAATAGGCCCTGTTTGGGTTGTCAACTTGGTGAGCTATCTATCAAAGAATTATTTATGTAGCATTAATTAATTGGTTTGGTTTGGAAATGTAAGTTGATAATGAGATCATCATATGTGTGATCAGGTTCATGATGAAATCCTCACTAAAAGGTCCACACTACAAAAAAAAAACTTTTAATGACATAAAATTTTGTATTAATTTTCACTATAATATCACTAGAACCAAGTCACTATAAGTTTGTTAGAAAAAATTTGTTGCCATTTTTTAAAGAGAAATATTTCTAGAATAGAAATGATTTTATGAAATTCTCTTTATTTTAAGATATTGATAATTAATGAAAATTTCAATCTATCCATTGTATTTAATATCATTTATTTATCTAAAAGATCAAATTTCAACCAAATTTAAATTTGTTCAAAAATAAA
>JAXCLR010000001.1:8376131-8389519 GCA_035584095.1 Annona squamosa
TGTATTTAGGAAATGTCCTAGTTACAGACGGAATGCTGCCGAAATTTTTATAGGTATGTATAAAAAAAAAATTTAGAACACTTTATTTTAGCTTAGTGCATAAATGTAAGTTAAAGTATAGACTTCACCACTTTTCAAAGATTCTTGGCACGAAATCCTATGACAAACTTATGTATAAATACGTCATAGGTCGGGACGTTACAAATGTAAAAAAGTCTTTACTAAAATCACAAATCTACACAACCATTTTATAAGTCTTTCATACATGGCACATGTTATCGCTATATTGCACTTTTACCACATGATTTACATTTACACACATTGATAATATTAACATCATTTCTACCACTATAACTTGCACAATCATAAATGTTTATGACAATTCGAGTTTGCTCTTTTTTATCCGGTGGATCAAAATAATTCTTGAACGCATCTACGACAGACTCTCGACCAAAAAACGATTTGAAATAAGCTCTCGAATATTGATTTACTTGTGCATGGGCCGCCAGCTATGATCGATATATACCAAGTGTACGTCCAACAAAGACAACATAGAAACGTGGTATAATGGCGTTGACCTGTGAAAAAAATAGTATCAAAAGTAGTTAAATGAACGAAAAGGACATCCTAATGGCATACCATGAAGCAATATCATACATAAACTTAATCAATAGAACAAGTAAGCTGATAAGTTAGAACAATAAGTCAAATTGCTTAAATAGTCTACACAACATGACATAAATAATCAACAATTTCGATAATCAAATAGGTCTAGAAATTTGCTAAAATATGTTGACCAAAGTAAAGGACTATTTTGGTGCCCTCTTCAAGAGAGAGAGAAAGCTCCCACATCATGTTATAGCACCCGCATATCGTTGGGGGTCAACACTGAGCTTCCTAGTTGGTGGTGGTTGTGGTGGAGGCGGCGGCAGCGGCGGCTACTGATTCACTAAACTTTTAAATGCATAAGCCGCCTCCTCTAATAGGCTTGGTGGCCTCCTATGTTGATTCTAACGTCGTAGTGAGTGTGCAAATGTGCTCATAAAAAATGTCAGGGTATCTTCTTCGGTGAACAGAGGCTTGGATTTAAGATCGATGCTTTCCTTGCCACTCAAACCCTCTTCCATGTGAGAGCGTCTCCGACATGCTAGCCTACTCAATCCTGCTAATCGGGCACCGGTTGGTGCATCTAACCTATAGATCTTGTCCAAGTCCTCCCAGCTGTAAAATTAACGCTTATCACGGAGCTCCACTATCTTCAAATCAAACTGAACAAGTCAAATTTAATGAAAGACATCAGTAAGTACTTACTAACCAAAATTCTCAGAAACATAGCAAAAATTTAATTGGTTACCTAGATAAGATTTACTCATTATTCATTGGACCCATTAAACATCATGCGAGACTCATCCCTTCTCATTCCAGATTTGTCTTGGACTCTCGCCATACGTCGATATAGCTCTTTGAAATGATGTCACCTATTTCAAACTTTATTCCTACTTAAGGAGAACTTCAATAATGTCGCTAAGTTCATTGCTTAGCTTCATGCAATTCGCATGGCTATAGCCTTGGCTAAGCTGTCATCATATATGCGGTCAGATTGTCTATTCTCTACTAGAAGCCTAATTGTAGTTACTCTGGTAATTTCGATCTATCTACAATTGTCATGTAGTTGTGTAGAATGGCACAAGCTGTTATAATCATTGTATGGACATTGTAAGGGTATTTCATGGCACTTTTTAATATGGAAAAATAACCCTTCCATATACCAAATAACCTCTCTACATGGGCTCTCCACTTTTCATGATTACAGTTAAATAATTCCCGATAATTTTCTGGTGTTCAGCCTCTTTGATACTCTTGCAAATAGTAATGTACACCCTTGTACGGTGCCATGAAGTTGGGATAATATGGGTAACCCAAATCGATTAGATAGTAAGACCCTGTACGTCCACATGTTAAAATCTAGTACATATGGTTAACAATATAGTCCTCTAATATGGACATTCTTTATTTTCAAGACATGAGGTTAAAGTGACACCTGCTGGAACTTTAAATGGATCCTCAGAGTCATCTATTGCAGCTTGGAGGACTTTACTATCACGGGTTCGACTCTCCCAACCGGCATATATATACACGAACCTCATGTTGAAATCGCATGTAGCTAGAACATTTTGGGTCAATATCCTAAATTTATTCCACCAAGCTGAATTTGGTCCCGATGGTGGTGTTGCAAGAATGTGAGTTCCATGAAGAGCTCTTATACATCCCTATGTAAGTTATTGTGATGCGTTAGTGCGATAAACATGACTGTAAAAGAGGGTGACACATATGATTGGTGTAACACGAACCTGAAAATAAATTAACACAAATAGGTCTGCCTTTATTAAAGGATGCGCAATATAGTTTGGAGCTTTAATCACTTCTGTATGGAGATCAATACAGCAGAAAGGCACCTATGAAAATGTCGACTGATAGTTTCACGAGAACGGCAAAAAATAGTGCCCTATGCTTTGATTTCTGACATTATGAGATAATGTGTGTAAAAGCATTGCCATTTGTACCTCCACTATCAGATACCGAGTGTCTCTCAACTCACTTACAATTTTTACTTTGTGACACAATTGATGGAAGTTAAACATGCTCATTCTAGTATGATTTGTATATTTTTTTTTTATCTCCAAACCCAATCATGTTATCTATAAATAACTAACAAAGCTCCCCACAGTTTCTATTGCAATGAACATCCTTTTTAGTTTTTTCTACATCGGCTGCCAAAAGTGCAGCCGCTACTTCACCTAGCATTAATGTTTCATCGTAATGATCCATATATATACATATTATTTAATTTATTCATAGCATTTTCTAGCCTTCACCATAAACATTAGCTAAGCCTGAATGAGGCTCATGGAAAGAGACGTTTGAAAATGAATATTAATTAAGTAAATAAAGTAATATTAAAGAAAAAGAAAAAAATGAGATGGGATGGATAATTGATTAATGCATAGGCATAATTATTTCACTCATAAGTTAAAATTAGTTAAATTGAATCTTACGTTTTATATAAATTGATTAAATGTTAAAATTAGTTAAATTAAATGCAAGGCCAAAGGCTTGCCATTGCTACTATGATTCATGATCGTATGGGCAGATTCATAGGTACCAAATCATGGGTAGAATGGGGTCTAATGGAATCAAAACTTATGAAAGTCCATGCTCTTCTAAAAGGTATTCGTTGGGCAGCTAAATTGTCTTACGGAAGAATACAAGTGGACACGGATTCCTTACTACTGGCAACAATACTTAATGAAAATATCAACTGTAAATTTTATACAGGCACTTTAATTCACAAAATTAGAAATCGGATGATTAATTTTTATTATTTTTTGATATCACATATTTTGAGAACTAGAAATATAGTTGCACACATTCTTGTAGAAAATACACTATACAGAGATCCCGTAGAATCTATTGGGGCAGATGTTCCCCCACAATACATAGCTTAAATCATTTGTAATGATAGTATTTTTCGGTATGAAAATCTTGATGGTTTTGCCTCCTTGGGACTTCTTGATTAGTGTGGGTTGGTTGGAGGTTTTTCCATTAGGGCTATTTTCTTTGTGAAAAGAAAAGTAACATTCATTGCATCATTAGGGCACTGCCAAAGCACAATGTATATGATTAGATTGAAATTAGAGAATCAATTGTAATTTTGTTTTCCGCCCAACAATCCCATATTCATTACATTTGCATTATTAAAACCTGTGTTCAATTTTTTAAAAAAAGGCTTGTGTGGCAAAAGCTAAAAGAGTACTATGTCGTTGAAAGAAAAGGCATAAAGATTGATTGACTTTTTTGATATTTATCATTGATGCAAAAGTTGACTTGCGAATAGCCTAAATTAATGCAATCTTCTACACCTTCGGCCTATATTTGTTGGAATTTGGAAATTCCTCATTGTAAAATTAGTTGAACCGGACTTACGGGTTTGAGTCTTCAAAGGATTCTCAATTTAACTAATTTAATAATGTATTAACCATGATATATGTTTTGGATTCTCAAAAAATAATTTAAAATTAAAAAATAAACGATAAAGGGTAAGCTTACGAAGTATTATTTTTTGTAGCATTAATAAAATAAGAAGTATTAAATATGATAAATGGTTTAAATGTCAAAAAAATTTAAAATTAAAAACCAACCGTGTGCATGAAAACTGCACGCTTAATGCAAGTATTAGATTATTACTCGTAAGTTAAAATTAGTTACATTTTTAATGAGTATTTTACTCATAAGTTAAAATTTGTTAAATTGAATCTTACCTTTTATACAGATTATTAAATGAAAAGCCCCTTGAGAATTATGGTGAGATCAGCTTATAGGTTGGCAAGGAAAATGAAAATTAAGACTCGGAGGGAGGATGATTTTTGGAAGGCTGATATCTTCAAAAAGATCCAATTGTCTAGGTAAAAAGTGATAACCAACTCACTCCTAACTAAACTACTCTACCTACCACAAACGAACTACCAACCGCATAGATGAAGATATAGTCAAACCAACTGTAGGAGAGGCCACGCCCATTTTTTAAAAGTTTGGATTCACGAATGTTTTTTCTTTTTATCTATTCAAGAGCAATCTGCCTTGTCACTATTAGCCTACAAAAAGTTGGGTGGAGTATATGTAGGAGACAAACCAATTCGTGCAGTAGCATGGGGGAAAAACAGAGCGCATAGATGATGGAAAGGGAAAAAAAATTCTAGCATAGATTACAGATTTGCACAAATAATGGGAAGATGACATTTTTGAATGAGTTTCAAAGAGAATACCTGCCTGAGATGAGTTTGGGAGCATCGATCTTGTGGTGAGCTTATCCGGAGTAGCAACAGTGGAGACTACTGTGACGAGTTAGAAGAGGTAATGTCTTCTATGTCGACAGGAGCAGATTTCGATGGTTGTCTGTATCCACCCCAACTTCTTCGAGCACGGAGAACGCTTCTTCTTACTGGCAGGATCCTTTTCTTTATCGAAGGGCACCGCATCAACGGGAGTCCCATGTAGCTATGGTAGGAGTTGATGTTTTTTTTCTCTTCGAGCGCTGTTCTTCTCATTTTTTTCGCCAGTTTTCTTTTGTACCTTCTTATCTTGTCACACCGCTTGTTTGCTCACAGCACCGGCTTCACCCTTTCCCTAACGTATGCACAGAACCCATGCTTTTCGATTCCTGAAACATCTCCTGCTATTGTTTTCGCTAACAACAAGCTAAAGTGTCTTGCCCACATCCATTGCGCGTGCTTTCAAATTGATGGTTCTTCTCATCCTCTTCGTTGCACATCTGTCCAGCCTTATGCCCGTTTCCATGTAATAAATACTAGCAGTTGATAGTGTCATAGTAGATGCTATTAGCCATACCTAGCTACCACGTGTCCCCTCTATTTCCATGTTATGCATGAATTGCATACGCCTGCAAATCTGACACAATTGAATAGGCGGTGAATGATCAATAGCTACTAACCTGGATCGAAGATGGCATAACTGGATTTTCAACTAAAATTAATCGATGGATACTTTCTCGAACAACATTTAATTGGTTGGCCAAAAATCCATGGTCACGATCTGACACTAGGTCAGAAGGTGTTGAATGGAACTAGCAGTTCTTGCTCTAATTAATGCATGTTTGCTCGAATCTTAGGAGAAGACTAGAGACGGACTCTGAGGATTTTCATCAGCTCTTGATTAACTGAATCCAATTGGGTCATGTGGGTCGCCGAATATGTAGATTTTGTAACCATTCGATGCTTGGAAGTTGGAAAGAATGCCAACACCAGAAAATCCACCTGCTAAACATCGTTTTCCACTGGATTTGGCCAACTTTGAAGAGGCATGGGTGATGGGTTTCTCTCTCCCATTCTTGGCAACCATAGAAGCTCGATTTTGAGGTGGTGGAGCATCAAATCTGGTACTACGTTGCTGCACTATATTTTATGTACATGCATTTGAGTTTTTTCAAGCTGACGTGTCGTGTCCACAGCTGTTGTACGCGCTTTCAAATCAATGGTTCTTCGCATCGTCTCCGTTGCATGTCCGTCTAGCCATCTGCCCGTTTCCATGTGATAAATGCTGATAATTGACAACATCTCAGTGGATGCTGTCAGCCATACCCAGCTACTGCGCCATTCCCTTTATTTCCATGGAAACCCACGTTCCCATGCAAACCTCGATTCCCAAATGTCCCCTAGTACATGCTAATAGTAATTATTGAAAATGATTTGTTGTAAAGATCAAGGATGATAAAACACCTAAGGAGGCATGGGACAACATCGCAACACTATACACGAAAAAAAATGATACAAAGCTTCAGCAGTTGAAAAATGAGTAGTTATCTATTTGCAGTGGAATATGATGGCAAGTGAACATTTCTTTAAAGTTAAATTTTTATGGAGAAATTTCAAAATTAGACCCAGAAAATTTGATCTTTGAGACTAGGACGAAGAGGATTATCATCCATGACTTAAAGCTAGAGTACCACGAGATTACCGTTGTTACCTGTGAATGGGCCAAAGAACTAATCTTAATCGAGTTGAAAAATATCTTGGCCAACTAAGAAGCTTTAAACAAGTAAATATTTAAAGTTTCACTAAAGAAGGAGGAAAATGCTCTCTTTAGTAACAAGGGGAATTCCAAAGTAGAGATCAAGTAGCTACAAAGCCAAATGGAGGCAACATAAGAAAGCAAGTGGGAGGCAGGTAAAGGAGGTAGTAAGGACTAAGCTCTCAATAAGGGGAAGCTTGTCAAAGAGGCAACAAAGAAGGAAAGAAATCCCGACGGCAGAAGTACTTGTGTTATAATTATGGCAAAAGTGGTCACTTCACAACAAATTATTGGTTTAAGCGGGCAGAGGGTAATGTTGTGACCTCTATACATAACGAAGAAAAATAAGATCTTCAAGCATCCCTTGCAATAGAAAAGCCTCAAGAGATGGAAGTATCCTGTATCATCAAGACAGAAAAGGAGTTGACTCTCATATTAATAATTGAAAAGTTAATCAACTATAATGATGATTGGATTGCCAATTCTGAATGTTTCAATCACATGACATGAGACTATGAGAAGCTAACCAGTACGTCTGAGTACAAAGGAGGACGAGTAGTTATAATAACTAACAACTTCAAGTTGCCTATCACCTACATTGGCAAGACTATGATTACCCCTCGGTTCAACTCATGGAAGGTAAAATTAAAAAATGTATTCCATGTACCAGATATGAAGAGAACTTATTATCTATCTCACGACTCACTACCTCTAGGAATTATGCGGTGTTTGACCTAAATGATGTAAGGGTCTATCCTAAATTAAAAATAACAAATGAGCCGATCATGGAAGGGCATTGGCTTGAGTCCGTCTATGTGATGTCTGCATCGACATCATACGTAGATAGGACAAGAAGGAATGAAACTGCAAATTTATGGCACATAGGCTTAGAAGCATTAGTTATCACAAGCTGAAGCAAATGATGAAGAAGTCTATGCTCAGAGGCCTTCCCCAGTTAGAAGTTTAAGAGGATACAATATGTGTTGAATGGTAGTTCGAAAAGGCACATCAACTACCGTATGAGAAGTCAAAATTTTAGACCAATGTGCCTCTCGAAATGGTTCAGTCAGACATATTTGGACAAGTGAAGCAGTCATCCATTAGCGGCTATTAGTACATGATAACCTTCATCAACGACTATTCAAGATACGTGTGGGTTGATTTCATGAAAGAAAAATCTGAGGTGTTTATTAAATTCAAAGAATTTAAGTAAAAAGTGAAAAGTGAAGTAGGTCGAAAAATACAGTGCTTACGTATAGACAATGGGGGAGAGTATACATCAGTTGAATTCTTAGAGTATCTATAAAGGTGTAAGGTATGTCGACAGCTGACTTGCCCAAACCTGCCACAACAGAATGGAATGGCAGAAAAGAAAAATTGACACCTGGCAAGCTATGCATAAATATGTTGCATGCCACGAATGTGTCACTCAAATTTTAAGCCGAATGCAAGGAGACTTTTGCTCATGTTATAAACAGGCTTCTTCAACCCAAACTTGGGTATATATTTTTTTTTTCAGAAATTATGAAGCATCAAACTAACGGTAAGTCATTTCTGTGTGTTTAGATAAGTCTACTATATATTTATTTTTGACCACCTTCGTAGTAAGTTCGACAAAAAAAACATTCTCTGCATATTTGTTGGCTATGATAGGTAAAGAAAAGGTTGAAGATATTGTGATCCAATATCAAGCTGATGTTATCTCTCACGAAATGTAATTTTTGATAAGGTATCATCTTGATGGTCAGCACAGACAGTCTTACTACCAGACTCCAATGAAAATGGAGGAACAATTAAATGAAAGACTGTAGGAGTAACTCGAGCCAGGTCTAACTCAGTCAATAGAGGAGCCAATTGAGCAAGACAAACTCTCACTAGGTAGAGAGGGGTCCAGACTCAAGTCACTAGAAAAATCAAAAAATCCAAGGCAAACAGGGGTGCATCACAGGAGTATTGAAGAAGAAAGACTGAGTCAGTTCGAAGAGTTCGAAGAGCATGAAGAAGCAAGACTTGTTCCATGAAGATCAAGAAGAAAACGGAAGACGAATCCAAAATATGTTAATGCAGCAGTACTCAAATCAACTGAAGAAGAAGAACTAGACACATATGAGGAAGCATCTCATAGTCTAAAATGGAGGAAGATTATGGACAAAGAAATTCAAGCCCTAAAGCAAAACGAGACATGAGACCTAATGCCAAAACCGAGAGATGTGCTACTCATATCATGCAAATGAGTGTAAAAATTGAAGATGAGGCATGACGGATTGATCGAAAGATGTAAAGCTTAACTGGTAGCATGTGAGTTTTTTCAGAAGTATGGGCTAGATTAGAATGAGACATTTACCCTAGTGGCAAATATTACGATAGTTTTAGTATTACTAGCAGTTGCAGCTAGCAAGTCATGGAAGCTCTGACAAATGAACATCAAAAATGCATTTCTTCATGGCAAACTAGATCGAGAAATATATATGATGTAACTTAGAGGGTTTGAGAGCACAACCTATCTAAAGTACGTCTACAAGTTGAAAAAAGGTCTTATATGAATTAAAACAGGCGCCAAGAGCGTGGTATGACAAGATTGTTGAATTCTTACTACAGAGTGGTTATTCTGTTGCACCGGCCGACTGAAGTTTATTTGTGAAAATAAAAATAAAAAGCTAGCACTAGTGCTAGTATATATGAATGATTTCATCATTACTTGTGATGACGAAAGGGAGTTAAACCCAAGTTAATCTATCCGTTCGTTTTCTATTGAAAGACCTTGAAAATTGAAACACTTTATTGGGCTAGAAGTTGAGGGTACAAAAGAAGGGTTACTCCTATGTCAGCAGAAGTATGCTCAAGACTTGTTAGATAAGTATGAAATGGTTAACTGCAAGCCCATTTCTACACTTATAGAGCTCAATACGAAACTATGCTTTCTATAAAGCCAAGAGTTGGTAGAATTGACTATGTATCGCCAACTAGTAGGTAGTTTGAACTATGTAACTCTTATATGGCCAAATATAGCATTTGCCATCAGCATAGTAAGTCGCTATGTGGAGAAATCAAGGAAGCCACATCTAGGTATTGTTCGACACATCTTAATGTACGTGAAAGGAACTACTGATTTTGGTCTCTTGCATAAGAAAAATACAGTATGTGACGTAGTAGGATATTGCGATGCTGATTATGTTAGAGATCATGACACAAGGAGATCAACTACTGGATATATATTTGATCTTGAATCAACAGCAATTTCTGTTGGTCCCGAGTTGATGGCAATTACCCAAGAGGGGAGGGGTGAATTGGATATTTAAAAATTTAAAACTTGAATTATTAACTTTACCCCGGTTTAGTTTAATCCCTTTTAATAAAACAAACGGAAAGCAATAAGATAATGAAAGCGAAATTGAAAAACAGTAGACAAGATTTATAGTGGTTCGGGTAACCTTTCCTACTTCACTTTTCCAAGCTCACACTCCCTTGTGATTCGGGTTCCACTATGTATTCCACGAATACAACTAGAGTCTTTACTCTCTTCTAGATTCTAACTTTAGGGGGCATATACAACTAATAGCACAAATAGGTGATGAGTTCTACTCCAATCACAGCTTTAATTTGCTATAGTTTGATTTGAAACACCAAAATCAAACCAAGCATAAAAAACAAATAATGAAATGAAATAAAAGAAATTTACACTTTACAGATTTGTGTAGGTAGTTTTAGCTCGATGATTAATTTGTAGGAGCGATGAATCGTTCAATATTAATGCAGAACAACAACTTTGAAGTTTGTTCTTCCTTTGAAAGTGTATGGATCACTTGATTGTAGAGAAAAGTGAGTTGAAACTCTTAGTAGTACTTCTTTCCTTTTTTTCAGCTCTTACTTGTATATTTCTACGTTTGCTTGAGTGTCTATATATAGAAGAGGAAGAATTTTGAACGTTATAGAGTTGGTTGGCACGTAATAAATGTTCCATGTTAAAAAATTTGAACATTATTCCTCCAAGTTGCATGTGGAGTCGACTTCATGTGCGACTTCACTCAAGTCGCATGTTGGAGTCGACTTTGGGTGCGACTTCAGCAGTTTTTCAATTTCCAAGACTGTCTTTTAAGTCGACTTGATCTGAGACTTGATCTAAGTCGATCTTAGAGTTGACTTCGGGTGCGACTTGACTTCTTCTTTTTGCCAAGTCAGTTAATCTTTGTTGAAGTGTCTCTTGCTTGCTTAACTTCTTCTTCTTCTGTTTTTTAACATTTGGAGCTTATTTGTACAAAATACCTTTAGCTTTTGAAGAACTTGAATCTTGTATGAACAAATCCAACTTTGATTTAGAATGGTTGAATCCATGTGTCTTACTTGCTTTAAACTTGGATTGGTTTTCATATATTCGAGTTGAAAGATTTAGGTTGACTTCATTTTTAATTTGACTCAAGTCTATCTAGAAGTCCACTTAACTTGAAAATCTGCCTTGCCAAGTTGAAGTTGATGCTATAGTCGACTTTGCTTGTGACTTCACCCAAGTCGCATGTGGAGTTGATTTCAATTGCGACTTTAGAATCTTGCCAATCCAATTTCAATGCTGAAAGGAAATTATATCTTGAAGTCGATACTGGAGTCAACTTCGTCTGCGACTTCACTCAAGTTATAAGTGGTGTTGATTTCATCTGCGACTTCAATATATCCAAGTCCTCAATTTCAACGCTGTCTAGGAATTGTCATTTGAAGTTGCTGCTGGAGTTGACTTCGGGATCGATTTCGCCTAAGTCGATGTCTGAGTCGACTTGGAGATCAACTTGATCTGTTATTCTTTGCATATCTTATTTTTATATCCTTAAACATTGCATAAACATATTAGTAGCTAATATTTACTCAAATTGTGTTCTTAATCATCAAAACACATGGTTTGGATATTTTTTATTAATTATTTCCAACAGTTTCGTGGTGTAGTAAGAGACAACCGACTGTATCTCTTTCAACTATTGAAACTAAATATAGAGCAGCAGCTAAGGCAACACAGGAAACTAAATGGCTAATGCAGCTTATGAAAGATTTTAACTAACTTGTTGATTATTCTGTGCCCCTATACTATGATAATGAATTTGCTATATGTTTAGCATAGAATCCAGTAATCCATGCTAGAACTAAGCACGTGTAAGTGCATTATCACTTCATATAAGAAAAGGTATTACGCAGAGAAATTGAAATAGAGCACATCAACACAGAAGATCAAATTGCAGATATGTTTACTAAAGGGATAATTAGAGCAAAGTTTGAAAAGTTCAGAAGTCAAATTGGTGTGACTACAAGACTGAAGTTAAAAGTTAGTTCTAAGGGGGAGAATTAAAAAGTCAGCACCACCATTTCGCTCATGGATTTTTCTAGAAAATAAAATCATCGACCAAATGCATTGTTAGAATTTTCCAGCATCTAATACTAGCCGAAATTGCTGAATCTTTTAGCTATCCATTGACTATCTAGTAAGTTCTATTAGCTAATTTTCAAAATCTAGCTAAGCAACATTAAATGCCATGATGGTGGAGCATGCTTATTAAAAGGAGTAAGCAGCCCTCTTTTCCAAGCAATGTGAGTAGTGAGCTGTGAGAGTGATCTTAGCTAGGTAGTAAGTTAGGTGTGTCGAATGTGAACTCAAGTAAAAGCATTTTGGTGTTAGGTGAAGTGTGTGTGAGAGCATTTGGTGAGTGTAGTGAGTGCTTATAGAGTATGAGTGTATATAGTAAGTGGGGCAACTTGTGGGTAGTGCTAATATTATATAAGGGTGTTCAAATTATTATTATTATTATTATTATTATTATTATTATTATTATTGGTGTCTTTTATTGCAATAATTTATAAATAAATTATTTTTAGAGAATCATTTTTTCAACAATTTACTGTCCAACTAGTAAACCACATTTTTTTAGGGTTACAATTTTAATTTATTTTTCTAGTAGAGCTTAAGGCTTATGTAATTCCTTTCAAAGTACTCATCGAAAAAGGAATTTTAGAAGTGTTTTAATGTCATTATAACAAACTATATAGTGTCCAAAGATAAAAGTGGCACGAGTCTTTTGCTCTATTCTCTGCTTTGTTGCTTATACCTATTAGCAACAAAATAACATAAACAATAAGCCATTAGCAAAAAATGAGGCATTAAATTTTGTTGCCATAATGATTTTTTTAGAACAACGAATAGTGCTAATAGCAAACAATCGTGTAGCTAAAAGAAATCTCAGTCTTTTCAATTCAAATAATCTAATTCATTATGTATTATAAACTTGGTTGATTCTGTATTTACAATTATAGTCAAAATAGTTTATTAATTTATTTCTTCATGCTGAATCCTATTTCAACCTATTAATTCTTGGTCAACTCACAACATAATAAATCGATTGGGTTTCTATTTTTATAAGCAAGTCAGAAAATAAATTCGGGCGGAAACTTTTAAAAGGGTTAAAGTAATTTGGATAACAAACCCATTCAGCCCTTAGTTCGACCCTAGCTTATCCAACCAGTTTGCAGGTATGGATCATGCAAGATGTGTTCGAGAGTACACAAAGGAATTTACCAGGATGTAAATGAGATAAAGAAATTAAATGAGGAAAAAATTATTGTGTATTGAAAAATGAGAAATTTATATTATGAATAGGAAAATTAGAAGTGGAAATGAGAAAGGTAAATTTGTTATACATTAAAAAAAATGAGATCTTGTATTGAAAGTGGGAAAATCTTAATTTTTTTTTTTCACATTTACATTTCATTCCATATATTAGTGTGCAACTTGGGTTGGTTAACCTTAACCTGTCCAACCCAACCGGACA
>JAXCLR010000001.1:8435209-8452751 GCA_035584095.1 Annona squamosa
TATAACTATTGTATTTTCAATCATTTCTCCCACTTATACTCTCAAATTGCCTCATTAGCACACACAGGAAATAACTAATTTACCCTAACAAATAAGAAAAAATGGTAGCGTGAATTATATTTTGTTGCAAAACTTTTGAAAAATCAGCACCAAAAGTAGAAGCAAAGAAAGTTAATGTTTTTTTTTTTAAATCATGGAAGTGATGATAGTGATGATTTTGACAAATAGATATTTCCACAGCCCTAAATTAGCAGAACTATATTAGTTATTTCATATATGTATTAATGTCTATTGCTAACGTACCTTGTGGGCATTGGTATGGGAGAAATTTTGAGGAAATTCATGTGTATTAAAAAAGTATTAAAATTTTTTGGTATGTAATAAGTTATGATCAAAATTCGTGGATATATTTAAGAATTTCTATTTAATTTATAAATAATTTTAAAAACTTTTACAAGGATATTGATATTATCCAAAAATCCCGTAGTTTCGGGTTCCATTTGGATGGAGTTAGTGTTATGAATGGTCTGTAAGTCATGCGCAAAAATGTTCTCAGAAAAAATTCACTATCCTTATAAAATTTTTGTGATTTTACCACTCCGTCTTAGAACCGTCAAAGGAGTGGAATTATTTCAATTCAATACCTATGGTTCTTTTTTTTTTTTTTGGATTGATAATACGTATGATCTTTGGATTGATAATTCGTCGAATTTAATTCGTATTCAAATTTCATAATGTTGTGAATACGGAATCGACTTTCCAACCTCAATGCCAACTTGTTCTCATTTCAATTGGCCAGTAACTGGTCAAACCGCTCAACTAGAGGTGTAACAAGTCCTCCAATTAACATTTCCAGTAGGGTACAATCTAGGAGTAGGAATCAGGGCAGGCCTGGACAGGTCAGGTGTGCCCAACCCTGACCCTATCTTTCTAAAATCTTGATTGACTCTTATGTTTATTTGAGTCGAGACAAGGTTGGTTTGGTCTTTACTTTTTTTTATTAGGTTTCAGGATAATAGTTCAGATAGAAACTACCAGTCAATAATGAAATTTTTAAGAATTTATGAACCTATCATGTATAAAGACAAATCTATATTGAATTTAACTACTATATGCTTCAATCTATTATTAATCAGTCAAAGTAAAATATAAATACTTAAATAAAATATGAATATTTATAATCATGTTATTCACTGTATAAGAACAAGTTAATGAAACATACTTCGTTCAAAATTCTGTTCACAATTTGAATATTGAACCACTAATTGTTTAAGATCATTCCATATCTTTTGTTATTTACCTGCAACAAAAATAATAATGAGGTCATATTTAGAATTAAAATGAAAATTATTTAAGTATGTAGTAGGAGAACTCGTTGAGTTTATGGCCTTGTTTGGTAATTGAAAAGCATGATTTCCCATGGTGTTTAGTTTCCCAAGGTCAATCATTTCTTTATCAATCACACTATTTTTTCCACTTTTACCTTTATATTCGATCATTTTCCTTACCAACTACATACAACAAACTTATTTATTTCAACTATACCCTTATCATTTTCTATCACTTACACATTTCTCAAAATATTCTTTTTTTTTTTTCATTTCCCACTGTTTCCCATGATCCCACCTTTTTACACATTAACAAATGTCTCCTCTATTTGCCTGCATAAGTGGTAGGGCTAAAAGTAGTTTGGAAAAAAAAAAAAGTCAATTTCCTAGCGAAGTGGGCGTTAAGTGGGCCCGCATATATGGGCGTGAGATACGTGATCCTTCCAAAGGAAGACGAGTTCGATGGGAATCTCCACAACTGTATTACTTCGAAGAAAGTGAGCACGCATGACAGCAATGCATTGGCTGACGTTCAATGGGATTTTGCCGCATTTCGATTTTCAACCACTGTTGTTGAAGTTGAAGCAGGATGGAAGACAGCCTTCACACGAAGTTCCAGACTCAAAAAAAATTATTGGTGAAATAGTTTCTAGATTGCAGTCGCCTCGAGTATCTGCCCCGTATGGTTCTTTGTTTGTCGGTTACTCACCAGATTTCAATGGTCGTCCACTTCTATTTCAAGAATTTACATGTGAGCCACCACGGGATGAGGAATCATTCATGGGGCTCTCCACTAGGATTCTAGGTCTTCGTTTTGCTTACTGCCCAGCCGACAGAGTAGTATATTGCTTACTGCTCCGCAAACAGAGCAGCGTATTGAAAATGAATAAAAATGTATTGAGATTAGATAAAGATGCGTACAGAAAAGAAAGATTTCATTCAGGAATCATTCTATCAAATCCACTTTCTTTTCTGACCAAGTCTTGATATTGGGATTGCTAGCTTTGTCCCTTCCGTCTTTTTCCATTTCCGATTCAGGCGCATTCACCAGGTTTCCTTCGCTCCCTTCTTCTCCATGCCTTCTCCACGGCCTGACGCTATTTGGGATTTTGGGTGCGGGTCCGGTGGCACTGCTGTGGGCAACGGTTGCGGAGACGAGATTTGGGATTTTGGGTGCGGGCAACGGCTGCGGAGACGAGATTTGGGATTTTTGGTGCGGGACTGCTGCGGGCAACGGCTGCGGATCTGCGGACAGTTAGGATTTTTTTTAGAATTTACGGATGTGTGTGGGAATGGATAAAATTTTTGTTGAAAAGTTTTGGAGTATAAAAATTGTTATATGATGTGATATAATAGGAGATAATGGTGAGTAAAGAAGATAAAATAGATAGGTTAATTGTATGGATAGTTGTATAAAAATGATTGAAAAGTAGGGTAGTTGCATAGGAAAATATGAAAAAATGATTAAAAATATGATAGTTATGGAGAGTGAAAAGTTTTAGATTGAAAAGTTTTAACTTGACATTTTATATGAATTACCAAACACATCTTATATATGGGAGTTAGAGTACGGGTCAGCAGGTATAAGCGGACTGGGATCCGGTAGGATCGCCCCGACCTACGCTTTTTTAAAAAATCTTTAAAATTCAAATCACCCTGCCTGCTGGATACATAATCCCAACCCTCTGGTATAAAATAGGGTTAGGCGGCCCGATTCCCTCCCCTCGTACAACCAGGGCGGGATTTACCCAAACCTTCACCATCCGCCCCATTAAAAAAAAATAGTTTGAGGTTTAAAACAAAGAAATGCATTTACACCTAGGACTTATCTGAGAAGTGATAAAATTTTTAATGAAATTTTTTGTATAAAAGTTCTTGAAATAAGAGAAAATGATGTAATATAATATGAATAATCACGAGGAGTAAAGAGAATCAGTGGTACGTTTTATAATCCCCCACATGAGGTAGGATGGGAAAACGTGTGGGCACAGTTTCCCAAGCCAATAATTCTTCTAATTAATAATCATATTTTTTCACATGTATTTTTATTTTTTAGTTATTTTTCTTGTGAACTTTCCTCCAAGAAACCGATTTATTCTAACTTTATTTGTATCATTTCTTACTAATCATAAAATTTTAAAATATTATATTTTCTACTCTTCACCTCATCTCACAATCCCCACAACATGCAAATTAATAAACATCACAAAAGTTAAAATAAATATGTTAGAAATATAAGAAATTATTAAAAAATAATTGAAAAGTAAGATAATTATGTAGAAAAAAGTAAAAAAAAATTAAAAATAAGATAATCATAGTGTGTGAAAAATTTGAGATTGAAAATTTGAAATTTAAAATGTTTAATGTAAGCAAACGGAACATGGTCGTATGCTCCTGACACCATTGAGCTCTCAATCTATTAATTTTTAAAAATAAAAAATAAATATCTAAAATATTCTAAAATTGATAAAAATTGATATATATATATATATTAAATATATTTAGATTAACAGTTTTATAAAAAAAATTTAAAATATTTAAAAAATAAGTATATACACCCGTGAGTAGTGAGAGCTCAATGCTCCCTGGAGCATACGACTAGGGTCCTAAGCTAACACCTCTTTTAATTTATGTTTAAATGCATCTAGATATATTGAAAGCAATTTAGTGTCAACAGGTTAGTTGGGACCGGGCCTTGCTCCGTATCAATGTGTAAAATCTTCAAACACACTGTATAAACAAAACTATGTTCCTATGCACCTATTGCCTTGACAAAACAATGTCCCTATGCACCTATTGCTTTTCCTAATTTGTCCGCCACTAATGCTAATGCACGCAACGTAAAGATGTAATACAGTTCTGCTGCAAGGAAGTGTTAATGAAATCTTTTTATTTTACAATGTTTTTACGGAGGTCAGTCATCTTATACAGTCTTCAAGTAATTTACAGGTGACCAAAGAATATACATTTATTTCAAAAAATCTTTTTGTACGTATTCTATTTTTAAAAAAATCTTTTATACATATGAATGTCTCATCTAGATCTTCCGCGTTATGGAAATTCACAAGGTATAAGATTTATGTGGGATTTGAGTTTGTACAAAAATTTTTAAATAAAATACATATTTTCTGTTCGCTTGAAAATCGTTTGATTATTTTATGAGCCATCGGATAAAATCAAAACACTTTTCCAAATCTAAACAAGTTATCGTGTTTATCTATAAATTTATTTATAATTCCAAAAATCATATATATTGAAAATTCTTATATTAGGGAAAATCTCAAATATACGATAAGTCTTGCATCTAATTTTAAATATATCCGCAGACTTTTGATAATTCATCCCGTACTCACCTACTTGGCCCAAATTTTCATTTATACTCATGTTATTTTTTATCATGTTTAACCATATTGTTAATAACTTGTTAAATGAGCTATTGGCACGTGTTTAAAATAACAGAATTGCTCATGCCTTGATTGCTATATGAATTGATTTAAGCCCTAATTTCTATTCAAATAGAAATCAAAGCTTGAAGATACAAATTACCTTGAAAACAAGAAATTAGAGTTTGAATGTAAATTAAGGTATGAATTATATATTACGAAGAGAACTACAGGTAATTTCTTCATTCCACTTGAAAATATAAAACATTTATGATATAGTTGAAATTAAGTGTAGAACTTGTGATTGTATTTAAGATTTATCCTAATATATATTTTCGACAAAAAACTTATGAAGCTTTTGGGCAGTGGGAAAAAATGAGGTGGAAAAATTGTTTAGATAGATAGAATAATAATTAGGAGTAAAAAGAATAAAGTTGAAATAAATATAATGATTGTTAGAAAATAGGTAAAGAATTGATTAGAAAGTTGAATAATCGCTTGAAAATATGTTTTCACTTTCCAAAATGCTGCATAATAGTTGTCTAATCACTTTCAAAAGATACTAAATTTCTGTAAAATATAATTTTCAATAGAATATTTTAGATATCTCGATAAAAAGAAATGATTGATACTCAACAATTAAATAGTTTAGATTTTAACAGGGACATTTTAAAAGAAAGAAAGGGTTGAATGGGCACTTCCATGCATTTCTCTGCCCACCTATATCCGTCAAAATAAATAAATATATTATTGTATTGGCTATCTGGGATGCAAAACACCAAAATAATGCGAGCTCTGCTGCAGTTTCTCCATAGAACAATCCCAGCCTCTTCAGTAATTCTGGACTAAAAAGTTAAAACCGAAAGGAAAATCACGAGTAATGGCTGGTCCTAACCAATTCAACCGCTGAACGAGTAAATATTTAAATTAAATATATAATATTTTACAACCAAAAACTACATGAATAACAATAATAATAATGTAAAATAAAAGCAATGAATTGTATAATCTGAAATATATTTATTGAATTTTAATTGTGTTTTCTTTTTTTGATATTGCAGATAAGTTTGGACTAATATTAAACAAATTAACGGCAACTAGAATTTTTTTTCTTTTAACGAATCAACTATAAAATTACCATTTGCAAGACTGATGAAATGTCTGTTGTTTATAGTTGCACCGCGGGTTGCTCCGGATTTTACAATTGGATTACGACGAGGAGAGCAGAGGAAAAAGTGTTATTGCTCTAATAAGATGCTGAAAATTATGTTAGAAATTAAAAAATAATATTGAAAATTGAAAAATAAGGTTCTCAAATTAAAAATAACAATTTTTTTTATAAAAAAAAATCTCATTCATTCCCATGTCATCACTTTCACATCCACTTAATTTAAACAGTAAGAAACAGGTTGACACGTCCGCAGGAACATAATCGTTTTTGCAATATAGCCTTTTAAATTCTCCGGCTGAAATCCCGGTAAAATTGCTGGCTTTACAGGTGGATTGCGGTTTGTATTGCACCGGGCGGTTGCATGAGTTGGCTGGTTAAATTTTATTTTTTTAAAATTTCTTATCTTCCAACTAAAGCCATTCCAAGTACATATTTTTTGGACTTCCTGTTTAGGATGTATAAATCTAACAATAGAACTAATAATGAATTTATACGAAATATTGCTCCTAAAATGAGAGACAAAGCTCCTCTCTATATACCAATATCAAAACATGAACAATCCTGCAATTAAGGGAGGAACTCTACAAACAGAGTTATGCCTATCCTGATAGTTGTTTAAGTTTGAAAAGCTCTGTTTTATCCAAATTTGGATTGAATGAGAATAAGACGAAAGTATAAAGTGGTAAATGTGTTATTAAGTGATGGAAATGATAAAGGTGGGATGAAAGTTAAGAAAAATTATTCCAAAATAAATAAAAATATGTTATTTTTTACTAGAAAAAAGTGTTTTCTGCGTGTGTGAGATCCTACCCCTCACAAAACCTATCTCTATCAAATCTAAGTTGTAATTATCTCCTTAATTTTAGATGACATTTGGGAGTGTGTATTTTAGCGGGATTTTGGGATAGTATCGAAGTAGAAAAGTGAATATTTTAAAAATTATGTGAATAATACGATTTAATAAGGATCAATTTGGAAAAAATAAAATGTTGTAAGAAAAACAATTGATGTATAAGAGTAATGTTGGAAAAATAAAGTTGTTGAGTGGTTAAATCATTTGTGAGAGAAATTTAAGGAAGAGAGAAAAACTATAAGAAACTATGGATATTAATTGTCAAATGTGCCCTACTCAAAGTGTATTTTGCTCCTGCCCCTTTTAATTTTAAAATTTAAATACCTCACCTACCTTCCGTAAGAGTATTCGTGGAAATTTCGGTAGCTGATAACACCAATTTTAAAGGAGAAAAGGAAAGGAGTGGACCAAATGCTCATGGGAACTACTCCTCGGACCCATTCAAAATTGTAAACTTTTAAATGGGCTGTGATACTGTTCACGCGGATGCTAAAATTTATTTTTAATATTTTTTCAAAAGTTTTTTTTGTAAAATTATTAATCTAAATGTATTTAATACGTATATCAATTTTTACTATTTTTGGATATTCATAAATATATTTTTAAAATTTTGAAAAATTAGTGACATTTTTGTAATTTATAAATTATGAAAATATCACTGATTTTAAAATTCAAAAATTTAAAAATATCTAAAAATGGTAAAAATTGATATAAATGTTAAACATGCTTAGATTAACAGTTTTATAAAAAACTTTCAAAAAATAAAAAATAAGTTAAATATACTCGGGTGCGCCAACGCTACGTGCACCTGGGCGTATTTGGTCATCTTTCTTTTTAGATTACTTTTCAAAAATTTAAAAGTATATTGTGGATGTGTCCAACATTCACCTAGCTTGTTAAGACTTTTAACTTTCATTAACTGTTCTATTTTCTAATTATTTTTTTATATTTTTTGTACAATTATTCTACTCTTCAATCATTTTTGTATAATTATTTTATATATTTTAACTTTATTTTCTTTACTATTCATTATTATCTATATTATATTATGTAATTATTTTACTCTTCAATCATTTCTATTCAATTACTTTATCTATTTTAATTTTTCTTTATTTTTCATAATTGCATATATTATATTACATCACTTCTCCTATTTTAAAAAGTTTTACGTCAAAAATTTTCATTCAAAAATTTTAAAAGTAATATAAAATACCAAACATGCTATATGCTTTAAATATAGAACGTGTTTAGTAAAATGAAAAAAATTTCTACCAAATGTTTCTAACACACTTTTATACAACTATCATATTTTTTTAATTATTTTTATACTTATTTTCATAGAACTAGTATATTTTCAATTATTTTCACATTTTTTTTAGATTACGAAACACGCCTAAAATTTTAATCGTCCAAAATGAAAATGATACATGTTAAATAGTTATATATGTATTTTAACGGTATATTTGTTTTTAAAATACTGTCTTTAGACGGTAGTTCATATCTATTCTATAGTTTATATAATCCAAAATATTATGTATTTGTATTTTAACTAGATGAGTCTAAAAATTTTTTATATAGATAAAAACATAAAATATCATTTTTAAGGGAATAAATATATAAATTTCACTTATTGAGTATCCTATTTATGTGATTTTCACATTCAACAGTTAAAATTATAGTAAACGTATAACGGATGGTTGGATTTTTCAGAAAAAACAAGAGAAAAATAAATGGATTCTATTGAAGCCGTTCCCGTACAGATGGAGGAGGGGGATACATAGGACTTGCCAGGACGAAGGACCCGGGTCTGGAGATTGAAAGGTGATGACAGGAACAAGGAATTGGACAAAATTGGAGGTCAAGTCGTCGTCGAGTGCGCGTCTTTGTTTTTGCTTTTTCTAGTCTTCTTGAAATGATCTGTCCGAGGAATGGAATCGAATGCTCACTCTCATCTTCTTCACAGTGTCGTCGTGGCGTGTGCGCATGGATTGTTCTAGTCCTGGCTAGAAATATTTTAGATTCTTCTTCCACTATATTTGCATTTTCCATGGATGCCCATCTCCTGCACCCGGGAGCAGGCAGTTGCCTTCTGCCTGGGTGCACACACTTATTTTTTTATTTTTTTTTGAAATTTTTTTTCTTAAAATGTTAATATAGGTGTATTTAACATGTGTATAAATTTTTACCATTTTTGTAGTATTTTAGATATTTATTTTTGATTTTTGAAAATAAGTGGCATTTTAGGTAATTTTAAATTACTAAAATGCCACTGATTTTCAAAAATAAAAAATAAAAATCTAAAAATCTCCAAAAATAGTAAAAATTTATATATATGTTCAATACACTTGCGCTAACAAGTTTACGAAAAAATTTTCAAAAGAAAATAAAAAAAAATAGGTGTATGCGCCCGGGAGCAAGCAATGCTGCCTGCTCCCAGGTGCAGGAGATCGCATCCCATTTTTCCATGGTCATCATCAAATTTAACTTATGCATTAGATCAGCGATCTCAGTAGAGATTCGTAGCATCTTCTCACATCTATCACAATTTGAAGGACAAAGAATCATAAGACAATCTCAGATATTTACGATTTATGTAATAATTAAATCTACGGCAAAAAAGCCACACGAGCACCGCTCGTCTGGTCATCGGCTGCGAAATGGGATTTCCGTTCGCAGCCAGTGCAAGGTTCAAATCCCATGTGGGATTCTGAACTATATTTGGGGGGGTGCATGCGGTTCCCCTTTATGCTTTGATGGGAGCTAGTGGTCTCTCCATTTGATTTGTGGAAGCTTGTTGTCATCTTCCATTGTAAGCTTGTTAGAATTGTCTCAGGGTTTGAATGTAATATGAATTGAGATATGATGTAAAATATCCTCCAATCAAAAAAAGAAAAATCTACGGCAAAAAAAACTCAAGTTACATCATTTATGCTTCAAGCATCATCAATATTATTACATAAAACACAGCTATCATCCACGGTCACAAATCACCAATACAAATAATAAAATCTCTCTTTATTATACATCCATCAATTAATACTCATTGTATTATATACAACTGCTAACAGGGCATTGCCCTGGTGGTTCAGAACAAGGGCGGACAATGTTCTGACCTTGGTTTTAGTCCTCTCAAATGCAAGTTCTTTGCATTTTTCTCTCAATGTGGGGATTTTACAGATTCCCTCTGAGGTGGGGGTGTTTACAAAATTCACTCCATGTTGTGGTCAAGGTTGCGAAGGTACTTGATTGTATCACAACGTCACTTAAATTATCATCTATGCAAAGAATACATATGCATCGATCACCCCATTACATGTTATATGTTCATGCCAAAATCATGCATTATATGATTTCACAAAATCATGTTGAAACACATAACTAACTATTTTCAACAAAGGGCTTAGTCCTACATTATAAAAATCAACACGGATCTAAAATCCAAGTCAACCTAGCATCCGTCCAAACAAATGGGCGAAGTCTATAAATAAGCTGATCACATACTCACATTAACATTAGCTCCAAACTAGGTTATCCTGCAATTTAACTCTAAGCACATTTGTAATCACATTATCCATCCATTTCAAATTATTATCTTCTATTATGAACTCAAGTGTTTATATTATTTTAATATCAATTCAATCATAATCCAAGCAAGTAAATTTAATATCTCTTATAAACAATATATTTCAACATCCATCCATATCAAACCATCACAATCCTCACTATTCACAATCCAATATTATTCAACCATAGTAAATTATTTATTTATTTCACTAAGATACTATATTAACATATATATTATACAATTAGTCTCACTTTGACATTTCATCGAACATAACATGAGCAATAAAAAAGACATGAAATATTTAGCAAAGTTCATAGGCTTCCATTCGTTGCATGTTAAACTCATGCACCATTGCTCCTAATTATTTATAATCCATCATTCACATGCTTTCCATACAACACACATATTCTAAAAATATTAAGATCTCTACACAATCATAGCCCTCCAAAAAATGCCTCATACCATGAAATCAAAGTGGTACTCATGAAATACATTTTTAAAACAAAATCTTTAGAATACTATATATTTAATTTCATTTGAATCCAATAAATCATACCTCTCATCAACATTTTATTAAACACTTAATAGACATAATTTGAAAATCATAACGAACCGTAACAAAACTAAAATATTTTACCTCAATACATTACATTTATAAAAAATTATTTTAAAATTTTTTTGATCCATGGGTTCTCACAAAAACCTCTAGTTCCTAACAAACCCTAAAAGTCACTGCACAACCTAAAACCTTAAAGTTCTCAAACAAAGAATACCAGAATAGTAATCGTGTACAATGATTTCTTGTTGCTTTGTGGCTAATTCCCTTTTACCACATTTTTTAAAAAATCCAAATAGGTTTGGTTGTTAGCATTTTTTAAAATTTTATGTTTGATGAGAATGATAGGCTTGTAAATATTTAAAATTTTATGTTTGATGTTTAATGAGAATGGCGGACTTATAATAAACTTTTAAAATTTTATGTGTGATGACAATGGTGGACATGTAGACTTTAATTTTTCATATTTTTTGAGTACACAAGTTGTTCTTATATTATTATGAATGATTTGATCGTTCAACATTTCAACTATTATTAAGATATTTTATTTTTTATTGCATTAAATATGTTTAGAATAAATTCAAGAGTCAAGCGTGAGGCTTATTAAACACATCAAGTCAGTTATTGTACTTATTTTTAGTAATTAGTCTATTATATTTGTGCTTTGTTGGTAATTTTTAAAAATTTTCTATTAATTTTTTCTTGCATATTTTGTTGAGAAGATTGGAGTCTGAGTTAAGAGTTATGAATATATATAATTTTATTAATATATAATTAATTAAAAATAATTAAGTATTTACGACATCATAAATATTTCATATTGACGTTACATGTTTAAACTGATTTAGTTAGACGATTCAACTGTTTTGAATCAAATCAGTTTCTTTATCAGTTAGACTATACTTTCAGTTCTGATAATTGATAACTATGCAATAATGACTTTTTTTTGTAACGGTTTAAATTTGGTCACCGGTGAATATTATTTCTGACCGTATTTTAAATTCATCAGTAAAAGTAAAATATGATATACAGCGAAAATTTTTAAAAGTATCCCTCTACGTTGGTTCAAACAAATGAATATAACCTGCAACTCCATTGGCGTAAAAAGTCGATTGAATACATGGCGGCCATTTGTTTCTAATCTTTTTAAAAAAAATAGGCATCAATATTCGCGCTTATATGACCAATAAGGTTTTAATTTTATTATCGATTTAGGCCCTACTTACGGTGGACAGTACTCTACAACAAATTTCATTAAGGAAAGAAAAATTTTCCCTTGTATCCATTATATTTGGCAATTACTCTTTTTGTAATTATGGTATTTCAGAAATTCCTCTAACACTTGTAACATTTTACTTTTAATTTGCCATGTACCCATGCCCTTAGTCTCAACCTTAAACCAAGACTTTAATTGCACGTGAAAATGTCGATTTTGCCTTACACCAATTGTAAGGAAGATTCGAAAAGGAATCCTTATTATATTTTTTGTAAAATAGATATGGTGTATTTTTATTTAAATTATAATAAAAACATAGCAGAAATTTATTTCATCTTTATTTACATAATGATGTGGGGCAAAAATAACATTTCATATACAAGTAACATCCATTTTGGGTTGAAACTAACAATATGGGCGTTTGGAAAATTAAGAGTGAAATTTTGTAAGTATGAGTAAAATTCTCCCTTAAGGAAAACAATTTTCATAACCATCACTATTGGCCAAACTCTATTGTTCATATCCTATTGCGAACCAAGATTCATATTCATAAATAATGCTAAAGCATCGACAAAGATATTTATAGGAGGAATGATTTAATATTTATGCAAGTGTGAAAATCTCCGAGTATGTTAATTCTAAAATATATTTAAATCATTCCTCAGGTTTTTAATGGTTATTAAATCGTTCCAGCTCCATGCTTTCATGATTTAATACTTATCTAAGTATGAAAGTCTCACACTTATCTTTATTTTTTAATTTTAAAATTGTTTGAAAAGTTTAAACCATTGATAATATTTATTTGTTTTAGTTAGTATGGTTAAAATATATATTGTAAATTTAGGCTATGTTTAGCAATGTGTGCAACGATTGGGTGAGGAGGTTAGAAAAGAATATATTTTTGAAAAGTTCAAAAGTAATATGATATGATATATGTATAGTGGGAATAAATAAGATAATTGTGTGAGAAAATAATTGGAATAAGAGGTAAAAATAGAAAAAATAGGATAATAAGATAAATTAAAAAGTCGAATTTTTTTTTTTTTTTAAGTGGGTAAGGAGAGACCGTAGACTTTGCTTTCTACTTACATGTATTTCCTAGCGGACCCTTAATGGGTGTTGGCTTGATATAGTTGTTGAGATGATTAATTAAGGGACAAGGATAAGTGTGAAATGGCCTGGATGAGGTAAGATGATGGTGATTGGAGTGATCCAAGTAAGGGGAGTGGCCTTACTTTATTGATAGCGAAGAAATGAATAACTGCGTTCCAGCTCCTAGCTTGTGAATAGTCAACATGTTAGCTGAGCTTTGTTTGATCCTTTTAAATTCCCCAATTAAACCGTACATGTTAGCTGGTTGGAATTTAGTGGGACAACTGTAAAACAAGCTTGTCATTGGTAGTCCACTTATTTACATTTTATTAAAAATTAATATATTTCTATTTGAATACATTATGATAAGTACAATAAGTGGAATATATAATGAAATCCTGTAAGGTTACCATTTAATGGTTGCACAAGCATTAAATCTTTTTTGGATATCTGTGCCTAAGTAAGATTTTATTCAACGCATAAAAAAAGCTTTTTTTCGTTTTTAAAATTCAAAAAATAATTTCAAAAATACATAAATAAAATTTAACATGGAAAATATCTTATCTGGAGCTCTACGTGTTTATGAAAAATTCAAACAAAGTAAAATAAAAAACGTCCAGCTTGAGCAAGCATAGGACCGGACCCCTTCATGTAAATGGGCCCTTCTGAAACCTGTTCAAATTTGAGCTTTTGTCAGCCGGTTCTAAATGAACATGTCCTAACGATATATCCAAAATTTCTTCAAAATTAATTTGTTGATATATTAAACTAAAATATTATTAACAGACATCTTACGCAATGATAAAAGACCACAAAGACTTGTCATTTTTTGAAGATGTATATATTTTTTTAATTTTAAACATAGGGATATAGTAGTCATTTTCATAAGTTGAAAATGACCATAATGCCCATGTATTTAAATTTCAGAAAAAATATAATGCAGATCTTCCAAAATGTCAAATCTTTGTAAGATACTTCTTTGGTGCCGACAACACCAAATATTTCAATGTTGTTGTCGAATTTTGCACATTTTTATGATTAAATCAAAATTCAAGCTACAAACTATATTAGGTGTGTTTGAGAAATGATAAAATTATTTGAAAGAAAAATTTTTACCGTAAAAGTTTTTTAAATGGTTAAAAAGATGTAATATGATAGGAATAATGACAAGAAGTAAAGATAATAAAGTTGATATAGATACGTTAACTATATAAATAATTGTCTAAAAATAATTGAAAAATATGATAATTATATAGGAAAATATGAAAAAATAATTAAAAAATAGAATAGTTATAGAGAATAAAAAATTTCAAATTGAAAAATTTTAACTTTAAACAAACACAATCTTAAAATGATCTTTTTACGGGTTTGTTTCAATGAAACTTCTTTTTAATGTAATTATTTTTATTTTTAATATCTTCATTTATATTATTACCAAAATCCTTTCATTTACCATCAAACCGGTGACCTCCACAGTTCATGTCGTGTGTCCAAATTCTCCCTTTCGTGGGAGTTAGAAAAATGTCTCTTTGTTAATGGTGTATTTATAATAGAAAAATGTCTCTATGTTAATGGTGTATTTATAATTGTTTATTCATGCCTGGAGGTAGTTATAAAATAACTCTGTGATAAGAGTTGTGAAAACGTGTTTGTAATATTAAGATGTCACAGTGTATAATTCTAATAAAAAAATTTCATTTGTCTAAAATCTGTACGTGGGCCCTATTTACAAATGTATATATTTAATATAATAAAATAGTTTAATGCAAAATATTAATTTTATAATTGTATTTTTAATATTTAAACCATCTAGATATTATTTCTATGCAAATAAATTATTATACAAAATATTATTATATTCTAATAAATATGTAAATATATCTAAGCATTTTTCTTAATACATATAAAAAGCAAAATATTAAGTTTACAATTGTATTTTTAACATCTAAACTATCTAAATATTATTTCTATGTAAATTAATGTTTATACAAAATATTATTATATTCTAATAAATATGTAAATATATCTAAACATTTTTCTTAATACATATAAATATATATTTATAGCAAATATGGCTCATTTACATCTTTGGTTGAGATAAAATTTGGTCTCATAGCTGAAAAATATGTTAAATATAATAAATTGAGTAAAATTTTCATCAAACATCAAAATATTGAAAATAAAAAAGGTTATATGGAACCGCAGCCTTTTCTTAATTCGTAAATCGTTTTTCATCTAATTCAAATATTTGCACCAATTAGTATTTGTTTGGTTGGTACAGGACAATGCCTTTGTTGTGGCTACCTCGGGTTAAATACTTGCCCCTGGCAAGTACATTGCTGCATGGTCCTCCTGGTGATGGAGGTATTTTTAGTTGTCCCTCTCGAGTGTGGAGGTATTTATAAAGATATTCATTTATTGTGAAAGTTATGAAAGAGTCTAATTTATAATATCAAATATTATAGTGTATGTATATAATACCAATCTAAAAAAAATATTTGCATATACCCCCATTTGATAAAAAAAAATGATAAAATTGTGAAATCAATGCAACGAAATTATTTTATGGATACATCAATTGAAAACTTTCAATTCAACACTATTTCATAAAAAAAATTCTTCGCTGCATAGATAAATAAGACTCTATAAATTATTATAACATTCCAATATCTTTTGTAAATAAATATTAAGTAATTCTTATATTTTATATATCCTTATAAGCAGGTATGATCCATCCAAAATTTTGATTGAAATTACTTTGAATATTATAAAAATAAATGATTTTAAACAAAATTAAGTAAATTAGAATATGACTCGGTAGTCAAAATGGATCAAAATATGCCAAATTGGAAGCAACGCTGAAGATTTTAATGGTACCAGCAAAACTATTGTACCTCTCAAATATAAAAACTTCGTAAAAAGGTATATAAAATTAAATTGATGAAAATATAAACACTATTAAATAATAAAAAGAAAAATAGGATGGCTGGGCTTGATGAATTTAAGGAAATACATATTGCCTCGAATAAGAATCATTCAACAGCATGCTCTTAAGTTTCAAACATACACTCACGCAAAGGCAATCAAAGGTGCTTAAGCATAACTAATTAACGAGGTTCGAATTCAGTGATGGACTTATCAATGGCAGAAAAGGGGGACGTCATCAATCGAGACTGGGTCAACTGAGTTGCCTCGCCTGTGACTCCGTCTGGACAGCGACTTGTTCTGGATTATTCTAGTATGCAGGCTGCGATGGCAATGGCAGAGAGACAGGAGCGGTTGAGCATTAACACGACCATGGACATGGTGGGCCACTCGCCTGTCCCTTCTTGAACGCACAGTAACGTTATTTGAATCCATCTCAGCACTTCTTGTGCTGTACAAGTCTCACGTACGGTTGGATCAACCACTTCCAGAAATGTGTCATTTTTCCAATGCTTCCAAGCCTGCAAATCAATTACATACGCATGATCACATACGTTATCTATATTATAAATTATTAATGAAGTTTTGACTACTTACGATATATATAGGACTTTGGTCAAGTGCAATTACGGCACAATTCGCTGCAAATTAAACCCATTTGATCATGAAATCAATATCTATCTCACCAATTATATTTTAAATTATTTACTTTAATAACATACCATTGAGAAGACAAATTATTTAAGGTAACTGAGATTCTTCACTTACATAGCTGGGAAGATCTCCACCATCTTCTGACGCGAAGAAACTACTGCTCTTCTGGCTGAATACAATCTTTAAGAGTAACGCGCCGAAACTGAATACATCTGACTTGACCGAGAATTGTCCATGCATTGCATATTCAGGAGTCAACAAATGATCTATAGATGCAGTTACACATATATACATACTTTCATATGGATTATGATCCAATTTCAGGGATTTACGAGGAAAAGGTAAGAAATTAAATATCGTATGAAACGCTGAGGGTTAACATATGACTAGTCACATGTAATCATCCCTCATGATCCAATATAGATAGATAGATAGATAGGTTAGTTCTAGATATGTACTTCATTTTGCTTAATTCAAGAGGAATTTTGCATCAAATTGGCAAATAAACACGAAAATCATAATTTAGTTAGGAGGAAATTAATGCCCATAGCAATTAAGGGTTCCACTTTGCACTGCTAATATTAGTAAAAAGCTAAGTGGATGGTGAAACCATCCAAGTCGTCCCACCAATGTTACATCTTGTTGTTCTTTAATTGGAGAATACTTGGGCTGCTGCAAGCAATTCTACCCTAGCACAGGCATGAATGAATGGCTACTTCCTTCGCCGACTGATCTTTTACGACCGGTCGCAAATCCGGTGATTTGCGACCGGTCAAAAAATGTATTTTTTTTTATTTTT
>JAXCLR010000001.1:8460877-8490274 GCA_035584095.1 Annona squamosa
AACATCTCCATTTGTATTACAAATTAAGTCCTGAAACATTTTACAATTTTTTAAAAAAAGACAACGACCTCTCGTCTACCAAACTCTCACCAAAATACAAGGAAGAAATTAAATACTTGAACACCATAGCTACCAGGAATTGAACGCACACTCACACTATAATGAGACGTCAACATTACCGCTAAAATCGACCCCTGGTGGCATTTTTGACGGTAGTTTAACGTCATCAATAAAAGTAAAATATGATACACAATGCCACCAGCCTTGGGGCTGCGTGGGAACCGGGGGTAGCTGAAATTCAGCCCACCCCGGTTCGAATCTCTTCTCATACATGATAATTTTTCATAATTTAGTCTTCCTTTGTGGGGTTTTTAGAATTTAGTCTCACTGAGTTTGAGGCGCTCTAAAAAATTTCTTCCCATTGTATGGAGGTAGTGAATGTACCACAGTGTAATAATATCAAGATGTCACTATGTGTAAATATAAAAAAAAAACGATATACAGTTACGGTTTTTAAAACTATCCCTGTGCGTTGGTTAAAACGAATGAGTATAAATTGGTGAAAGAAGTTGATTGAATATATGGCAGCCATTAATTTGTTTTTATTTTAAATTTTTTGGCATCAATAAGCGGGCTCATGTGACCACTGAGATTCTAATTTTATTATCTATGTAGGCCCTGTGGACAATACTCTAAAATTATTCAAACAAGTTTAATAAAAAAAAATTATTCAAACAAGAAAAGCGTAAAAGTACAGCTTGAACTGTAACCACAAATTTAATTTTGCGGCGGCAATTCAAAGATAGCAATAAAAAGCTGTGCAAAACAGGTCCCACGTTCCATATATTATTATCATTATTGTATTTCCATAGATATTATTAGTTTTGAAATCACCTGCAGATGGTGCACAGCATAGAAAATGTACTTGGAATAAACGGACTAGCTGATTTATTAGCACCGTGTGTACTGCAGCCTTGGGAAAGAACAACATTGATTATTCTCCTATGCTACAGAAAATTTCATTAACGAAAACAATTTTGATAACCATCAATATTTCCCAAACACCATTGTTCATGTACCGTTGCTAGCCAATACTAATATTCGTAAGTAATGCTGAAGCATCAACAAAGATACATGAGGAATGACTTACCTATATTCGTAAGCAATGCCGAAGCATTAACAAAGATACATGAGGAATGACTTAATAACGAGAAGTGATTCTATCACCTCAAAAATTTAATTTACAACACTGTTTTCTTTATATACTTGTTTATCAAATGTATTTAACATATAAATTAAGTTTTATCATTTCGGAGATATGCATATATTTTTGAGATTTTTAAAATTTTTTTAAAAATCTCAAAAGTATATATATATATATATATACAAATCAAAAAATAAGAAAACTTGATTTATATATTAAACAACCTAGATAAACAGAAGTACGGAGAAAAATGTAAGAATGCATGTTCTAAATGAATTTTTTAAGATGAACTAATTGAGACATTTGCTTAATCCAAACTAACATGATCATTCATCTTTAATAATTATATAAATACAGAAACATGCATATTTACTCTTAATTTTTAAATTTTTAAATATAAAATATACCTAAATCATTCCTTAAGATTTCAATAGTTATTGAATCGTTCCAGCTCTATGCTCCTTTGGTTTAATATTTTTTTTTTGGAAGATTACATGATTCATATGAATGTAAGCATTGAAGTCATATTCTTATATTTTTTATTTTAAAATAACTTTTGAAAAATTTAAATAATTTATCATGTTTATTCATGTGTATTTATTTATGATTAAAAAATTGCATATATTTCAAAGTTTTATATACTTACCAATAAGTGTTTGTTCCATATAGTTGTAGACATGATTAATTAGGGGATAAGGAATGTCTGAAATGGCCGCTCAGATAAGATAGTGGTGATTGGAGTGGTCCAGATGGTTAATATGCAATAAGCAGGTGTCATCCCACAAAGATGGAGGATACAATTAAATTATTGGATAGCTCGGTACTGTAGAGTGCCTATTTATTTGTTATACCCAAAAAAAAAAAAAAATTGTTAGCGAAGAAATGGGAGAGTAGTGCAAGTGCGTTCCAGCTCCTAGCTGGCGTAGCTGGTGAATAGTCAACATGCATCCAGCTGGATTCATGGAGCATAATTATTTGAGCTTTATTTGATCTTTTTTAAATTCCCCAATTAAACCATATATATGTTGGTGAGTAGGAATTTAATGGGATAATTGTAAAACAAGCTTGTGATTAATGGTTCGCTTATTTACACTTCATTAAAAATTAATATATTCCTAATTAAATACATTATAATAAGTACAACAGGTGAAATATATTTATGAAATCCTACGAGCTAGGGTTACCATTCCAGATTTTGTCCACGCATAAAAAATGCCTTTTTTAGTTTTTAAAATTCAAAAAATTTAAATAAATATTAAATTTTAACATTGAAAATTTTTTATTTGGACCTACATGTTTAAAAAAAATTCAAAAATAAAAAATAAAAAAGTCCATACCTTTTTTTGAGGAGCCGAGCACGACTGATCAAGGCCAAGACTGTGCGGGACAAGACTGCATGGAACGAGACTCGAGTCCCTGACCATGGGAAACATCAGCCAATGTGTAACGCCCATTGCACTAGACTTGAGCGAACAAGGGATTGGACCTCATTATGAACGTAGACCCTTTGAAACCAGTTCAAATTTGAGCTCTTGTTAGCCGGTTTGAAATGAACATACTACCTAAAATTTCTTCAAAATTAACGCGTTGATATATTAATTAAGATATTATTAGCACACATCTTATACTCTCATAAAAGAATTAATTTATTAATACATTTTGTCATTTTCGAAAATCTATATATTTTTTAATTTTAAACACAATGATATTGTAATCATTTTCACAAGTTGAAAAGGACCACAACACCCATGTGTTTTAAATTTTACTATATATATACAAATCTCCAAAAATGTCAAATCTTTATTAATTCTTTTTTTAAAAAACTAAAGAATACGCATAGAAATGAATTTTGTAGCCAGTCTTAAATTCCCCATCTTCGATTGGTTGTAAATGATCACAACCCATAGATAAGAGCCGATATATACACTGAAGATTTTAATGGTGACGACAAAACTATAGTACCTCTCAAATATAAAAACTTTGTACACAAGAATATAAAAATTAAATTGTCAAAAATATAGACAAAATTAAATAATGAAAAAAAAGGGTGGTTGGGCTTGTTGAATTCAAGGAAATAGATATTGCCTCAGATAAAAATCATTAATCAACATTCTTTTAAGTTTTGACATCACTCACACACAGGCAGGCCGAAGTGTTTAAGCATAACTAATTAATGAGATTCAAATTCAGTAATGGACATATGATTGGCAAAAAAGGGGGAAGTCATCAATCGAGACTGGGTCAACCGAGTTGTCCTCATCTGTGACTCCATCTGGATAACTATATATAATAGCCTATAACTGAATCCCACATCGAAAAGGGGATAAAGTTCCTGGTAATTTATAAAAGGTTCTCAAGTTCAATATAGTGTGACGCGTTTTAAAGCCGTATGGCTAAGCTGCCAGGCAAGAGAGAACAATATTACACTGTGATACTCATAGCTCACAGGCCCAATGGACTTTTTCTAGGTCTATGTGCTCTGTGCGTCTAGCCCAAGAGTCATTTTTCTGAGTCTGTGCGTGACAAGTGATATCGGAGTAGCTCTTCCTCCAGTAGATGTGATCTGAAGAGTTAAACTAGTGAAAGCTAAGGCTGCAGGCAGAAGCCTAGAGTTGTGTTGTGGTTCAAGGACGAACCAAGTGGAAGCTGGTAGACTTGTAATAACCCAGAACCTAATCCCACATCGAAAAGAGGAGAAAGTTCTTGAAAGTTTATAAGAGAGTCTCAAGTTTAATATAGTGTGACGCATTTTAAAGTCATGCGGCTAAATTGCCAAGCCAGAGCGGACAATATTACACTGTGAGGCCCATAGCTTACAGGTTCAATGAACATTTTCTGGGTCTGTGTGCTCTGTGTGCTAGGCCCAATAGTTGCTTTTCTGAGTCTGTGTGTGAGAAGATATATAATATGACGTGCGTGACAAGTGGTATCAAAACATTCACACATATAAAATATGACTTATTAATTATTATATAAATATTTTTAAAAGAAAATTTGAAATGAATTTGCAAATCTAACCATGTTTTCTTTTTAAGTCCAAAAAATGGTCAGTTTGGCTGCATTGGTATACCTAAATTATAAAACCCAATGAAAGACTTTCCTTACTACTCATGAAAGGTTAAGTGCCCTAGAAAAATAAGTTCTAACCTGGAGAAAGGAATCCTGTCTACAGTAGTAAGACCTAAATAAAAAGTTGGATAGGATTATAGAGGTTGTGGATGCTGCAATCCCACTTACACTTGTTAAGCCTCGGGTTAGAAATCTAAGCAGAGAGAAGAATAAGAAACTAGTGACTCAAATAAAGACTGACCCATAAATTGATCTAGATAATAAAATCCTGGCTGATAAAAGTAAAAGGTTGCGTACCCAGAAACCCATAGAGGATGAGAAGCCAAAGAAAAGAAAAGCTGAAACTCAGGCCGTACCTACATCTAAGAAGGTTGTACCCCCTACCTCGGATGGCTAAAACCCTAAAACAGGATGGTCCTTCAACTTTAACAAAATCCTCTATACGGACTAAGGTTGTTGTTTCAAAGCCTAAGATATCACTTATTAATGTAGCCAAAGCCTTTGATGAGTTCAAAACTTCCGATATACTTAAAGTCATGGATGAGTTCAAAGTTGCTGATGTACTCAAAACTATGGGTGAGTTTCTGCTAATGCACCCAAGATAGTGATGTGCCCAAGGCAGTGGATGTACCCAAAGTTGTAGATATGCCCAAAGTGGTGGATGTACCTAAGGCTGCTGATATACCTAAGGCTATGGGCGAGTCTTTTGCTATACTCAAGCCAAAGGTAATGGTAGAACCTAGTCCAGAGCTGTAGAAGGAAGTTTTCCCTATTCAAGGACCCAACCTAGGTCTTGTCTATAATGAGGTAGAGACTTGAGAAGTACCTTCTCAGGGTACTCACAAGCTACCCTCTATGCGGCCATGGGGTCAAGACGTGCAGACTAGAGTCGAGTCTAAAAAAGGCTAAGCCAAGAAGGAACTAAAGACTTTTTATAACCAACGACTCATTTTAGCCGAGCTGGTGTGTTATTTTTGTGATACCGATGGACATACAGCTAAGGCATGTCCATATGGTAGCCAAGTTTGTTTCCTGTGTCATTCTTCTGATCACCTTAAGGAAAATTATCTTTTTAGCAAATATGCAAATTAAGTTGTAACATTTTTTATAATAAAAGTTACGATTGTTCCTGTTTGCTTAAGAATATTTATTGAGACCATATTTCTCTTCTATGCCAGAATGGAAAATAATTCTAATGATTTGAATGCCCAAACTGGTCACCTAGAGCAATATCCTAGTAAAAAGCCGCGAAAGAAGCAGGCTAAGAACCAACTAGAAGCTGAGCCTAGAAAAAGGCTCAATAGAAGAAAGTATAAAGCTCTAGTTGAATCTCCGACCAGAACTAACATGCTTCAGCATCGTCTAAATGAACAAGAACAAACCTTTGCAGTGTTTCAGACAAAGACTTTTTGTCAGTGGGAACAGATGCAAGCATAGCTAGAACAAATTGTTCAATAGCAATCATCAACAGTGCTAAGAAACAAAGAGCACCATCACCATGAGCATGATGAATATCAGTCAACTACTAGAATGCATGAGAGTTGGAGAGAAGGGTCAAATCAGAACCTTGATGCTGGAGTTTTAGAAGAAAAATCAGAATTTGGTAGGCAAGAAGAAAGGAGGGTCTGGAACCAGGCAAACAAAGGGGCTAGTGATAAAGTTCAAGGAATAGTTATAAAAAGTCTAAGTGTTGTAACCACAGGTTGTCCCGAACAGCGAGAAATGGATCGGTGAAATGCTGATGCATTTCATCATCAAAAACCTCCATCCTTTGTCGGTGGTGATTGTTTAGCGGCCAAGCATTGGATCAGGACAATGGAAAAGATTTTTAATTCTCTGAGTTATGACGACCGACAGAAAGTTTTATTTGCTCTGTTCAAACTCAATGAAAAGGCCTATTGATGGTGGAAGACACAACAACGTGTCTTCAACAGTAGGAAAGAAAATGTAACTTAGGATAAATTTAAGGAATCGTTTTTCACCAAGTTTTTTTCCATCTTTTGTTAGAATTTTGAAGGCCCAAGAGTTTGCCGAATTGAAGCAAGGCACTATGACGGTGGCCAAGTATGAAACAAAGTTCAACTCTCTGCTTCGGTTTGTTCCAAGCTCAGAATGGAAAGAAGATAGTCGGATTCGCAAATTTGAAGACGGTCTTGCTGAGGGTATACACAACCGAGTAATACTTTACCGTAATAAAACCTATGGTGATGTAGTTGGTAGTGCTCTTTTAGTTGATAGTGATACGCTGAGCTTGATAGATATTACCTGAAGAGAGAACGATCACCAGCAAGAGATCATTCGGGAAAGAAGCAGATTGGGCAGTCTTCATGGGGCAAACTAGAGTAGAGGAAAGTGCAAAGAATGAAGGATTTTAAAAGAAGAAAAGAGTCCTCAAGTGCAACAAATGCAAAAAGCTTCACACCGGACTTTGCAAATGCTTCAAGTGTGGGAAAACTGGTCATTGACCATCAAACTGTGTCGTGGGCTTCATGTGCTACAATTGTGGATAGCCTTGTCACATTATTAAGGATTATCCAATAGCAAAAAATGTCGGATAACCACAACAGCAAGTACAAAATCATTAAGTTGGTGGACTAGCAAGATAACAGTACCAAGGTGGTGGTGGATGACAGTCAATTTTACCAACTTAAGCACAAGTCCTTGCCCTAATACCCGAGTAGACCCAAGCACCAGCAGAGATAGTGGTAGGTATTATTCGTCTCTATGGAATTTGTGCTCGAGTATTATTTGACACAAGTGTGGATAACTCTTTTATATCCGAAGGGTTCGTGTGAGAGCATAGGTTGGAAGTCACTGAATTGACTTGGGATGTCTGGGTCACATCACCTATTGGGGGTAGTTTATTAGTCAAACATGCTTGTATGACTTGTACCATAAAAATCGAAAGTTTAACCATCTCAATAGATCTTTTAATCATACCCATGAAAGATCTAGATCTTATTTTGGGAATGAACTGGTTAGCCAAGTGAGTACATGAAATTTATCCTCGTGAGCGTCGTGTCAGCTTAAGAGGATCTGATGAACAAGGTATTGATTTTAAGGAAAGTCAATTAGTAGTACCCCACCTCATATCAACTTTTAAAGTTAGAAAACTTCTTAGAAAGGGTTGGCAAGGATGTCTTATTTTAGTTCTAACAATAAAAGATAAAGAGATTAAGATAAAAGACATTCCGATTGTTCATGAATTTCTGGATGTGTTTCCAAAAGAGTTGCTAGGAGTATCCCCAGAACCGAATCCTACACTGAAAAGGGGAGAAAGTTCCTTATAGTTTATAAGAGGGTCTCAAGTTCAATATGGTGTGATGCATTTTAAAGCCGTACGGCTAAGCTGCCAGGCCAGAGCGGACAATATTATACTGTGAGGCCCATAACTCATAAGCCCAATGGACGTTTTTTGGGTCTGTGTGCTCTGTGCGTCATGCCCAATACTCATTTTTCTGGGTTTGTGCGTGACACTATTCGTTCTGGATTTGCAGTTGTATTGTGCACAAAAAATGCAGGTTTTGAGGGCGATGGCAGACAGACAGAGAAGTTGTTGAGCATCAGCACGACCGTGGACATGGTGGGCTGGTCGCTTGTCTCTTCTTGAACGCATAGTAACGCTATGTGAATCCATCTCAGCACTTGTCACGCGGTGCAAGACTCACGTATGGCTGGATTAACCACTTCTACAAACGTGCCATTTTTCCAATGCTTCTGAGGCTGCAAATTAATTAAACATGCACCAATCAACAAAAATTATACGTATTAATAAAATTATTAATGAAGTATTGGCTACTTGATATTACATACATTGAAGAGACAAATTAATTAAGGCTAACTCAGATTCTTCACTTACGTAGCTATGAAGATCCCCCCCCCCCATCTTCTGACGTGGAGAAACTAATGCTCTTTTGGCCGAATATGATCTCTAAGACCAACACGACAAAAGTGAATACAACTAACTTAACTGAAAATTGTTCATGCATGAAATGCTCAAGAGCCATGTACCCACTGAATGCAGTCAACAAATGATCAACGGATGTAGTTATACATATATACATACTTAAATATGGATTATGATCCAATTTTAGAGGTATTTTAGTCATTTCGACCCCTTTAGAACTTGATTTTTTAAATAAAAAATAGATAAGTAAAAATATTATAAAACAATAAAACTTGGTATTGCATTAAATAAATTTAAGAAAACATGCTTATGAAAAAATAGAAAAAATAAATGTCACATAAAGGGCTAAGGGTTGACATGTGACTAACCGCATGTAATCATACCTCATGATCCAACATAGATAGATAAATAGATTAGTTCCTGATAAATACTTCATTTTGCTTGAGTTGGGAGGAATTTCACAGCAAATTAGAAAACGAATACAAAAATTATGATTCAATTATGAACTGATCAAGAGGAAATTAATGCTCATACCAATTAAGGGTTCCACCATGTACTAGTAATATTGACATAAAGCTAACTAGATGGTGAAACCATCCAAGGATGCTGCCAATATTACATCATCTTGCTCTTCAATTGGACAATATTTAGGCTATTGCATCAAATTCTATCCTAGCATAGGACTACTTCCTTAGTTCAACATTTTTTTCTGATAATATTGGAGGAGGAAGGGTTGAACTCTCAACTTATGGCATGCAATTCATCATGCGCAACCAATGGGTTAAGCCTAGGTTCACTTTAGTTTAGCATCTTATATATATGTATGTGTATGAGGAACCATTTTTTTGAGAATTAAGATCAATGTCTATCAAAAATGGTTTTGATTTAAGGATGCTTAAAATACTTGGTCGCATCTAATCTCTATTGAAAACTTGTGCAACCCTAATTCAAATTGAGGAAAAATTGGACTGGTCGATTTGAAGGGCGGTACAAGTTATTTGACAAGATTTGAAATATGTTTAAGATAGGCAGGATGGGTGTTTGAGCTAAAATAATTACTATTTTATACGAAAAAATACTTATTATGTCCCTGCAATACGACTAATGTTTCCCTGCGTTTGGTCCACCCTAACAATCCTTGCCATACCAAAGTCAGATATTTTTGGGTTCATCTCCCCATCCAGTAACATGTTACTAACCTCAAGATCGTGGTGAATAATCCTCAATCGAGAATCTTCATGGAGATAAAGAAGCCCTCGAGCTATACCTCCAATGATTTTGTTCTTCTTAATCCAATCGAGACTTATTCCTTTTAATGGATCTATAAAAAAAATAATAGTTTTTTAGAATTTAAATTAGACTAATAATTAGCTAGGATGTTGTCATGATCATTTCATTGATAAACAGAGCAAAGGGAAGGGAGAAGAAGAGCCCAAACCAAAAAGAAAGCCTCTTCACAGCTATTTCTTGTCTGTTTGAAAGCCTTTCCTACAGTAAGTCAAGGTTATTGAATTGGTTTGAAATTGATTTTGTGGGCTACAACTAGTTTATTTTCTGTTACCTTGTAAACAGCACCAAATCCACCTTCTCCAAGTCTATTTTCTTTGGAGAAGTTGTTAGTTGCAGCTTTTATAGTTTCCAAATCAAAGAGCATTAACTGATTTTCTTCAAGCCCATCACTTACACATACAGCGAGAGTCGCGATCAGATTTGTGGATTTCCCTCTGTTCAGATATATGTATGGCCTTAGCCATGTACAATTTCAACATGATAAAAATTCTTAACTTACAATTTTATAGTAGTAACCGACGTGGTGGCATCGACCGTTGATGATGCTAATTTACCTGTTGCTTGATAATCTGTTATTGGAGCCTTTCTACTTCGTCTTTTGAAACAAACAACCACAGTGAAGACGAGCGCAGCTAAGATGGCTACAGGAATAGCAATTGCAATGACAATGGTGGTTGTTCGAGATGAGCTTCTCCCACTTCCTCCAACAATAAGAAATGTCTCGGCGTAAATTTCTGGCCACAGTACAATGTCTGATTTGAAGTGAAGGTCTGGTGAATTCACCAAACGCGTGAATATTGAATATTGGACCTGTTTATTTACAATATTAAAGTATGATTTAAAATTGAATGTCGGGCTTTGTGCATTTGCGATAGTAATTAATAGTTTGATTTGAATATTAAGGCTACTTTTGATCAGAGTTTTTTAAAAAAAACTCTCTTTCCTTCATACTATACATTTCTTTTCATATGATTTAATATCTTAATTGTTTAATAACTTTAGTTTTTTATTATCGTTTTCATATTGCAATTATTTTCTTAGACGTGTAAATAGAGTCGGTCTCAACCTAAATCTACCTAACCTGACTCGATTTATGATAGGGTTGAGTTATGCATTTTTTAAAAAATAGTCATACAAGATCAATCATGTTAAACTATTAAACTAAAATTGGCATGCAAAATCATATAATGCCTAAGCATTAAATAGACATTATTAGCAGTTATGTTACAATTAAGGCATAAATTGGAAAATATTTTCATAAAATGGATTAATTTTTATTCCTTAACATAAACCTTATATTAATTAAGCAAAAATTTTTAAATAATGGGCATGTTCGTTAAGCACTAAAATTTTTTCAACTAAAATTTTTCACTCTCTACGTCATTTCTTCAAATCTTTATCTACAATAATTCTACCGTTCAATTATTTCTACATAACTATTGATACAATCAAGCTATCTATTTTAACTTTATTCTCTTTAGTACTCTTCATCGTTATTTCTATCAGATCATATTATTTTTTTACCAATTCAAAACTTTTTACACCCATAACTTTTTATCAAAAGTTTTATGACTTCCTAAACACCCTCGATATATATATTTATTAACTCGATTTGTAGCCCAAGCCGAACCAATTTATAAGGGTTTAGTTCAGGGTTAAATTGAAGTTTGAAAAATAAAGTTGAATATATGGTTAGGTTCATTTTTACGCATAAAGTTGGAGTTGGAAATACATCAATCCGAGTCACTTGCTCTGACATACACCCATACATTTTATTACGTCTTTTTATATAAATATATTATCTATTTTATTTTAACTCTTTACTTTTAATCATTGTCTATTATCACGTTACATCATTTTCTCACATTTTCAAATTTCTTTTCACTGATTTACTAACTGACTTGAGAATTGGGAAACATGCATGCTTTGGAGGTTGAAGCATGTCTCAATTAAATACGGGCAGCAGCCTTTGATCAATCCATGGAGTTTATATTTTTATATTTAACAGTTTTTATTTAGTCTGTCCGGCAATTATGACGAGGAAAAACGACGTTTAATTCCCTCAGCTATTCTTGTTCTTTCATCGTCATCAAGTTTATTACGCATCAGGTATTTGCATTTACTTCTTTACGTTTGATTCACTCAACTAATCTTATTCTTTCATCGTTATCAATTTTATTACGAACAAGGTATTTCCTTTTACTTTTTTTTTATTTTTTTGGTGATTTTTCAATTTACCTCAAAGCTATTTATTTTGCAGAAGCAAATACCGGAAGGAAAAAAAAAATCTTTAATTAGCAATATACACTGGAAATAAAATTCTACCGAACTCGGTTACCAAAATGAAGGTTGTTGAAGTGATATCCACTTTATTTGCAAAATATACTTAATTAATCACTTTGGAATTCTATGGGAAGATGACTTACCTAAACACAACATATATCCCATACAAAAAAAAATTATATCATTAAATTAATTAAAATTTTTTGGATTTTTAACTACAAATGTATATTATCCATGTTTAATCATTTTCCAAGGTTTAAATATGAATAAAAAATCAATTCATGAAATGCATCATAATAAAATGGAGGATGCTTAAATTTTCTATTAGAAATAGCAAAGAAAAATACAAATTTTCAATACTATCGTTACTTAATTATCAATTCCATACATGATGACCACAACTGTAATACTCGCAAAGGAGCAAGTGATCTAATTACCTGTGGTGGTTGCGTTTCTTGTTGGGGGAGGAAGCGGTGGCTGTGGCGGTGGCAGTGGAGAAGCCGAATCTTCGTAGAAGCGGTATAACTCAAACCTGATATTACAGTTCACCCCAATAGCTATCCCACATTCCCACCTCGTTTTCCCTGGCAACAGTCCGTAATTTTGCCAACTGCATTCTCCAAGCATCGACTACAGTCGTTTCGTACTAGATTGTTCCCACACTGCGCAAGCCCGTAAACAGTCTGGAAGCTAGAAAAATTAGCCTGGCCCGTCGCATACATCAGCGTACCAGATGGCGCATCTGTGGCCCTGGATATAAGTCCTCTCATCATCCCACCTAAAATCCCATTGAACGTGCTCGGGTCACTTACGTTCTGTCTAATCCATATATATACATATGGTGAATTGTCAGATGTTGACAAGATGGGCGTGTCGGAATAGCGGATGAAACAATTGTCATACCAAGCAAATCCGGTCTTCTCCGGCAGTTTTGAGGCAGTCGACGCAGACATCGCCGTTGGTATCGCCTCTGCATTGAGCCAGTCCGTACACCTTGTTTGCCGCCTCACCAATTGTTAGGCTGGAGAAGCGGGTGGTGGCGGCCGACGCATTCGAGAATATAGAAGAGAGAGCAAGGCCGCGGTTGACGGCGAACGTGCCATTCGAAGGTATTTTGGAACAGTTGAGACTGCGAGGATCTGCAGCAGCAGGGTTAGGAAAATGGAATGAGAGGAATTCCAGCAGATACGAAGAGAAGGAAACCGCACAAGCTTTTGCACACCTCATGCTTCGGAGACGTGCTGCTAAGGACGGAAGGAGGTGATGCTATAAAGGATATGCTTATCGACCTCGACTAGCTAATCGACGGCCATATTCCAAATATTAAAATATTTTCACATTAGTTTAATCTTTAAATAATTCTTTTAATTTTTATAAGTATGTTACTGATATTTTTTTGATAAAAAGGAAATTATTGATATTAGTTCTTGTAACTTCTATATGGATACTATTGATATTATTCAAAATCGAGTAATTTGGAATCCATTTCGAAGAGATAGATGTAATAACATTGAGATATATTTACTGATAAATATCCCTAAGAGCAGAGATAGCGTGAAGTTCATATAAAGTGATAAATTTGATTATTATTTTTATATCTCATCCGAAAGGACATTTTTGTTTGCCTTGCTTATTGAATTTTTACTATAAATACTCGGAGACTATGCTACTAATACAATGAGAGATACGAGCTTCTCTGAATAAATGGGAGACAAAAACTCTTTCCCTTGGTCTAAAACCAATAAGTTATCATATTAGTTAATGTGTCATCCAACTGAAGTACGTCCCTAGCCATTATGTAAAGTGATAATTGACAAACTTATTTGTTAATTTCACTATAAGAAAATTCATTTTAATTGACATGCAATCATAACATTTGATGCTAATGACTACAAATTACTTACATTGTGTTCAAAGGATGTGGGAGCTTGAATGTGATGTTTATGAGAACAGATCTCTCATTCCATGATAATTTTTTGCTTTTTGATACAATTGTTCTCTTCCTTAGGATGTGTTTAGGAAGTGATCAAATTTTTAATGAAAGATTTTTGTATAAAAGTTTTTGAATTTTGTAGAAAATTATATAATATCATAGCGATAATGGTGGTGAGTAAAGAAAATACAGTTAAAATAGATATATAAGTTGTATAGATAGTTGTGTCAAAATAATTGAAAAGTAGAATAATTGATAGAATAGTTGCACATGAAGATGTGAAAAATAATTAAAATATAAGTTAACTATAGAAAGCGAAAAGTTTAAGATGAAAAAGTTTTATAGTTTTCCGAACACCCTCTTAGTACATATCATTATATTCTGATTTTATTTTTCTATTTCATTCAAACACTTTTAATCTTTTAGAATTCAACTATTGATATAATTAAAATTCAGCTGTTTGTATTTTCTAACATAATTTGTTTATCATTAACCAAAATCGTCCCAATGAGAGTATTGAAATTAAGTTTCATCCTCATAAAAAATGTGCATGACTCATCTATAAAATGTATAAAATTAACGTAATAAAATTATTAATTTGTACAATAATTTTGAAATTATCTTTTCAACATCTAAAGTATATGAAACAACTATGTTCAACCCCACTAATATTTTATTATTATTATGGGAATGTTCAATCCCGCCGTTTTCTTAACGGAAAGAGTGAATTTTGCAAAAACTCTAGTTGACGGCCTCCCTCCGGATCGCATCGTGCTTCGTGCGCCCCATGGAAAAAGCAACGACTGTGTGGACCCATGTTTTGTTTAAAATTTCGTGGTTCTCCGCGTGGAAAATCAGGACGAGTAAAGAGTGGGCTGAGTCGAAAGACTACCTATGGTCTCATATGTACAGCCATGCTCTCTCTCTCTGAACCAGTTGGCAAACGCATGAGAGCTCCTTCAATCAAACAATACTCGGTTGGTTTTCCAGGCTGCAGAGCTGCGTACAGATCCCGGTCCCTTTCGGTAATTATTAGGACAATGGACCGCCATCGTATGCACCCGGGTGCATTGCTACACCTATTCTTTTTTAATTTTATTTGAAAATTTTTTCATGAAACTGTTAATTTAGGTATATTTAACATATGTATCAATTTTAACCATTTTTTGAGACTTTTAGATATATTTTTTAAAATTTTAAAAATCAATGCCATTTATTTCTAAAATGCCACTTATTTTTAAAAATTTAAAAAAAGTATCTAAAAATCTTCGAAAATGCTAAAAATTGATATATATATATATATATATATGTTAAATACACTTATATTAACCATTTTGTAAAAAAGATTGAAAAAAATTTAAAAAATAGTTGTATGCACCCGGGCGCATTGATGCTCACTGCACCCGGGTGCATACAACTGCATCCTTAGGATAATATCCAAATAGACCTCCCTAGTTTCACAATAATTGAAAATATACTTATCTAATCTCAAAAATTTCTAATAATTCTACAAAGTTTGACCACGAATTTGTACATATACTCACATCATGGCTCTATTATGATGGTGAATATATTTATAAATATATACAAATTATGATAATATATTTGCAAATGTATGATATACTCATTTAGCCTCTGAAATTGCAAATGTACCTTCGCTGCAATGGCATGATGATGAAATGGGTATATTTGTAATTAAAGCTATGTAAGGATTTTTTTATAGTTTTAAAACTATACGAATATATTTGCAGTATAGTCAAATAATGTAAATATATTTGCACATTACCTTAATTATTAATTAAAATTTTAAAACCAAAAGAGGAAGCGTTTGTAACTCTTAATGCGGTCACATTCTGTAGAGCCAAGTTGCTTTTATTAATTTCATTTGGCTGGTTGGATAGTTTGGAAATTTTCTTTCAATCTCTTTTGAAACAATTGTCACTGTAGAGTTTGATATTTTAATTACCTAATTATTTAATTTTTACATTTTTACTATATATTTCAATTATTTTTTACGCGTTTGTCATAGGTGCCTAAGGCATTATGCTGATGTGGCTTGCCACCACCACATCGACCAAGTCATTCTCATTGTCGGTTGTGACAATCACGCATTGCAGTTGCAGGTACTCTTTCTCCCTAAAGGATGACTTCTACAGCAGATAAAACTTCTACTTGATAAGTACCTTTCTTCAAGTTAGCGTCTGGTTAAATTTTAAAATTCTCCCCACTCTGTAATATTTTAGGGGCTGTTTAGCAAAGCAGAAATTTCTTTTTGACAAGTTCTACCGTCTGTTGAGTCTGCATTTGATGTGCTTGTACGAGTGCCACTGTTTGCCATTTATTCATCTTCTCATCTCAGCCGTCCAAATCAAAACAATCAGCATGGCACAAAATTTCACCACGCTATTACTGTCATCAATTCAATCTAAACCAATGCAAGCAACAACACTATTCTTAGGTACGGATGACAATTCAGATTTAAAAATGGTTGACATGGCAACTTTGTAATTTTGATGTGTTTGGTAATTGGTAAAAATTGTTCACATTAAAATTTTTTAATCTAAAACTTTGTATTTTCCATAACTAGTTTATTTTTTAATTATTTTTTACATTTTTGTCCAAAACTATCTTACTTTTCGATCATTTTTACGTAATTATCTATAACTAATCTATATATTTTAACTTTATTCGATTATTATTCCTGTCATATTACATCATATTATATCATCATTATCTTTATCATATCCTATCATTTGACAATTTCTACCATCTATAATTTTTCATCAAAAATTTTATCCATTTTGAAATACACCGGTAGACTCCCAGGCTGATGGGTTTTACACTTAGCTCAAATTTTTGTGGTTACCAGACACCGCGTGAAAGAGAAAAAGGACGAGACAAAAGGGTGAGATGACTGTACGGAGGATCACAAGGCTTACGCCATCGGGGGTATTAGCCGTTGGAAGTCAAATCACCGCGGCCTACGTGCGTTGGCTTTTCTAGCCCATGACCCCACAGCTAGCTTAGAATATCTTCCATGTAAATCCCATTTAGGACAGTTGGCTCCTAACTGTCCTTGGATTGTCCTGCTCCACGTCCCCGTATACTCCTGCAGTCGGAAGGTGCATTTGACGTCACCTCATAGCAGGACGATGGTTCAATACACTCTGGTGTATTTTATTTTTTTAAAATTTTTTTATATAAAAATGTTGATTTAAGTGTATTTAAAATGTGTATAAATTTTTATCATTTTTGGAGATTTTTTGATATTTTTCAGATTTTTTAAAATCAATAGTATTTTTAGTAATTTACATTAAAAAATCCGAAAAATAAATCTAAAAATGGAAAAAATGGAAAAAATTTATACACATGTTAAATACACTTAGATTAACAGTTGTGTAAAAAAACGGTTTTAAAAAACAATAAAAAGTAGATGAAGTACACCCTGGGTGCATTGAACCAGTGTCCCTCATATCGAGCCTTTACTTCTAGAGTATTCATACTATACAATATATTGAATATTAGTTTAATGTATAATATTCAATTTTTATATTATATTTTATTTTTTATAAACATGTTTTCTTTAATGTATTTAATTCATATACTAAGTTTTATCATTTTCTAATACTTTTACATATTTATTTTTTATTTTTAAAAATTAGGGGCATATAAGTCATTTTTACCCTTAAAAACATGTGCTTTTTAAAAATAAAAGATAAATAGGTAAAGTATTATAAAATGAAAAACTTATTATATAAATTAAATACACTTAAGAAAACATGTTTATAAAGAAAAATAAAAATAAAATCAAAAAATGGAATATTATATGATAAGATAATACACAATATATTGTGTAGTTTTATGACTCTTACATGCATACAATTTAACATTTTTCAAAATAAAACTTTTCTATTTAAGGGTGCGATGGTAACGTTTAAAAAATGTCAAGTTAAAATTTTTCAACATAAAATTTTTAACTTTCAATAACTACCTTTTTTAAAATTATTTTTTCATATTTTCCTATACAACTATTTTATTTTTCAATCATTTCTACAAAACTACTCACACAACTAACTTATTTATTTTAACTTTATTATTTTTACTATTCATCATTACTCCTCTAGTATCACATTATTTTACAACGTTTACTCTCCAAAATATTCATCAAAAACTTTATTCATTATCAAATACACCCCAAAGCTTTTTATTTTATATTACTGTCATATTTTTTAATTATTTTTTTCGTATTTTTCTATACAATTATTCAAAATTTTAATCATTTTTACACAATTACTCATATACTAAGTTATTTATTTTAATTTTATTCTCTTTAAACCTCACCGTTATCCTTATCATTTCATATTATTTTACAATTTTTACTCCCTAGAGCTTTTCATCAAAAGTTGTATTGGCGAGTAGTGAGTCTAGAATGGATCTACCTGGATGAAAAGTTTTATTGGCGAGTAGCGAGTCTAGAGAAGATCTACAACAGCAGTAAGAAAGTGGAACGGAATACCAGAAAACAGGAATAGAAGGAAAGAAAAAAAGGATTTTTGAGTAACGCATGCTTAATAAGGAGTGGCGCTGATAAAGAAAGAGGGAGATAATGCTTTAACAGAGACGCTGATCGAGCTTGACTAGCTAGTTGTCGATGGTAGCCCCATCGACGTCCGTTCATTTCTAATTAAATGCAAATGAAAGCAATCCTACTATACACATACAAATAACAACAAATTAATTCACATGAGTTTTATGTTTCTTTTATATTTACTTCCATAAAATAATTGTCATTGGGCTTTATCCAAACTTGAACCAATTTCAAGGGTCATCCGTAAAAATCCCTAAAAGTTGGGATGAATATTTTCACTAAAATGCACCAGACACTCAATATTAATTTTTACTATCAAAAAGTATTATTTTCAAATATTTTCAGTGATCACTTTAAAATTTTCATTAAATTTGGATTATTTTTATTAATATATATCTAATGGGATATATTAATTAAGGGTGCATTTTGACGATGAACTAAATATTGATCCCACCCATTCCATTTAGTATTATTTATTTAACTACAAAAAGTAAGATAAATCAAACATATGCATAAGTACTACCTAAAATATTTAAAATCAATTCAATATAATTTTTATTTAAAATGATATAATACCATGCCAATCAAATATGCATGTTTTTTTTGTGGGAGTTTTATAATTCTTCCTAATGTGAGGAGTTTCAGACAAATTTCTCCTAATATAGGAGGATCATAGAAAAAATTTCTCTAGTACTATGAGGGTTATGAATGTATTTGATTGTAATATTAGTTGTTAAGTTGTACAAATACTAATAAAAAATATGAATACTTTCTTAGCCTTGGAGAGTGTATTGCCAACATAGAAGACATTCTCTGGTAGTACCTGACGCACACGACAGTGATATTTTCCCTATATGTTTATTAAAGGGAGGAATAAAAAAGTGGAAGAAAAAGTTTTGGATAAAATTTTTAAAAAAATGTGAATATGATTTGATATTAAAGTGTAGCAATTACAAGTAAAGAAAATAAATATATTATTTATATGAAAAGATATGAAATTACTTAAAATATAAAGAAAACAAAAAGTAATAAAATTAAATAATTAAAGTGTCAAGTCATCCCAAAAAGTGTTTAGAATGAAGCCATAATTTTTTTAACAAATGGCAAATGTGTTAGTCAAGAAATTTGAATAGGTGCATTAATTGTTCTTTCTTTTCCATCTCCTAAACAAATAAAGCTTATCAAACAATTCAACTTTTTAATGGGTTCTCCATAAATTAAATCAAAGTTATCATTTATTGTTACAAGATAACTCTTAACTTCTTATATTATTACTTAAGTATGTGCTTCATCTTCTAAGATATGACTTCATATTTACCTACCACCATAATCATATAATAACAGTGCAATAAAATTTATCATATTTGGCCACTTTTGTAGCGAAATCTTAATTTGGCTTTATTTGCACCAATGCAGCTAAGTAATTTTAGCAAAAAATATTGTTGTTATTATTTACAGCTAAATTTTAATAGTTTCAATGAACATTATTTTTAACTACATTTAATGTGAAAATGGTTGCATTAACCAAATGACATCACTCAAAAGCGAATAAATATTTATGATTAAATAACCAATTATAGCCAAACAGCATCTAATGTACTAAATATATATATTACATTTGAATAAAAATGTAAACATCTTGCTTACTTTTTTGAAAGAACATTTGTACTTTTGAGACCATATGTGTGTAGTAAATATAGAATCAATATTTTTCATAAATTTTTGTATGATGGTATGTATTATAAAAAATTAAATTTTAGTATTAACATGTACAATACATTCAAATGCACCATTATTATTAATTTGGGAGGCTGAAATGAAAATATAGGCATTTTGATATTTTTACAATGAATCAAGTGTGTAGTTACAATGTATATATAATGAATAGCAAGAAAAAGGTGAAAAATATAAAATTGGGTAGTCCTACCCATCCACCGCCCATCCATCATGAGTGAAGCATAAAGTCAACAACTTGTTTTCTATAATGATAAAAATGGCATGCCTTTTGACCGAAATAATTAAATGAATAATTAATTACAAAATTAAGAAAATGAGGTAGCTAGTTATCTTACCACCCTCCACCTCGTGGAAATTTTCTGGAGCTATAAACGCGGACTGAGGGAGGCAGGGAGAGAGCTATAATGCGGAGAGAGAGGGAGTTATAAACGCGGACTAAGAGAGAAAGAACTTGGAGAAAAAGAGATCTATAAAAGCCGAGAGAGAGAGAGGGATTTGGGGAGAAGTAGAGAGATCGAAATAATAGGCAAAATCGGGTTGATCTCACGTATCAATCATTATCATCCAAGTTAACATTTGTTTACTTCATATTTATTATTAAATTCAACAAAGATCAAGGGTAATTAAATTTAGGAAAATAATTAAAGCCATGTTAATATTTGTTTATTTCATATTTTTATTAAATTCAAAAAGGGTAATTGAATTTAGGAAAATAATTTCATATTTAAAGTGAGAAAAGTGTTATCTACAAATATTAGATTTGTTAAATCTAATATAGGTTAATTTAATCCATGAATATGTGATTTTCAGACTGTATAGGTAGTTGTGTAGAAATGATTAAAAAGTAAAATCGTTGTATAAAAAAATATGAATAAATAAATTTTTTTTTTAGGTATATTTAAATACATCTCAACACATATTAAGACAGTGCAAAAATGACAGGATTGTGGAAGGAACGTGATGGGCATATCTCATCGGGGTCTGATCATTACCGTGTGCAGTATCCCATTTTTTTTAAATAATTCTTTTACAGTGGCCAGCATTTTAATTCTTTTGCAGTGGCCCACCAAGACGAGTCGCTACAAATCTTTCTAAAAAAAATCTAAACTTACCTAAACATAGTTTTTTGAATGTTTAAAGTCAGAAAATTTTCGAAATCTCATTCGCTGGATATGATTAAACATTTTTTACATGTTTTTAATCCACAGGCACAGTCTTGGTCACGAACCTCGCGCAAAACGATCGATCGAACGTGCAAAACTACCTTTCGCCCTTTTTTTTTTTTTCTTGATTGGAGAATATTTTACATCATATCTCAATTCATATTACATTTAAACCCTGAAACATTTCTAACAAGCTTACAATTGAAGACGACAATAAGCTTCCACAAATCAAGTGGAGAGACCTCTAGCTCCCATCAAAGTATAAATGAGGACCACATGCTCCCACCACAAATATCGTTCAGAATTTCTTATGAAATTCTAACCACGCACCAGCTGGCAACGGAAATCCCATTCCACAGCCGACCGCTCGTCTGGCTCTTTCGCCCTATTGTTATTCTCACATATATAAGTATTTGCAGCAACAGTACTCTTTCTCCGTTAGGTTAGGCATACAATCTTCCAACAAAATCAAAGAAGCTCATGACTCGAAACACCTCTCTCTCCCATGCAAATTTGAATCCCGGCTTCAACTTTTCTAAACTCGTCGCGGTCCCCTGTAAAAGAACACACCAACAAAATGCTTCTAACGGTTCACCTTCCCAAATAAATAAATATTGGTGAGCCTCACCGTAGTCCCCACCTCTGTTTGGCATGGCAGCCTTATGACGTTGCCTGGACATTCATGAGCCAAGTATTGAGAATGGGTGTGCTTAGTCAATCTAATTTCACTCATACGTGGGCCCCGTGCTTGTTCATACCCATGTAATTAGGGTGGCAGAGCACTCATTTTCATTAAATGATTATGTACAACTACATATATTTTGCATATAATATAACCCTATGTTTTTTCCTCCTCTTCATAATTAACATTCTACTTTGTTAAATAGTCTTTACTTAATCCAAATGCTTAAATAAAATTATATTTTAAATCACTCACATATATCTAAAATAATTTATATTTAATTCATGCCTTAATAGCCCATAGTATTTCACATGCAAACAACTAATTAAATAATTATTTAAAATTTTCGCACAGTTTAATTACCTTCTTTCATTTATTACTCTCGACTTGCAATTTAACCAACTTACTACTGACTTGCAATTTAATTGACATGTTAATATTGAAAAATTTTCATGCTGAATTAGGGGTTTACATAGAGTTGTTCTGTCAGTTATCTAATCATTTACGGTGGGTGACGTAATAAAAAAAATAGTAAAAGGTTGAGCAAAATCCACATGTGCGCGCAAATACGGTTAATTCTACTTATACCTACAAATTTTTAAAAATTGAAAGTATAACTATATAGTTTGCCTAAAATTTTATTTATACTCACACTGTTAAGGATCAATTAAACAGGTCATTAACCTTTTTGTGAAATGACGAATATGCTCATACCTTAATATTAGTTGTGGTTAGTTTGTTAAAAGCTAAAAATTCACATTCAAATAATATATAATTCTATAGCTAAAAATTTAGTATGTAAAATTTTAATTATCAATTTATAATTAAGGATTGCACTTATTCATTATTTCACATGGGCTGCATGAGTATAAATGAAATTCAGGCAATATTTTGGTATATTTGAAAATTTTGAAAGTTTATGAGTATAAGTAAAATTAGGAATAAAATTAATGTGTATTAGTAGAATTTTCCAGAAAGAATTTTAAAAATGTTGTAAGCTAAACTAGATATTCTAGTAAGAGCAGATTATAAAATAATACTATTATCTTATTTTTAAAATTCTTCGAATATGTTGAGTTCTTATTATTGTATAGAATACAGCATGGATAACCAATTTTTTTTATTCTAAAATGTTTTTTTAATTCTTAAATTCTTATAATATTCTAAAATGAGTACCTAATAATACTTCTCAAAATCAATGCATACTAAAAAATTTTATATGCTGTTGGTGTGTTTGGCTACATCTACAACGTTTTGTACAAAAACTTTTCTACCTAAAATTTTTCACTCTATGCAACTATACTATTTTTAAATAATTTATTAATTTTATTTTCTTTGCTCCTTATCATTATTTCTGTCATATTACAACATTTTCTCTCATTTAAAAAATTTGTATACGAAAACTTTTCTTTAAAAAATTTTATCACTTACCAAACACCCCAATGTATTTATTTTTAAATTTCAATAGTTACAGCTGACTTAAAGCCTTAAACAAGGTTAAGTGATTTTTCAAATTAAAAACTTTAGAAATCAACTGTTTACGGGCTTCCTTTGAAGAGTGATAAAATTACCACATAGTTGCGCCAACAAAGCATTGATGGGTTGGTGGCAACAATCGGAATGAAGAACGTGCTGTGATGGAGTGGTTGGAATCCCGCTCATGTTGAATTTCGGTTGAATTTTAGATGGGAGTTATGGTCTCCCTTAATAACGTGAGAGAGTTGGTCTCCTTTGATAAATAGATGGGAGCTTATTATCTCCCTTAATAAGATAAGAGTAATTGGTCTCCTTAATTAAATAGATGGGAGTTTGTCATCTTCCTTGTTATCTCCCTCAGTAAGATAGAATAGCTGGTCTTCCTAAACAAGACTGGACCAAATTGCTGATTCAAAAATTCATTGTATATATCTGTAACCCTTCACTTTTATTCAATAATACATCTGATAACACACAATTCATACATTATTTTATTCTGTACTTTTATCTTTGTGAAAGAGAGAGACTACTGCATTAAATATGCGAAAAGAATTAAGCATCAGCAAAGTAGCTAGGCCTTGGTCAGATCGATGGGGTAGAAGTCGACGACAATGTAATCTGCCAAGCTAGGCCTGAAGATATGCTTATCAAAATAGTCATGGTCTGGGTTGATCATGTAGTCCGCAACGTCATCCTCGTTCTCAAAAAGAATTTCACTCACATGGGTATACCCCTGTTGCAGATGCTCTCGGCTAACATCTTTGCCCCTGCATATTCAAGCATGCATCATTCATTTATAATCCAAACGTATAGCTAACATAATATGCATATATATGTATATATATTCATTGATTAAGGAGACCAATATCAAAATTAAAATGCCGAATTCACATATTGCTACTCATGGTCTATACCAGTAGAAAGCCTTGATCTGTTTGATGACCTTCTGGAGGCTAGCAAACTGTTTGATGATCTCCTCAATCTTCTCAGATGTGATTTCCTCCTTGAACTTGACCACCAGTATATGCCGCAGAAGCAGCTCCTTCTTCTCCTGGCAGTTTTCCATCTCTTTTCTATCAAATATCAACTTCGTACTCTGCTTCTCATGTTCTCTCACTCTTCGCCTCTGCTGCTACCTGTGCCTCTCCCATCTTCCCTTCACCTTCTATTTATATCCGCGGCCTCACGAGCACCTCAAAGTTGGCTGGCTGGCTGGCTGGAATTTGCCACCTGTGCTCCGATTCAGCGAATAGTATTTGCAATTCAAATGCAAAATGGCTACTGCATAAGCGGACTTGCCTTTGCAATTGGGAACTGGGGGCCTCAACGGGGAACTATTCAAAATTTTTTTTTTATTTTTTTGTTTGTTATATTTCAAAAATCTCATCACGCTTTAAATCCAATTTTAACTATTCGTAGCGAAAATCATAAAAATGAAATAGTATTAATTAAAAAAGAAGAATAGAAGCGTATCGACGATATATATGTTTCTAAATTGAAAAAAATATATACAGTAAAATTTATATAATTTATATAATCTGAAAATATCTTTTCGCATTGCTGAAAGTATTGAGTTCTATTTTTTATGAGCTAAAAAAATTTATTTTTAATAATTTTTCTTCTTCAAGATACACTAATATCTAATTTATATAATGCTTTTTTATCAAAAAAAAATTTATATAATGCTTACTATGAACGGTCTACGAAGAAAAATAAGAAAATATATAAATATTTACAAGAATAAATGGATGTTGTATTTTATCTGAATCCAATTTTTAAAAATAGGATAAGGATTTAAGTTTTATAAATAGAATTAAAATTAAAATTAGAATTAATATTTTATAATGAGTTTCATGACTGCGAGTTACATACCTCCTGTGTGCATAGACAGTGCAGTTTGTCGTGGCATTATACCTCTTTCAATTGTTGTACTTTTTCCCTTTGTTGCAAAACCCAACAAGGGCTCCTTTTGGAGGAGCTTGAATACATACATAATGATATATTTTAGGTTAAAATACAATATTTATTTATTTTTATAGTTAGCTATTTTTTATTTTTTTCATAAGCATATTTATCTAAGCATATTCAATCTATATACAACGTTTTTTCAATTTAAAATATATTTATATATTTTTTGATTTTTTTAAAATTAAGTTTTTTAAGGTGCGGAAAATGACTTGATTAACCTTCAAATTGATGATTTAAAAAAAATTAAAAATAAATGAGTGAAAATATTGTAAAACGGCAAAACTTCGTATAAAGATTAAATACACTTAGAAAATTCATTTATGGAAAAAATTTAAAAATATAACTAATTATAAAAATAAATGAATATTACGTATTAGCCTAAAATATATCATGATGTATATAATCATACTCCCATTTGCTCTAAAATATTACTTAAGAGGTCTGCAATTGCTTTATGCGAAAACTAGTAGATTGATTTCTACTATACACTTGTACCATCCACTAGACCACTTCTTTTGTTCGCGAGGGACAATTCATATAAATTAATTTTACTATAATTTAAACAAAATTATTTTTCACTGGGCCCATTATAGGCTATTAGTTGTTCATTTTAAACAGGGATGTTTCTATGAAACCAACTTTCTATATAACCCCATTCATTTCAACTTCTAAATGGTTAATGAAAAATTCACCTCATTTATTATGAAAACCGTTTCATTCGTCTAATATCATTGTATGTAGACCTCATCTACAACAGGCAAAATCTACGTAATAAAATAATTTTATACTAAATATCAATCTTTAAGCAGTATTTTCAATATCTAAACCATCTAAAATATTATGACTACATAGATAAATAATTAGATGAAGTATTGCTATATTCCAACATATATGTGAATAGATCTAAGTATTTTTTTAATTTACATATAAATGTAACTACTTTTGAGCAAATCTTGCCTATATACATATTAGATTTGGATGAAACTTGATTTCATAACTAAAAAAATGATATTACCATATTCCAATATATATGTGAATAGATTTAAGCATTTTTTTTAATTTACACATGAATGTACCTACTTTTGAGCAAATGTAGCCTATGCACATATTGAATTTGGATGAAACTTGATGTCATAACTAAAAAATGATGCTAAATACAGTCAATGGATTGAATTTTCTATCAAGCATCAAAATCTTAAAATCTGAGACAGTTACATGAAACCGCTTCTATGTAACCTGGTTACATGAAAGCCAGCTCCCCATTTTAAACTAAAGGTATGTATGATGAAGTGGTTTAGAGTTAGAAGTTTGGATAAAGGCAATTGTGTTGTTATCCCTCCTTTGGAGTTATTCCGTCATTTAAGGTGGGTGATATAATTAATTAAAAAAAGTATCGTAAAATGTTAAGCAAAATCCACATGTGCCCACGAATACTATTAATTTTACTTATACTTACAAACTTTTAAAATTTAAAAATATAACCATATAATTTATTTAAAATTTTATATATACTCACACTATTAAGGATATGTTAAATGGGCCATTAGCCTTCTTCTAAAATGATGAATTTGCCCATGCCCTAATATAAATTGGAGTTAGATTGCTCAAAGCTAAAAATTCACATTCAAACATTATATAATTCTATAGCTAAAAATTTAGAATGTACTATTTAACTATATATTTATAATTAAGGATTGCACTTATTCATTATTTCACATGAGGCTAATGGCCACTTCAGAGTAAGTATAAATGAAATTTAGGCCAATGTGCACATATTTGAAAATTTTGAATGTTTGTGGGTATAAGTAAAATTAAGGATAAAATTTGTTAGTATATATCGAATTTACCCTAAAAAATTTTAAAAATGTTGCAAGCTAAACTAGATATTCCAATAAAAATATAATAAAATAATACCATTATATTATTTTTGAAAATCTTATAATATGTTGAGTTCTTATTGTTGAATAGAATATAGCATGGATAACCAAATCCTTTTTTATTATAAAATGTTTTGTTTAAAAAATTTGTTAAACTCTTATAATACTATTAAATGAGCACCTATTAATAATTCACAAATCATGCATACTAAAAATTATTATACACTTTGAGTGTGTTTGGCTACACCTAAGACTTTTTAAACAAAAACATCTCAATCTCAAAATTTTCATTCTACACAACTATGCTATTTTTTAATACTTTATTCACATTTTCTTATACAACTATTCTACTTTTCAATTTTTTCTATATAACTATTAATACAACTAACCTATCTATTTTACTTTTATTCTTTTTACTTCTTATCATTATATCTATCATATCACATCATTTTCTCTCATTTAAAAAATTTATATACAAAAACTTTTCTTTCAAAAGTTTTATCAATTACGAAAAGAACCAAATGTATTTATTTTCAAATTTCAATTGTTACAAGTTGACTTAAAGCCTTAAACAGAGTTAAGTGATTTTTCAAATCCAAAAATCTTTAAAAGTCAGCTGTTTAAGGGCTTCCTTGGCCGACTGATAAAATTACTATATAGTTGCACATTAAATGATAAGAAAAGTGGCCAACCGTGTATCTATCTGTTGGTCGTTGTAGTCTGAATAGAGAATGTGTTATGCTGGTCGAATCCTGGATTTTAGATGGGAGTTGTGGTCTCTCTTAATGGGATGAGAGCGGTTGGTCTCCCTTAATAAATAGATGGGAGCTTGTTATCTCCCTCTAGATAGGTGGAACTTGTAGTCTTCAAGACAAATGGGCTTAATATGTAATATATCAGCTGCTACGGTGTACAATATCAATAAAAAAAATGATGACCAAAGTGGCTTTTGCCATTAAAATTTTGAGCTAAACGAATAATTCGGGCCAAATATTCCCAAAAAGCACAAGCGTACAACATTTTTTTGCACACCCTTGTGCACATTGATGTCAACGACCAAATCATTGAAGTGTTCAGTTACAACACTGTTTCTCTTATAACTCAACTTAGATCAGTAGAAAACACTTAAGGTGTGTTTAAGAATGGATAAAACTTTTTGTGAAAAGTTTTGAAGATTAAAAGTTGTCAAATGATGTAATATAATAGGGATAATGATGAGGAGTAAAGATGATAAAATTAAAATAGATAAGGTACTTGTATAAGTAATTATGTAAAAATGATTGAAAAGTAGAGTAGTTATATAAGAAAATGTGAAAAAATTATTAAAAAATATAGTAGTTATGGGGAGTGAAAAGTTTTAGATTGAAAAGTTTTAGATTGAAAAGTTTTAACTTGACATTTTATACACATCGTCAAACACACTCTGAATTTAAATGATTATTTAATTATATGTTCCAAAACAAATAATTAAGTATAATAATGGTTTAATTATGTCCCAAAAATATAATTTAAATTTAAATAAAATAAATATATATATGACTTTTTGGGACCAATTTAATAATTAAGTATTTTTAAATTGGTAGAAAATTATTTATTCGAAGTTGTTGGAAATAATTGTTTTGATTTACTTAGTTTGTGTCTACTTTGATAGGATTTAAGCAAAATTCCTTTCCGTAACAAGCACACAAATATGGAGTTCAAATGCACATATCTATAAGTGGGGTAAGGAACATTTGTTTGTTTTTTGAATATGATTTAGGAGATGATTCATAGAAAAATGCAGGTCAAGAACTGAGAGGTTAGAAAGTATTCAGTTCTAAAAAGCGTGCTAACCACTCAATCCTATTATATTCATGTATTTCAGAAATGTAACTTGTTCTTAGTGCCTAGCACTTGTGGCTACTCTGATGCTTTAAACGACGAGACCGGTTTCTGTGCAAACATTTGCACGCTGGGCGAACATGAAAACGTCATATCTGCCGTTAATTTTAAGAGGCGGGTTCAAGTGCAAACGTTTGCACTTTTGCATAAAATGCAAATGAGGGCAAAAACGTAATTTCATAGCATGAGAGTAGAAATGTAGGTAAACCGTGAGTAGGGGTAGGTGAATTAAATTATAACACTTTGAGGTGCATGCATTTTGATGATTATTCACATGATTTTAATAAATTACTATAGATGATGAGTGATCCCCAACGTTAAATTGAATGATATTCATTC
>JAXCLR010000001.1:8490374-8509096 GCA_035584095.1 Annona squamosa
TTTTTTAGAAATTTTCAAATGATGAGAAATTATGTCCACATACATTTTAATATTTCATCTAGCAAATGAATGGAATAGATTGACATTTTGTATATATATAATACAAATTTTATCAAAAAACCAAACATACTCACGTTTTTAAGTTATTATACTCTCGTGGTAAAATTATCAAAATACCCAACTTCCTTTTTTTTTCTCAAGGGAAGTGCTTCCTGTGGGGTGGGACTCGGTCTCAATTCCTTCCACTTGCCTTCATTGTCATTCCAAACGTCCTCAAGCACTAGTAAAAAGCGTTTCTTTTCAAGGATTTTACGGACTTTCTTTTGTAATGTCTGTAGCTGAGAAATCATAGTACCTTCTGCTTCTTCCAATTCTTAAAGAACTGCTTTGGTAATTTCCACCACGTTATAATTCTCAGTAACACAAACCCATATAATCTCATCAAAATGAGCTTTAACAGTTTTGTGCTTGTAGATTTCTCGAGCAAGAGTGGTTTTTCCGAGTCCTCCAACTCCTTGTATAGCAATAACATGAATTTCCTCATGACTTACCAAGTGACTTATTAGGATTTCTGTATCTTTCTCTCTGCCAATCACCTCTGATGATTCATGGAATGCAGAGGTTTTCCTGTCCTCGCTACCTGTAGTAGTTGAACCCCCAATAGTAGTAGCCACAGTAATAAAATTATACTTGTTCTTATCATCGGCAATTTGGTCCAGCCTCTCTCTTATTTCTTTAACTCGACCTGCACGTTCGTAGTGAGAACAGAACGCAAGCAGCCACTCCCGTAAGTTGGAAATTAGAGCGCATACCTGTTGGGCCGAATTTGGACAATGAGTACCAATAGTATTTTAAAGTTTTGAAAATATCAGACCGGCTGTGACTATTAAAGCTCAACAGGCCTTCAAAATAATTATACGCTACTGTCTCGTGGGATTTTGTTTCCATCCGAATGCAATCGATTTAATTGGGATAGGGATTTTAAAGATCAATAGGCTTCTAATATACTGGGTGCGTTTGACATTTGGAAAACAAATGGGGAAAAATTTTAATTGAAAAAGTTATATATATATATATAAAGAATTTTCCAATTGCCAAACGCACTATTGTATTAAATTCCCATGAGTTTCTATAGAGTTCATTTTAATTTTAAAACTCCATGGAATTTCTAGTAAAGCTCCTTAAAGCTTACCAAATTTTATAAAGCCTGTCCAACTCTATTCAAGTTCAGTATAATTCAAGAAAGTTTAGTTGTTTTATCTGACATAGTGGTGCAAGTAGGTCGGGTTCAATTTTGAAGATGAATTAGAGAAAATATGGTTGAGTTTGACCCGAGTTTGAAGTTGGGTTAGTTTGGGTTGGTTCAAGTCCAATTCTACCAGCGACTAAAATCAAAACAAACGTGAGCGGAATTCGGGCATACTGCGGCCAATGCAATGTTTACTCGAATGAAGTTTTTATTTGATCCATATTGTAATTCGGGAATGCTTCTAACAAACCTTCTTCTATACGTTGTTATTTGTAATCTCGTTCATTTTTAATATCTTTATTATTCATGTAAAATTCACTCCTGATAATATATTTAGCATCATTTATATTATCAAAAAATTCTTCCATTTTTCTAATATCAATATGCACGACTCTTATCTAGAAATATGTAAAAATCAATATAATAAAATAATTTAACTACAAATATCAATTTTAAAATAGTATTTTTTAACATTTAAACTATCTAAAATATCATTATCATATAGATAAATGATCTTATTAAATATTATTATATTCTAATATATATGTGTGTGTGACTCATACACATTTGATTTCAGTATAATTTAGTCTCCTAATAAAACAAATAATTTTAAACGTAATGAATAGATTGTATTTTACATCCATAATCAATAAAATGGATGAAGTTGCATGGAACCACTTCCATTATTATTATTCAAATATATACAAATACCCTTATAATGTTTTTCAAATTTTGCAGTATAATACTTTAAAATTTAGCAATCGACTTTTGAAAACCATTGTAGCCATTTTTTTTTAAGGTTATGTTTGATTTTAATGAAAATTTTTCAAATCAAAACTATTCATTTATAACTATCCTTTTTTTAATTATTTTTCATGTCTTCGTATAAAACTATCCTATCTTTCAATTATTTTATACAACTGCTCATCATTATTACTTTTATTACATCATACCATTTTCTCTCAATTTAAAAACTTTTTATCCAAATGTTTTATTAAAATTTAAATATTCTAGCTAATGTAGCTAAATATCTTTTCCAATACTAGACTCTTTATTTTCAAATTATTTAATGTCTATTTATTTCTTTATGGTTACAATATTTTTATTTAATTATTGCGACTTATTTCAATTAAGGGAACTTATCCCGTGTGACCAACCATATTACAGAAGCGACAGGGATTAGAAAATATTTGGGCCCACCTAATTTTTTCATATGCAATTTTAAAATTTTAGATATTTTATTTTATTATAAAATTAATAAAATGGGCATGATACACGTGCTTGCTGACAATTTTAGTAATTTTTAAAAATAAAAAAACCAAATAAATTTTTAAAATTATGAAAAATTCAAATGAAGAAAAATGTAAATAGCTTATATCTTTATAAAAATAAAATAAAAAATTTTGCAGCCGACCACATTTTCACAGTAAGTTATACCAGCTGCGGGTTTTTTTTAGGTACATGTTAAAAAAAGTTTTTGATGGAAAGGTTTTTAAAATGAGAGAAAATAATGTAATATAATAAGTATAGTTGTCTAGAAAGATGTAAATAAATAATTAAAAAGATAGATAATAAAGTTAAAATAAATAGGTAAAATAAATAGGTTAGTTATATGGATAATTATGCAGAAATGATTGAAAAATACGGTAATTGTATAAGAAAATATGAATAAATGATTAAAAATAAGATAATTATGAAAAGCAGAAATTTTTATAAAATTTTAGCTGAAAAGTTTCATAGCCAAACCAACGCACCCATAAATTTTTTAAATGCCCACAATACACGGGATCACAAATAAAAGAATATTTGATTAGACTCTTTTGTCGCCTGGAAGGTTACTAAGGCCTCCTTTTTTTATGGGTATTCTTATATATTACATGATCTCAGCTTGAATTACATTCAGGTCCTGAAGTCTTATAATTTCCTAGCAATATTCCACAGACAACTTGCTAATATTCTTATTTTTATCTAAACAATATTTCCTACCGTTCAACCGGTGGACGCTCCTACCGGAGGGGAGATAACAATGTCACCACTAATATATTCATAAAACGCTGCCAGGGAGAGTTGAACGTGCGTCACCCACATGAGGAGCTGAAGCCTCATTGCTAACGCCTCCTATTAATAGAAGAGTCATAGTAATATAAAATATAGAGTATGTTTGGAAATGGATAAAACTTCTGATGAAAAGTTGCAGAGAGTAGAAGTTGTCAAATGATGTGATACAATAGAGGTAATGATAAGGAATAAATATGATAAAATTGAAAGAGATAAGTTAGTTGTGTTGGTAGTTGTGTAGAAATGAATAAAAAGTAAAATAATTGTATAGAAAAATGCAAAGAAATGATTAAAAAATAAGGTAGTCATGAAAAGTTAAAAGTTTAAAATTGAAAAGTTTTAACTTGACAACTTTTACTTATTACCAAACACACTCATAATGTATATTAGTTTATCGTTCAATATTCAATTTTTCAATTTTAATCTTATTTTATTTTGATTTTTTCTTCGTAAACATATTTTCTTAAGTATATTTAATTCATATACTAAATTTTGCCATTTTATAATACTTTTACATATTTATTTTTTTATTTTTAAAAATCAAAGGCATAATTCACTCCTTGAAACACATGATTTTTACTCCTTCAAACACATGATTTTTAAAAATAAAAAATAAAGATGTAAAAGTATTATAAAATGAAAAAATTTAGTATATAAATCAAATACAGTTAAGAAAACATGTTTATAAAGAAAAATCAAAATACAATTTAAAAATTTAACATTATATGATAAGTAAATATACAATATATTGTATATTATCATAGCTCTTAATACTGTATGGTATCATCACTCTTGATACGTCTTCGTTCTTACTCAAAAATATTTGCTTCGTATTCTTCAAAAAAGTATCGCGTCATAGATATGCTCGGACTCTGCTTCAACAAATCCACCTTGTTCTTAATGAAATTTAATTAACTGCAATTTTTAGCTGAAAAATGGTTGACAAAGGATTTCTCATTTGACATTCAATTAGTTTGTCTTTAAAATCAGTAAATGGTAGAAAAAATTTTGATCTAGATTTTCTTTAAATTGAATGGGGTATAATATGATATTACAGGGACAATTATTAGAAAGAAAGGTAAATATTCGATTAAAAAAAGTAAACACTTGGAAAAATACACAAAGGATCTGAAAAAATTAATGAAAGGCGTTCGGAAAAGGGACCCTGGTTCAATGCATGCACCCGGGCGCACTTTACCCTTTTTTTAAATTTTTTTTGAAACTTTTTTTATGAAAATGTTAATTTAAGTTTATTTAACATATGCATAAATTTTTACCATTTTTAAATATCTTTAGATATTTTTTCGGATTTTTTTAAAATCAGTAGCATTTTTACTAAAAATGCCACTGATTTTAAAAAATTCAAAAAAAATCTAAAAATTTCTAAAAATTATAAAAATTAATACACATGTTAAATACACTTATATTAACATTCGTGTAAAAAAATTTTCAAAAAAAAATAAAAAAAGGTTGAAGTACACCCGCGTGCATTGAAAGTGGCTGGAAAGACGAGGTGGAAAAATTTTTGCACTTCTACCAAACAAACCTCGCAGGCCGCAGCATCTGAGAGGATAAACATTTGCTAAACCACCTCCACTTGTCAATTATCATATCCAGCGGGTAATTGATCGGGTTCGTTGGGAAAATAAGGGAGGGTTTGCTTTGCCAGAAACGTGGACGAAAGCTGAAAATCAAAGCAACAATGACAGAAGTGGAATCGAGACCGTCTTGAAGCGCATTTTTGCTGGCTTTGTCGCCGTCTTCGGTTGCCGCCATTGGAGAAGATGAGGGAGCGAGGCCGCAGGAGAAGAAAAGGTTAGGGTTTTCGAATTGGGGCGTCCCGCAAGTGACGGATTGGGGTCCTAAATTACATTGGAATTTTAAGAAAATTGCTTGTTAGGTGACAGCGGTTAATGAGCGGTTGTAACGGAGTGGGTATGGCTTCCATTATTTACAAACATAACGCAAAAACTTGTCTTGCAGATCGGTGAAAGTATATACATATTCTGAAAACTCAACAACAGTACCTTTTTATGGCAGTTGCCGACATCATCATCATCGTGGTCATCATCCTCGTCGAGAAGGCTGGATACCATCTCCTCGTCCACCAGATCATCGATGTCATAAGCGACTTGTTTGAGGCTCCACAACCACAGGCGCACACTGTCTTCCGTTATTTGCTTCGTCTCTGCATCGTTAAGCACGGCTTGCATGCTTTCGAAGGTGAAGCAGAGCTTTTGAAATTCATCTTTCGCGCCAAGAAAAAGTTCCGCCCTCCGCACAATTGCTTCCTTAATTTTTTGCTTTGCAATTGATACAAGGGCATCAGCCATGGCTGCAACTGCCGAAACGATGATGGTTGAGAGGAGATCGATTGTTGTTGCTTGCGTGGGGAGTGGATCAAATTGGATCTGATGGAGTTAATAAAGAGATGCAAGCTTACCTGTTTTCGTTTCCAATGCTCGATCAGTTGACCATTGATTCAATTTTTATTATTTTCGTGTGTTTGTTTATAATCCAAAAATTTTCAATCTAAAATTTGTAACTTTTCATAATTATTTTTTAATTTTTTAATAATTTTCTATACTACTATCTTATTTTTCAATTATTTTTACATAACTATCGATACAACTACTCTATCTATTTTTTATAAAGAAACAATTTTATCTATTTTAACTTTATTATCTTTAACCTTCATTATTACTCTTATCATATCACATCATTTCATTCATTTTAAAAACTTTTACACCAAATATTTATCAAACAAAAGTTTTATCACTTTCCAAACATACTCTTAGCATTCGTTACACCTAAGTTTTTTGCCAAAACGCTATGAATTTTATAATGAATAGAAAATCTATTTCATTCATTATATTTAATATCATTTGTTTAAAAAATTAAGTTCTATCCAAATCAAAGATGTAAATAGGCCACATTTACTTGATATATATATATATATATGTATATATATTGGAGAAAAAAATATGGAAAATATGTAAATCTATTTATGTATAATTAAAATATAATAATACTTTGTATAATTATATTTCACACATGAATAATATTATAAATGGCTGATATGTTGAAAATATAACTTTAAAATGTAATATTTGAGTTAAACTGTATATTTTGAAAATAGCACACTTGTACAACACTAAAGAAATGATTGGGGTTTACTTAACTAAATAAATCAAACTAAGCAATAAATACAATGAATGGAATAGACCTCCCTTCTATCATCAAGGTGATGGATTTGATTAAATGAGCTTCTTTACACTTTTTAGTATATGTTGTATAAATATGCTATCTTATATTAAATGCTCTCATATTTTAATAACCACCCCACTCCATAAGGGGATGCAATTAATCCATGATGGGGTGGATACGTGTGAGCATTGAATTTTGGTCTAGAAAAGACAGTTTGAGAAGTCTATACTAACCCGCCTCACAAGACAAAGTAAGTAAATAAAAACTGAATCCCATATAATAGTTAAAAAAAAAAAAAAAAGAGTTGAGAAGGAGTTGTGGATCTCAATTATAATTTCTAATGTTTGATTCTATATTTTATTTGTATATGAATAAGTGAGAGTATGAGTGAGAATTGAAGCAATTTGACTCATCCCTGACATGACTTAACCTATTTTTTTATCGGTATTATACAATATGACATATGATATTATAAATCAAGCCCATTTAATGGAGACTATAAGCTCCTATAAATTCTCAGAGGAGACACTATACTCCTATCTATATGAGAAAGACACAAAGCTCTTAATTATTTTTCAAGGAGATCAACAGCTTCTATATAAAAATAGGAGCTAAAATCCCAATAGGAGCTAAAATCCCACGAGGCGGGATTTGATCCCAACTCACAACGCCCCCAATGCTTTATGCTAGCACTGAAACCAATCAACCAAAGCTCGATTGGTTACTTGACACATTTTTTATCAAATCAAACCGCCAATTTTCTGACTTGATACAAAAAATTTTATCCAAATTCAAAAAGGGTCAAAGTAAGTAAACCATGCCTGATATGAAGAATCCTAACTTGCCTTATGAATATTCTTAAATTATAAACATATTTTTAAATCTTATTTTCATTTTTCAAAATCATCAAATTATTTATGATTGTATTGCTCTTACATAACAAAAGAAAAAAAATGGCAAAGAACACTTGTCTCTACTTGTGCTCAAATTACATTACGCTCATGTTTGGAGTCAACTATAATCTCATCAAACCTAAATCAACAATCCTAAAAGTTGTTGCACCATCTTTTTTAACCTACTTTAGACTCCAAGTGCAATAATGAGTATATACATAGTTTCTCCTCATTTATTTAACTAAGACATCAAGTTTATCTATATAAAAGATGCGGGTAAGCTACATTTTCTTTAAAATCTATATTGGTATGAAATTTGAAAAATGCTTAGATTCACGTAAAGCCATTCAAATATGCATTAAAATATAACAAGAATCATTTATACCGGCATGAAGGATATTTTAAACCGTTTAGATATTGAAAAAGCCTTAAAATGTAATATTTAAGTCAAATTATTTTATTATATATTACATATTTTGTAGATTGGTCTTTCACAATGATATTAGGCAAGCCATGGGATATTATTGGCTAAATAAATCATGTTAAATGCAATATACGGATTGAATCTATCATACATTATCCAGTAAGGTTTAAATGGGTGAGGATTGATGAAATGGGTTTCACAGAATACGAATAGTATACGTAAATATTCTATCTTATATTAAATGCTTATATGTTTTTTAATACACAGCCCGCTCCACGAAGGGATATAATTAATTCATAACGAGTTGGATGTTGGGAACTTCTCCACGCGAGCTTTTGACTTACGGAAGATTTGGGAATGAAAATTGGAAAAAAAAAATTCGCGGTATTGAACAGGAGTGGAAAAGGAAATATTGTTGAACTTGCCTAATTGATATAAAATAACGAGGTAAAGTCAGAATAACTAGGGTTGTTGGAAGAAAAAGTGATTGAAATATAGGAATAAACTTAGAAATTTAAGATAATTCGATTGTAAAATTTTTTACCTCAATTTAATTGTAAAATTAGTTGTTGGGAAATGTGATTATCATGTAATATCATCCCATCACACACTTGTAGACTGCCAAATGTCCTCTTATACTAGCACTAGCAGCCAAAGAAGTTTGGGACGTGGCTAATGGTGTGTATGGGAATTGATAAACCCCATGAATGCCAAATGTCCTCTTAAATACTAGCACTAGCAGCCAAAGAAGTTTGGGACGTGGCTAATGGTGTGTATGGGAATTGATAAACCCCATCAAGGCCAAATAAGTAAATAAAACTTAATTTCAAGTAACCACATAAAAGACATAATAAATTAAGATTAAAATATATAGTTATGGATCTTATTGATCATCTTGGATAACTTTTTTAGAAAATTATCTTGGATGATTGACTCTGTGTTTTGCTCGCATACGAATCAAGTGGGGTTGTTTTTACACAATATATCGTTGTGGGCAGAAGTTAGAAAATTGAAAAATGACAGGGAGTTACACAGGGAGTTACATGCTTTTGTCATGTCTCATTCCCGTTGAGTTCGGGTAAGTCATAAAATTCTCTTAAAGATAATTCAAAGTTTTTTGCAAACAGAGTTCATTTATGAAGGATTTGTTTATAAAATCAAAACTTAGTAAAAATAGAAAGAATCCAAAGAAGATAATGGGAAGGTGTCATGTCTGTAAATGCAAGTAGCCGTTCCAGTCCTGTTATATATGTTTTTTAGGAAAAATTCCTCGGTGTACTCATAATTGTCCCCAATTCTTAAACCTACCTACAATGTTTAATAAATTTCTCTTAGGTAACATTTCCCCCTAAATGTCTATTATACAAATGTTGTCAAAAACATAGTTATCTACGCTATTAAAAATACAATTTTATTCTTTCAAATTTTCCTTAACTTAAACAGTTCAGCAGTAATATGATATTTGAATCATTTAGTACCATAAATTAATAATTTATTAATATCTAATGAGTTATATTAGAATTGAATTGTTCGGGTTAAGAAATTTTTTAAGGATAAGATTGTCTTTTCAACGGATAATTAATGATTGTTTTGATAGCTTACAATTATTCCTATAATTTTCTAAACAGAGAATATAAGCTTCCAAATATCATTAAAGAAGCTATAGTCTCTCAAATAGTAACCAAGCAATAACAAACTTCTATCTATCCTTAAAGGAAGGCCAAGCTCCCATCTTTATTTTCCCTAAGATGGGATTCAAATATGGGCGGTAGAAGTGATTTCATATAACCTCATCCATTTTTGAGATTTTGATATTTGATAGAAAATTCAATGCATTCGTTATATGTATCATCATTTGTTTAGCTAGGAGACCAAGTTTCATTAAAACCCAATATATGCATAGGCCACAGTTGCTAAAAAATGAGTACATTCATGTATAAATTAGAAAAAATGCTTATATCAATTCACATATGTATTAGAATATAGCAATACTTTATAAAATTATTTATCCACATATTTACAATATTTTATATGGTTTAGATGTTTACAATATTCTCGGAGGGCCCAATCCCGGCCCCTTTCCAAATCGGAAGGGGATCGGGATAGGGTTTAGTCCGTTCATAAAAAAAAAAGATGTTTAAAATACTACTTAAAAATTAATATTTAATATTAAATTATTTTAATGCGTTAGTTTTGCATGTTTGTAGATGGGGATCCACATACAATAATACTTAACAAATACAAGGATTTTCATGAAAATATAAATGATGTTAAATATAATTAATGGAATGGATTTTGCATTAGTAGATGTTAAAAAAGGTGGTCAGGATCTCATAAAAGTGCTCCCGTGTAAAATAAAAGCCAGTTCGGGGCCAGCATCGATAGTTTCACCCATGCCTAAAAAGTTTTTTCCCCCCTGATCAGCGGACCACTCAGGGAAGCCATTTAATTAATCCTAATGATCGGATATGGTCCACTCCACGGTTGTCGCCATTGACTTCTGAGTTTTGGTGATGGCAGCCTTGGACTCCCAGATCAGATCTTCAATTGATTAATTAAACCATGATGGGCTTTTTTCTTGTAAAAAAATCCATGATGCTCTAGATGCAAGTCTGCTCCACGCTTGTCGCCATTGAAACCTGATAAATTTTCCTCTAATTAACTTACGTATTAAGGAGGAGACCCAAGCTACTCAAACAAGAGACAACATAGCTCTTACCCTACAAGCTTTTCTCCTACTAAATTTCCAATCCAAATCTATGGAAAAATTATCTGCTCTGGCACTAACCAAGCTAAGCTCCGTTGGCCAAAATGTCATCATTTAATTTACTAGAAAAATACAGGGAAAAAAAAAAGATTTCATGAATCCGATTCAAATAGCAGAATGACTCGGCCACTTATCATCACCCACCGTACATAGCCATGCTTCTTTCAAACACCCGGAGCTCAGCAAAGAAACTACGTAACTTCGGGTGAAATTTCTGCCTTTGATGGGGAGTAGTAATAAAATTTTAAATACGTTATTAGTACTCTTGTAAAATAATGAATATATCAAATCCTTAATATAACTTAAGGTTGGTTTGTTCAAAACTAAAACTTTATATTTAAATAATATATGAATTTAAAGTTATAAAAGTGCTAAAATTTCATTTGAATGTAAATTTTTAACCATAAAATCATAATTAAGGGAGAGTATTTTCTTCTATTTCACTGGGCACTAATAACCTCCTCTAATGGATTCCTATCAATATGGATATAAGTATAATTTTAGACAAAATATATATTTTTAAAAAAAAATTTAAAATTCATAAGTGCAAGTGAAATTATAAACAAAATTCTTAAGTATACATGGAATTTGAGCTTTTTTTACTAAGGAACCTCAACCTTTATAGGCATTTGAGTTGTTTCCCTCTCAGCTCATGAGTTCTACTCATTAAGATGCTTTAAAGTTTCTTAATTTGATAAGCTTTTAAATGAGTTGTTGATTTCTTTCAAAAACTGAATTCTTCTTTCTTGAATTTCAACAGGCACAGAACTCGCTGGATGCCCTGGAGGTAGGGGTGTTAATGGTCATGGTCAACCCGCTAACCCGCTCGTCCAACCCTTTAATAAATGGGTTTAGTTGGGATTTTTGAATAAATGGGTTATGATCCGCCAATCCGTTCAACCATTTAATTAAATAAACGGGTTAGAGTTGAAGCTTTGCAACTCGTTAACCTATCCAACCCGTTCAACCCGTCCAACCCGTATAACCCATTTAATATAATATATATAATATATTATATATTATGAAAATTATTTCGGCCCTGCCCTTCCTTCCCACTCCCTTATCCCACCCACGTGTGGCCTGGCAGCAAAACATAATCTTGCATTCCCGACTTCACGCAAATATCCCACAGCCTGCTGACAAAGTTGCAGTCTCGCAGGTCAGATCCTCTCGCCATTGATCGCTCGCATCCCTCAAATCGGGCACCTCAGCGGCTAAGCTCCCTCGACCCTCAGTCTCTCTCTCTCTCTCTCTCTCTCTCTCTCTCTCTCTCTCTCTCAGTCGAGTGAGCCATTATTCGCAACTTTGGTAGCGCCCCCACGACTTCATGAGCAACAGACTGGCAGAGTAGAGCAGAGTTTTCGACTCATTTTTTTCAAATCCACTGCAATAGAGCAGAGCTGGACAGCCTGGATTGGAGTACAGGCATTAAAAACTCAAAATTTTGAAAAAGTGTTGAACTGCTGATACTCCCTTCTCTCTCTATGCCCTTTCATTCGCGCCCTTCCTTGTCCGTCCAATTCAAAATCAACGGCTCAGATATCTCTCAGTTGCACAGGTAATGCGAAGGAGAATGTGGAATCGCTGATTGCTGCGTATACACGGTAAATTTCTCAACTTCCTATCCTGGAAAACAAGAGACTTTGAATGTTATGAATTTTCATGTGCTTGCTCTCTTTCAAGTGGAATTCGAATTGACATTTTGAACCCCTAAATTCTTTAGCTTCACGTGTATAACAGTGAACTTTAATTATTAAACTCATCAAAAAGAAAGTTGGCTAGAACCGTTATGCGCCCCTGCACAAGTGGTTGTGGCCTCCATCCGTGAGGTCAGTGAGTGACCACATGGCTTTTCTGCTCCGTTCTTCCCAAATCCAGCCGCTACCCAGCCCGCTTTCTCATTTTGGTAATTCTCCTTTGATAGCCCTGTGTTAACATGTGAACAATCAAATGATTATGAATAGTAGAAATTATGGTTGTTTTATATAAATTACGTTATCATGTCATGGTTATATAATTTATACTTTGTCTTGTTGCATCTTATATGTAATTAGGTATTGCATATGGATGAATAGTGTATGGAAATTAATCAACCCATATTTAAATCCCAAGTTGCTTAATCATCTATGATTAAATCCAAGGCAAAAAGGATTAGGAAGTTAACTTCAGCAGTGTGGGAACAATTTACTAAAGATAAAGATGAAAACGAGAAGCTTTTAGGGACATGCAAATGCAACTGTTGCAATAAATCATGTGAATGCAACATTGGTCATGGTACAACGATACTTAAAAGACACTTGAATAGTCAATGCCCCAAGTATCCCCATGGTGATAGAGATAAAAAAAAACAACAATTATTGACATTTTCAACTAGTGAAGGATAAGGAGATGGAAATGTTTTAAGTAACTGGAAATTTGATCAAGAATTCTCTAGGAAGGCAATGGCACGCATGATCATTGAAGATGAATTACCTTTTAAGTTTGTTGAAAAGAATGACTTTTGTCAATTTTGTAAATCTTTGCAACCACGATTTAACATTGTCATAAGAGCTACAATTATTAAAGATTGTGTGGATATTTATATATCAGAAAGGAAAAAGCTAGAAAATATTTTTCAACAACCAGTTAATCGTATTTCCTTGACTACTGATTTATGGACTTCCAACCAAAATCAAGGGTACTTGTGTCTCATCGCACATTACATTGATGTAAAGTGGAAAATACAAAAGAGGATTATTTGTTTTGTATTCTCCCATCACCGCACACCGGAGATATTATTGTACAGTCTCTTGAGTTGGGTTTTAAAAGTTGGGGCATTAAGAAAATATGCACTATCAACGTAGATAATACTTCTTCTAATGATATTGTTATAAAGAATTTTGGGAGAAGAATGTTAAAAAAGAATGCTTTGCTATGTGGTGGGGAATATTTGCATGTTAGATGTGCTGCACATATTATAAATTTAATTGTCAAAGATGGTATAAATGTAATCAAATATTCAATATTTCGAATCCGGTTTACTGTTAGATATGTGAAAAATTCTCCAAGTAGACTCCAAAAATTCAAAATGTGCACTGAGGAGAAAGAAATTACATGTCAACATTCTCTATGCTTAGATGTACTAACTCGTTAGAACTCTACATATTTAATATTAGAATCTGTTTTAAAATATCAAAAGGCATTTGATTGCCTTGCTGATAAAGATAGTATTTTTAGATCAAATAGTCCTTAAACTGATGAAAATTAGGAGAATCCTAGAGTAATCTGTAAGTTTTTAGAGAAATTTTATCACATCACTACTCGTGTATTTGGTTCTTTGTATTGCACTTCAAATATTTATTTTGTAGAAGTTTGTAAGATTGAAAGGCTCTTGTTGCCTTTTCAAAAGTCATCTGATGTGAACTTGAAGCAAATGTCTATAAAAATGAAAGATAAATTTAATAAGTGTTAAGGGACTTTTGAGAAGATGAACATTTTATTAATCATAGTTGTGGCGTTAGATCCACGATACAAATTGAGATATGTTGAATGATGTTATAAAACGAGTCATAGATTAGAGAAAGTATTAGAAATTGGTCAGAAAGTTAAGGACAAATTGTATGAGTTGTATACCATTTATAAAATTGAGCTTTTTGAGACTGTATCTAAGGATGACAGTAGTGATGAGGTGGTTGAGGTTAATATGAACTCAGATGATGTTGATAAAGATGATACATGGTATCAATGTAATTGGTTCTTAAAGTGTGAACATTTAAAAACAGAAGTGGATCAATATCTAGAAGAAGCGAGTGTGGGTAGGGCACCTAGGTTTGATATTTTGGCATGGTGGTCTAAAAATAAGGAGTACAAAATATTACGTCATCTAACATGAGATATTTTGGCAATTCCAGTATTTATAGTTGCTTCAAAATCAGCTTTTAGCATAAGTGGACATGTACTGGATCAATTCAGAAGCTCTCTAACACCACGACTTCTGGAGATTTTGGTATGTGCACAGGATTGGATCAAAGCATCACCACAACCTCTAGGAGTTGAGAAAAACTTGACAAAAATTGAAGCAACTGAATCAAGTATTTACTTTTTATCTTTTTAAACTGATTTTCATACTTTATACTATACTATTTTATTTCTGTTCGCATATTCATTGACACTTTTCAATAATTTTACAGCTATAACAACTTCTGTTAATCTTAAGATAAGTATTGATTTTCTCCAATAATTGGATCTTAATTGTGGTAATAATAAAAATTTAGATAGCTTATATAGTTCTTTAATCTTTTACAAATTAGTTTTCTATGTTTAACCGTTTTCTAATATCTATTTCATTTTATTATATATTTTCAGAACTAAAATGATATTGAATAAAATGGAGAAAGTGGATGAAGAGCTATCAAGTTTGGAGAACATAAAACAATTATTTGTTGTTTTTATTTTTAGATCGAAGTTGTTTGAACTTTGAACTCTACTTATTGTTATGTGTTTAAGACAATATTAGATATTTGAATTTTTGAAATGTGATTGTTTGAGGTTATTATAATGAAAGTCTTACTTTCTTAATGGAAGTCTTACTTGATTCTTCTCAAATGTATGTTTATGAGTTCCATATTTATAGCGTTGATTGAATTATTTGATAGAAATAAAATATGTTGTATTTTGAAACAGGAATTGACTTTAAAGAGATGACTTGAGATTGGAGCTGATGTTTTCAAGCCAAAATAAATTACATTCAGGTATTTTAGCTTTGAATTATTTAATTTATTTAATTTTATAAACTTTATTGAATGTTTTAATATGAAAATTAGTAACAAACACAACCCGTTAGCCCGTTTATTAAATGGGTTGTAAATGGGTTAGGGTTGAAGTTTTTGAATTGGGTTAATAAACGGATTAGGATTAAAATATATTAAATGGGTTATTATTAGGATTAGGATTAGGCACCAACCATTCAATCCAATCCGTTAACACCCCTACTTGGAGCATAATATCCAGAATCAAAAAAGCCATTTTGTTAGAAAATATTCCTGCAAAAAAATAAAGTAATGTAAAAAACAAGAGAAAGAGAAATAAAATAGACATGGATTTACATGGAGAACACTTCAATTTGAAAGGAAAAACAACAAGTGAAGGAAAAGAAAATCCACTATCATAAAATATTACAAAAAATAGAGAACTCTTAAAAGGAAAACTCCTAAACCCAATACACCCTACAAAAAAATCTCAAAAAGACAAAACCTCACCAAGGAGCGTACAAGAGAGCTTAAAAAATTCACTTCCTATCGACCTAAGAGCTAACCTCTATTTATAATACTAAAGAGGAGCTCTTAAATCATGAAAACGGAAGTCACGTAGGATTGGATCGCAATGAGTTAATGAGAGTGTGACTCAACGTAATAAGACTTGCATAAAACGGGCACAGATAGGTTTTTGTATGCATAGGCGGCATGAATACAAGTCACCGCCAACAAATCTCCAGCTTGGCTTAGATTTAATTAACTACAAAACAGAATGGATTCTCCACCTTCGCCATAAACTACTGCTCATGAACTTGAAGCTCCAACCAAGTTCAAGCAATGCTTAAACTTGGTAACAAGAAGGGACTTCGTTAACATATCATCTGGGTTGTCTACCGTAACAATTTTGTTGACTTGAATATAACCACATCAAACAACATTAGGAATAAAGTATTATCGAATAGCAATGTGCTTTGTTCTTTCATGATACATCTAATCTTTGCTGAGATGCATAGCGCTCTGACTATCACAGTGAACGATAATCTTTTTCTGTCTTGGATTGAGTTCATTCATTAAGCCTCTTAACCATAAGGCTTCTTTGACACCTTCAGTTAATGTCATAAGTTCTGCTTTTATAGTAAACAAAGCAATAGTATGCTGCAACGAGGCTTTCTAACTGATAGCACAACCACCATTAGAGAATACATAAGCCGAAAGTAACATTCTCTTGTCAAGATCACCTACATAGTTTGAATCAACAAATCCTATTAATGAATCATTAGTTCTCCCAAAATTCAAACATATATCTAAAGTCCCTCACAAATACCAAAGGATCCATTTCACTGCATTCTAATATTTTTTACTAGGACAGGACATGCATCTGTTAACCACACTAACTGCATATGCAATATCTAGATGAGTACAAATCAAAGCACACATAATATTTCCAACTACACTAAAATAGGGTACACGAGACATGTACTATATTTCTTCATTTAATTGTAGTGACATCTCTGCTGATAATTTAAAATGAGCATCAAATAGAATACTAACAGGTTTAGAATAAAGCATACCAAAACGTTCCAAAACCTCTTGAATGTACTTCTGTTGTGAGAGACATAATTTTTTTACTTTTCTATCTCTTTGAATCTCCTTTCCAAAAATCTTCTTAGCTGCACTTAGGTCCTTTAATTTAAACTCAGCACTTGACTGAGCTTTTAACCTGCTAATTTCAGACATATCTTTAATAATAATTAGCATATCATCCACATATAACAGTAAATAGATGAAGGATCCATCTGAATATTTTCTCAAATAGGCACAACTATCTCTTTGACTTCTAAAATAATCATAAGTGATCATAAAAGTGTGAAACTATTTATACCATTGCTTAAGAAATTGTTTGAGCTCATATAATGATTTCCTTAGTAAACAAATACGATTGTCTTTACCACCAACAACAAATCCTTCAAGCTGACACGTATAAATTTTCTTATCAAGTCAGCTATTTAAGAAGACTATTTTAACATCAAATTGCTCTAATTATAAATTTTTCATAGCAACCAAAGATGATAAAATACATATAGAATTTTGCTTAATGACAGGTGAGAAAACATCATTAAAATCAACGCCTTATATCTAGCATTTAGCTCCTAAAATCCTTCTTTCTTCCTAAAAATCCACTTGCATCCAATAACTTTCTTGCCTTTGAGTGATTTAATCAACTCCCAAGTCTGATTTTTACAAAGAGATTTCATCTCTTCATTCATAGCAATTAACCAATTTGCAGATTTAGAATAAGAAATAGCATCAGAATAAGAAGAAGGATCATCATTACCATTGATAGTCTCAGTAGTTGTCAAGGCATAAGCAACCATACTTCCATCAGAATATTTTTTGTTTCTTAATTTTTCTTTTTTGTCTTCCGTTTACAATGGAATATGGTTTTGTTTGTGATGGATCTACTGGTGGTATATTTTCCTCTGGTGTTTTCTCATCTTCTTGAGTACAGTTAGGCAGCTCTATTGAATTGAGCCGAGGAGACAAATTTTCAATCTCTATTTTCATTGTCTTTTCAACACCATGACCTGTATCAGATGGAACAAAAGATTCTTTTTCCTGAATTAAGCATAAAAACTCATTAAATATAACATCTCTACTAATTATAAATTTTAATGAATTTGAATTAGAACACTAAATTCTGTATCCCTTTACTCCAAAAACATAACCCAGAAAGATATTTTTTTTAGCTCCAAGTTTCAATTTTCTATCATTTGCATGACACCTAAATATTTTCAAATGAGAATAATTAGGACGATTACCAGACCATACCTCCTTTGGAGTCTTGAGATTAGGGGTGCAACTTGGTACCGAGTCGGTCCGAAGCCGCCCGACCCGACCTGGTACCAAAATCAAAAATGAGTTTTATTTTTTAGCTTTTTTCAAAATAGACCCAGTTTCAACCCGACCCGTAGAAATCTGAAACCAAAACTAGGTTCACACCAACCCGATACCAAAACCCGACCCGGTCTGAACCCGGTGTAATTTGTATAATTTTTTCATAAATTATACATATTTTTTTAATATTAATATATATATGTTTCAGGCATTACCAACTCTAGTTTAGACAAATCAACTCTAGGATGATTTTTTATGATTATTATCTTCTTATTGTTAACAGTTGCATGCATTTTTTTGTCTAGGTTAATGCATATTATTTTCAAAGATATAAATCGAGGAGGAAGAACTTGACATTAGAAATGCAAATGGAAATCAATAGAGAAATTACTTAGAAGTCTTCGAATAGTTTTTTAGTGTTTTTGGAAACTTTGGAGACATGAACTCATTTGAATTTTGAATTTGTTTAAAAGTGAATGTAAACTTATTTAAACTT
>JAXCLR010000001.1:8526103-8538361 GCA_035584095.1 Annona squamosa
TCTTTTTTGTCGAATATAAAGTAATTTTAGTTGTAGTTGTTAATTTAGCCACAAATACAATTTTCACTGCAAATCGTTGGTTGGTTAATGGGATTGGCACGTTGTGGGCCACTTCTCATATTCCTTGCATCCAAACTTTTTTTCATCGGAGTATTGTTTTTACATCGCACCTCAAATGATATTACAATTAAGTTTTGAGATAATTCTTATAATTTTTCAAAGAAAGATAACAAACTCCCAAATATAATAGGGAGACAAAGCTCCTAAAGTTCTGTAACTGGGAGCCTTATTGCAAATAATGATGATTATTTTTTTGATGAAAAATGATGATTATTTTTTTAGTGTTAAAAATTTTGATTATTTGACTAAAAATAATATTAAGATTTAGTTGTCTTTATTCAAATGCAAGTAAGTTTGACATTAATGCAAAAGCTTAATTGCCAGTAAGAATTTTTTTTAAAAGTAATTGCCTATAAGAATTACTTTTGTTGTAGTATACCCATTGCATTCAAGGTTATAGTTTATTATCTTTACCCATTATTGCCAGTTATTTGATCACTCATGGTGAATAACATAATTAAAAAAGATGAATGATCATGTTAGCCCATGCTAAGTAAATATTCTTTTAGTCTACCTCAAAAAACTCATTTACGATACTTTTTTATATTTTTCTTTACAAACTTTTTTATCTAAGTGTATTTAATATATAAATCAAGGTTTACTATTTTTGGATATTATATATATATTTTTGAGATTTTAAATACCTCTATTTTTAAATTTTTTAAAAAAATATAAACAAATATCCAAAAATAGTAAAACTTAATTTATATATTAAATATATTAAGATAAATAAGTGTACAAAGAAAAAGTAAAAAATATTGTAAATAGATTTTTTGAAGTGAGCTAAGTGAAACATTTGCTTAGCTGGACTAACAAGGTCATTTTTATTAAAAAAAGATTAAAGCCTATTCATCATATATATATATATATATGAGGGCTATTCCGGTGCAGTGACGCTGCACCGGAACAGCGGTGCCGCGGGCACCAAATGGGCTCTACATGATCATGAAATCATGATCTACTCCACCCATTATATTTAGAATAATGTATTCTATTACCACACCAATTTTCATTCCAATCAGATATGAATATGGGCCCCATCTGAAAATGGTACAAATCCAACGTAATAAAATATTTTGATGTAAATAACAACTTTAAAGTATTTGATTGGGATGAAAATTGGTATGATAATAGAATACATTATTCTAAATATAATGGGTGGAGTAAATCATAATTTTATGATCATATGGGGCCCATTTTGGGCCCACTGAACCGCTGATCCGGTGTAGTGACGCTACGCTGCACCGGAACAGCATCCATAGATATACATACATACATATATATATATAACAGAACGTAGAGGAAATAAATAAAAAAAAGTAAGACAACTAAGCAGGAAAGATATTAAATCGTATCAAAGTCTTGAAAAAGAAATATTAAATTTTGTTAATCTCGTGCCAAAAATGAACGTAAGTTAATTTTTTAAATTCAACTTTTTTCTTACAATTCACAACTTCGGTAAGCTAAGAATGCGACACAATTTTCGACTGACAAAAATTTTTTGTATTCTCAAAAGATAAAAGTATACTTTTTTCATTTTCATACAACTTTTTTCATTTTCGATGTACAATAATACTTTTTTCGTCCCACGTCCTATCATCCCTTCTAAGTTACAAACATTTTCAACCAACCGCCCCGGGCATTTGTCTCTTGCACACCCCAACAGCGTTTGATGCTTACCATCTGCACTTGTGCCCGGAGCATTTGTCTCCTCAAGTGGTAACATTGGTCTCTCCATTATTATTGCGGGAGTGTCACGGTATGAAGAATTTAATAATATTATATCTCAAAGCTTAATTGTAAGAACAATTGAGATGATTGTAAATACCTTTAAAAAAGTTATAAACATTTTTTTCTATTATCAAATATATTAAGTTACTCAGGTCATTTAATTTTAACTTGCAAGTAATAAAACTATCTGAAAACCATCTTATTATTTAAATTTTAGATAAAACATTGTTATATACTAATTGCATTTCATTAATATTTGAAATAACATTTTATCGTCTTTGCATTACAAAAGATTTCACTTAATATAGCTAATATTTTTGGCTACATAAAATACATATTTGATTGCATTAGATATATTTTAACTGCAATTAATTATTTAGCTACAAATAATCTGTTTTTTTGCGCAGCGGCATTTGTTTAAATTAGTCCTTTATCACTTAAAATACAACCAAAAGTACATATAAAATCTTCATTAAAAAGATACATATAAGGAAACCAACGAAATTTAACCGCAAATAGTAATAAAATTGTTTACTGCAATAACTGATTTAGCCGCATTTAGCCGCATTTAGCCGCATTTGATTGTATTTATTGAAAGTAACGAAATTAAAATTTTTATGACAAAAAGTTGGCCACATATATTACTTTAATTGTTTTTTTGTTCAAAATGGTCCAACAAAATTAAAGGCTAAAGCCGCATTCAAAATACACAACCAAAGATTTTGAGAGTCGATCCAGGGTGCGAATTGAGGCAAGTTGACCGTTGATCCGTCCTTAACTGACCCGTTTTGACCTTATATAAGAATAAGTCAAAAAATTTCACCTAAAGTTAAAAATAAGGTCAGTGTAGGTGAACCATGTCTCGACCTTCTCCGTATATATTAGTTTATTAAAAATCATAATTCTATGTTTAAATCTTATTATTATTTTCTTTCAAAATTCTCATATTTTTTTATAATTAACTATATCAAAGATAGAAAAATTAATTTATCCATAAAACCATATAAGAATCATTATGAGGAATTTGCACATATATAGATAATTTTTACATATAATTATATATTAATTTATTTAAATAAATTTATACTTTATTTTCTCATATTTTGTTTTAGTAATAACTTTTTTAATAATTAGTAAAATATTAAAGTATATAACATTTAAATTTAGTATATATGTATTTTCACGTTTAATAAGTATATAAATTCTTAAAATCCTCTTATTTGATTTATCTTTTTTACCCAATCCGCTATCTTAAAAGCTGATACCAACTCGGACAGGTGGTAAATATTGATAAAACATCGGTATTTTTTAGCTCCAACACGGGGGCAATTGATGTGGGAGATTACTCAACTTCCTGGATCCATGGACCACGAGCTCCATAATTACCTTGGACTTCCAATATGGTTGGGTAGGTCCAAAAAAAGCATGTTTAAAAGTCTTAAAGAGCGAATATGGCAAAAAGTTCAAGGTTGCAAGGGTCGGTTACTATCCCGGGGAGGAAAGGAAATTTTAATCAAAGCGGTTGCCCAAGCCATTCCAACATACACTATGAGTATCTTTTTACTCCCTAAATCTTTCTGTAATGAAATCAATGGGCTCTTAAATAGGTTCTGGTGGACTGAGACGAAAAACAAGTGCAAGATGAGTTGGATTGCTTGGAAAAATATGCGTAAGTCAAAGCTAATGGGTGAGCTTGGTTTCATAGACATTCATACCTTTAACTATGCTCTCCTTGCCAAACAGGTGTGGAGGTTGTCAACTCTCACCAAATCTTTTTGTCATGAAGTCCTTAAAGCAAGATTTTTTCTGCATAAAGATATATGATAGTGTTAGGTCAAATCCTCTGATTCTTTCACATTGAGAAGTATTCTGAAAGCTAGAGATGTGGTGCATCAGAGATGTAAATGGCGTATCAGAAATGGCGATCGGGTGCAATTCTTTAAGGATCCGTGGCTCGACACCGGGCTGACCCAGGCTGGCCCTCTACTGTCCTCGATGCAAGATAATATGATGGTTAGTCATTTCATCAACCAAGGAATGGGGACGTGGAACAAGGATCTCATTGCAGCTGCTGTGGGGGATATAGGCTGGCAAGCAATCAACCTTATCCCACTTCCACAAACAACGGAGGAGGATTGCATGTTTTGGCAACATGAACCCAATGGAGCTTACACTGGAAAATATGCATACAGGATCCTAAGTAGCATATCTAATAATTCCTTTAACTGTGAATTTTATAGGGCTATTTAGAGGACCAAGCTACCAAGCAAAGTCCTCATTTTTGGGTGGAGGTTGTTCATAGATGTCATACCAACAAAACAAATCTGATTAAAAAGGGTATTGTGATGGATCCACTATGTCTTTTTTTGCAGGAATGATGTCGAGGATTCAAATCATATTTTCACGGAGTGCACATTTACCAGGGCAATCTGGGGATGTAATCTTTTGCTTCCGAGAGCATACTGTGGATTCAAACCATATTTTCACGGAGTGCACATTTACCAGGGCAATCTGGGGATGTAATCTTTTGATCTCGGGAGCATGCAACACTGCTCCCCGGCACATACACTTTTTTTTTCGAAAATTTTTCATAAACTTGTTAGCCCAAGTGTATTTTATTTATATGTAAAATTACCTAAAATGCCACTGATTTTCAAAAATAAAAAATAATACATAAAATATTCCAAAAATGGTAAAAATTTACATATAAATAAAATACACTTAGGCTAACAAGTTTATGAAAAAATTTTCAAAAAATATAAAAAAAAAATATGTGTATGCGCCCAGGAGCATGCAACACTGCATGCTCCTGGTCCTGGGAGCATAGGAGCATGCTCCGGCAATCTATCAAAGAGTTGCAAGACTATCCATGTTATGGGGCACAGTACAAGATATTTTGAGAACTCTAGCCCAAAACAACAAAAATGATGAACTTGCCCTATTCATTCTTTGTCGTTGGAGAATGTGGTTCCTGCAGAATATGCTTAGAGTGGAGGGAACTCAACCAGTGTTTTCTCATATTCTTGATTGGTGTGTGGATTTTTTGGATTAATACAGGAGAGTCAAATTTATTATTCATTCTGGCATGGTTGATAGGCTGCTTTTGTCTAAATGGACTAAACCGTCGAATGGTGCTTTCAATATGAATGTGGATGCCCGAAATCAGGGGGGAAATAATGTTTGGGGTTTGTTGCTGTCATTCGTGACTCGAGGGGTTTTTTCATCGCTGCGAGGGGTTAGATACAAAGGAGCACTATGGAACCTTTGCTTATGGAGGCTACCATTTTTCTTCTGGGAGTTAAATAGGCACTCCACCAAAATTGAGTCATATCCAACTGGAGTCTAATTCATTCTGCCTCTTCAACTTTCTATGGAATGATTGTTTCATCTTTTCCCCGGTTGGAAATGTGATCGGTGAGATCAAATATATTCTCTCCTCCTCCAGTAATATCTCAGTTCACCATATGTTAAGACAAAAAAACACGGTTGCTCATTCATTAGCCGATTTGTCTCTCTTTCTTTTTTGGATAGTTATATCTAGTAGGACAATCCACCTTAAGTAATAGTGGAAAAATTTTGTATAAATAATTTTTTGGTAATGAAATTATCGGATAACTTCATCACTTGCCCCTTACATATTCTAAGGGAGCTGGAATAGGGTCTTTCCTTTTCATCGAAAAAAAAAAATTGATACTAACTTGAAGTTTGTTGGAAGATTTATTAAACAAAAGTGAAGGTCAAACAAATTTTATCCGAACTCGGCACCAAGGTGAAACAAACTTTATCCGAACCTAATAAAAGTAAAATCGAATTTTTTAAAAAATAAGACTGAGGGTTAGTCAAATTGTTACCCATAATGTGGCCTCCATTTCCATCTCTAGTTTGGAATCTAGATTATCGGAATTCAAATCCTACAAAAAAGATATTTTTTAATATGCATTTCTATCGTGAGAACTTGCAAGTAGTTGTCATGCGGTTGGCCGACGCGTAGAAAAATCTCTTTCCATCCATTAATTGCAAGAACTTCTTGATAAGGTGGGTTATCAATCGACCAACCCACGTTTTCATTTTTGAATTACACTTGACTCTCGTGCATGAAACGTCACATCCCGCCAAGCTATCAAACAACACACAGTGCTCGAAGCTTTTTCAGGCCCACTGTCTCATCAGCATGGAATATCTGAACCGTTGAAAAGACGGCCGCGTGGCTTGAAAATAAGGATCCAAACATTAATTATTAAATAGCCATTCCATCAAAAATGGCCATTCCTGTGTGTTGTATTCTATCTTCTTCCCAATGATTTTTATGGAGGTAGTCTAATCCAAGCGGGGTCCATTGACTTTTTGGTCCTCGCGTGGCGTTCCACATGCAGATCAGATGCTTTTCGAGAATTAAAACATGGGCGTTTATGGCCGTTTTATTCTAAATTTCACTTGTTTTGAAAAGTTTGTGCTTTTGTTAAGATGGTAAGGTCCGGTGAAAGCAGGCACCATTTGTTAACAACCCTGGCCGGTAAGCTATCTTTCCTTTAAGCTTTTTAAAAAATATTAAATGATTTAATATCTTAATTATTATCCATCTTATTTTTTCGTTTTTATCTTATATTTAAATCATTTTCTTCCATAGCTATCTTAGAAGACGTTTGTTTTATTACTGTAGTGGGATGAGATGGGGCATGGTTTCCCATGCCAATAAATCTCTCGATTAATGATTATATTTTCCATTTTTGTCCATCTCAATTATTTTTTCTGTCGACTATTTTTGTAACTTTAATTTTATCATTTCTTATCAATCACATAATTTTTAAATTATTTTATTCTTCACTCCCCATTCCATCCCGCAATCCCACAAAAACGTCATTACCAAACATCCCTTTATTTCTTCCTACTTTACCTATATCATGTCACATCTAGAGGTGATAATGGCCATGTCAACCTATCAATCCACTTGTACAACTCGTTTATAAATGAAGTTATGCTAGTATTTTTTAATAAATGGGTTATGGTTCATCAACCCATTCAATTATTTAATTAAATAAACGGATTATGGTTGAGATTTTATAATCCGTCAATCCGTTTAATAACTCATTTAACCAATTTTATATGTTCAACCCATTTAACTCGTTTAACTCATTAATGTCATAATATATATATATATATGTAAACCCTTTATTTATTTTTTCCAGTTAAGTCTTCCTCCCGCTACCAAATTTTTATTTTTCCACTATCATCTTAATTCAATTTTTCAATTACTGCCCTATTTTTATTTCTCCTGCGCCAAAAATACTATTCTCTCTTCCTACTAGATCATTGTTTGCCAGAGTTTAGGCCTTCAAGTTGTTTGATATGTAACCCATTAACAACTAGCCAACCTATTTATTAAATGTGTTGCAAATAGATTAGGTTTGAAGTTTTTTAAATAGATTAATAAACGGATTAAAGTTGAAATATTTTAAATTGGCTAGGATTAGAATTAGGTTTCAACCCATCTAATTCAATCTATTAACACTCCTAAATTCACATCACTATCACATTTTTCTAAAATATTATTTTCTCTAATTTCTACTTTTTCACTACCCATATTACATAACAGTGCGTAAGAAAATCTCTCTCATACTATGGACTTTTGTATGATTCAATATCTGGACCGCTTCATTATGCTACATTTTTATTATTATCTCTATATTCTAATATTTTTTCATATTCTTCTATATAACTATATTATGATTTTATATTTGTTTCCCCTATGGTACAAACTGAAAATTAAAAAACTTCTACACCCTTTTAATGCACCTTTGAAAGGATTGGACATCTTAATAAATCTACTTTCTCAAATTCTCTTCTTATTCTAATTTTTTTTCCATCTTTTCGTATTGATCACTACCTTACCTTTTTTTTCTATTTTTGTTGGACCCTCATTAAGACAAGGTTCGACTATTCCTTGGAATAGTAGACACTATTGTGTGGCTTTGTGGGGGTCGACACAAAAGATGAGATAAGAAGTGACGGTGAAAGCAGAAATGTGTAGCGGGAGCAGATGGAGACCGACGTTCCCCTTGGACTAGTCTGCCCATGTTCTGACCCGGTTCTGAAGGGATATTCCAAAGGATTCCTCTTGCATGATTGAGATATGCATGACATGGGAATTAAGATAATTTTTTCAATTTTTAATACAATATTTTACATTGTCAATGTAACCTTTCTAATTTTTAATATACATTATTATATTCTCAATGTAATCTTTCCTATTTCTAATATACATTATTATATTCTCATTCTATTTGTCCACTGCTCTCGAGTCCTTTGGATCCTTCCAACAAATACTAATGATACTTTTGTCATATCACCTCTTTAATTTGTCTTTTGCAGAAGGCACTTTAAAAGGGAGAATAAAAAAAATTAAAAATAAACCAAGAGGGTCGTTGGCCACTGCTTTCTATTCGTTTACTGAAACTTGGATATTACCATTTTCTATTATTTACCTTCCTATTTCCTTAAGGATCTATAATAAATCTACAATTATTATATTAGTTAATATGTCTTTTTCTCGAATACAAGAATATTTGTTAACGATTTTATAGTCCCTTTCTATGGCTTTTCTACATTCTACTCAAGGTGATTTTACACAGTGGTTAACGTTCGACCGTCGGGGTATTTGGACAATCTTATCCATTATGTTTCGCATATTTGTATGTGTGATGGACATTCTTAATTACAAATATTAAGATTTAAAAAGCAATTTAGGGGTCTAATTTTTTAAAATGTATTTGGAATGATGCCACATAAGTTCGTATTTGTGCATTTTAAACCTATAACTTCATAGAAAACTAAAATTTGAACATCGTCATATTTTCAGATTAGCCACCTCACCAATGGATCTATTTTAATAAACTTATATCATAATATTTATTAATTAGTAGCATATATCAAAACTATTTTAGAAATGGAATCCAATTTATAGTTTTATATTCTTTTTTCCCCACATTTTGAATTGATAAAAAAAAATTTACATTCTATAGCAATTTAGATTTTTCATTATTAATTATATTTCACTTTTTTTCCTATTATTATTAGTGTGTTTGGTAAAGAATAAAACTTTTGATTAACAATTTTGGAGAATAAAAATTGTAAAATGATGTGATATAGTAGAGATAATGATAAGTAGTAAAAATGATAAAGTTAAAATAGATAGGTCAGTTATGTGGATAGTTATGAAGAAATGATTAAAAAGTAGAGTAGTTGTATAAGAAACTGTAAAAAAAAATAATTAAAAAATATAATAGTTGTAGAGAGTAAAAAATTTTAAATTGAAAAGTTTTAGATTGATATTTTCTGCTACTGTGGAAAACTTATCGTTTACATTTTTTCACTTTCATGTCATCACCTCTTAGTAAATCACATTATTTTCTTCTTCATCATTCGTGTGTTTACATTTTCTCCTTTTCATCTTGGATTATGATGCTAACAAAAATTCTTATTAGCCTAACGCATATTCTTTTTTTATTTAATGAAAATATGATCTCTAACTTTATTTGATTTACATATCAAATTTTAAGATTTTAAAGATGTACATTTTTTAAAAAAATTTAAAAATATCGGTTTGGACGTATTCAAGTAATTTTCACCTATAAGACTGTTGATTATGAAATTCAATATATATATATATATATACATGTGCAAAAAAGCTAAAAATGTGATACATGAATTAAACGTACTTAGGCTCATATTTTATAAAAATCAAGAATTAAAAATTATATAAATACACGACAAACAAAGAGTTCCTATTAGCCGGATTTTTTTATTAAAGTATATTTACAACATATCTCAATTCATATCATATTCAAAACTCTTACACAATTCTAACAATTTTTCCATAGGAAAACAACAAGCTCCCAAATATCAACGATGGAAACCACCGACTTTCAACTAAATAAGGAGGACCACACATGCCCTACTAAAAATTTGGTTCGAAATCCCCAATTGAAATTCGAACACGCACCAGTGGGAATGAAAGCTTCGTTTCATGCCTGGTGATTAGCCCGATTTAGTATATATGATCATCGTCTTAGATATTTTCTCAACCTACACGACAAAAATAGATACTTCCGGTATGGAACCCTCAAATCCAAATGATACAAGCAGATGAGGGTTGTTCGGTCGGTCAGCAAAACGGTTCTCACTTCGGCATGTGTGGGTGTTCCGTCCTCTTGTGTGAGGATTTAAATCTCCTTTATAAATTTTTATCCGCTTGATACACGATATGTTTGTTTTTGGATAAAATTTTCTAATATAAAAATTTTCACCATCCATAACTATCTAATTTTTAAATTGTTTCTTCCAATCATTATATACAAACTACTCTATTTTGTAATCATTTCTACATAAATATCCATACAACTAACTTATATATTTTAATTTTTTCTCTTTATTTTCCATCATTATTTCTATCATATCACATTATTTTATTTTTTTATAACTTTTTTACAAAAAAACTTTTCATTTAAAAGAATTTCAAGTGAGGCTAAATACACCAAGGTACACTTAGTCTCGGTGCCAGTGCATTTAACCCATTTTTATTTTTTTTAAAAAATTTATATAACTATTATTACTAAAATACCATTGATTTTCAAAAATTAAAAATAAATATCTAAAAAAATAAAAATGGTAAAAATTGATATACGTGTTAAATATACTTAAATTGACAATTGTATAAAAAATTTTAAAAAAATAAAAAATGAATTAAAATAGCTGGGTGCACCAAGGCTAAGTGCACCCAGGTGTACTGTATTAGAGTCTTAAAAGTTTTATTACTTCCTAAACACGCTTATAATATAAAATGGAAAAAATATAATGTTGAAAGTAAACATGACAATTGGGATAAAAAAATCAAAATAATAATAATATTACTACATCAAACAAATTTCGACCAAAAAATATTTCATTCTCGTGTTTTTACATATTTGCAAGACGAATGTTACGCTTGTATTGGTAATTCAACTGGTCCCCATCTGCCCCCGTACATACCTCGTCTAAGACATTGACAAGCAATCAAAGCTCACATTATCTTGTGCATAGGACTGTGTAGTAATTAATTAAATACAGTGCCAAATATTACTACGTACAAACTCCCATTAAGTAGATGTCTTACACTCTTAAAAAAACTCATTTAAAACACTTTTTTATTTTATCTTCATACACTAATTTATTAATATATAAATTAATTTTTACTGTTTTTGAATATATATATATATCTTTTTATGAAATTTTTTAACATCTATGTGTATATGTTTATATATGAACATATATATACATCTTCCATTTCCAGCATGGTCGATGCAACCAAGTTAGGCGGGTGCAGGACTGGACTTCACATAGACAACTGAGTGAGGTGGGTGTAGGTTGAGCCACTCAGCGCATGTCAACGCTGACACCCCAGCTCCCACCCTTCGTGGCGGTCTCCAATGGCTCCTCCATTGACCTATGCAACCACTAATGCTAGAGGGTGGATCGCCCATACAGGCTTCCCCAATGATATAGTCCACTAGTTGAGACTTAGCTGTTGTGAAAACCTTATTGATTAAAATATTAATTACTCTAGGATCCTTCATATTCAATTACCACGAAATAAATCTTAAGTGGAAGCGTATTTGAATCTATAGGAGTAATTGTTGTTTAATCGATAGTTTTCTGGTTTTCCAAGTTAACGTCCTAAGATTCTGTAGAGAAGGTGGCTCTTCTTTTTTAAAGACAGGACGTTAGAAAAGAACCCTAAAAAGATGCATAACTTGAAGTCCACAACTGTTTATAAAAGAAGTCTATCTTTCGTATTTTTAATTTAGTCCGTTATAAAAATAGAAATTAGAAATTAGGTTATAGGATTTATATGCATAGAAAACTCATACTTTATTAGATAATTTAGGCCTATAAAACCTTATAGGATCACTTTAAAAATTAAGTCGTTATTTATGATAGCGTATATATAATTAATATTTATGTGTGTCCAAAATTTCAACAATCTCCCACTTGGACTATGTATATTTTAGTAATTATATATAATCTTATAAGCTCAAAATATTTTGCTATCATACTAAAAATCATCTCTGAACGATCTCGTCCATTAGTTATGCCAATGTAAGATTAAGGCAGTCTTTGTCACATTTATCTAACTAGACCCATTCATGATCATATATATCAAACATAACTAAACGACATAGATCAAGTATAGATGAGTAGTATGAAAATTACATGTAATGTGATTTAACATGCATATTTCCAATTAGTCCAACTTATTTGGCGAGATCTAACCAAAATACCAAATACTTTATTTTTTCAAAAAATATCCATAACCATAGTAAAGTGTCCAAACCAGAAAAGCAAATAAATACAAACTCTCACTTAACTAGCATA
>JAXCLR010000001.1:8546365-8558257 GCA_035584095.1 Annona squamosa
TTTTCTATTTTCTATTTTCTTTTTGCGTTTGATAGTTTTAGTTTTAAGTTCAAAATCCAAAATTTTCTACTCACTGAAAGCAATTAAACTGATTAATAATCCTAGTTAAATTAATTTCTCGTGGGAACGATACTCTATTCACTCTTTACTATTTGATTTGGCATGTATACTTGCGTTAAAAGTGAGCAATTTTAATAGCATATACACAACTCATCTGAAGGCGAGGTCGAGAAAGGGGTTGAGGTGGCCTTGGGCCATGAAGGGGAAGAGGACTATAGTACCTATTACAGCTTCTGCCATCGTAGCTAATTAGGGTAAAGCAAGGAAGGGAGTGTGGGTATGGAAGCTTTTTAAGTTCTATAGGAGAAGATGTTCAATGTTGGGGTGCATGAGGGGGTGTGAGGGGATAAGGAGGAAGGCTAATGTGTTGCCAGACTTGAATAGGATGTGCAATATAGGTTTGCTACTTGCTACTAATGCCACCGAACCATGCAAGGGTGTTTTCAAAAATTAAACAATTCACTAATGTGGATTTGATGGTAACTGTTAACATGTGAGTCATATGTAATTTGGGTGAAACTTTATGAGGACAATATACAATTCATGAAACTATATAAGTATATTTGCAATTTTAATTAAACTATGTGAGTATATATGCAAATTACTATATTTTTATAAAATACTCTTAAATCATTAGCGATAATTTTTTAATTTTAAAAACCTATATATTAGGAACTATTCTCCTGAAATTTGTTGCCACAGGTGCTTATGTATGCTTGTTTGCAAGGAAATGGGCATACTAAGACATCATACATCAATTCGCCGAATTCATTTATAAAGGTAAAATTTTTCTTGTTTATACTATACAATGCATTTTTCAATTTTAATATTTATGCACTCACTATGGAATGATATCGAATCTTTGGAATGCATGGGTTTTCAGTCAAAGAAAATCTTGAGATCACAAATGAAAATGAATACTATCATTGAATTAGATTTATATGCTTTTTATATGAGTGAGGTGGAAGCTAAATGGTTATAAATTTATACATTATTTTAAAGAGAAATGATCCTATTAGTATAGGCTAGGGTTAAGTAAATGATTTACTTAGCGTATCTCAAAAAACTTATTTAAAATATTTTTTCTTCATAAACTTGTTATTATAGATTTATTCAAGCATAAACTAAGTTTTACCTTTTTTGAATGCATGTATATATTTTTTGAAAATTTTAAACATATGAGTATTTTAAAAATAGCTAAAATTGCTTTATGTTTGAAGTCTTAAAAAAATATAAACACATCCAAAAATAATAAAACTTGATTTATGTATTAAATATACTTAGATAAACAATTGTATAAAAAAGTAAAAAAAAATTATTTTAAATGAATTTTGGAGATAAATTAAGTAAGCCATTTACTTAGCCTGAATTAATAAAATCATTTCTCTATTTTAAAACTTAAATACTCCAAAATGAATTAAGAATACTTCCATATTTTGTTGTTGCCAATACCAATGAGATTTCTAGGGTGGCTATCCCATTTTGACCCATTTTAATTATTAAATTAAATTTTAATCTGCTTATGTTGCTCAAAATTATTTATTTTATCATATTATCAAAAAATTCGTATGTTTTGATTACTAAATAAAATTAATTTATTTAATTTATTTAAAATTATTTTATTTTATTATATTACCACAAATTACTTAGACGAATAATTAGGTCATACCTACCTAAAATATCACATGTAAAAATCAAAATTACATAGATTTATTTACGAATTTACTAAAATATTAAAATAACTTAGAGAATTATTTAGTGTGTGCGGGTTGGAGGACTAATTCTAAGTTGCATTGAAATATTTATTTCATTTACCCTTTTACTGCGCCAATTATGGATAATCTTATGTAGGTAATATGATAAAAAAAAAAAATTCAACAATTTTGTTGCATTAATTTTACACTTATCACTTATACCAAGTTCGGCCACTAGAATATCTAATTTGGGTGCAACTTAGTTTTTAATTTTAGAAAATAATTACTTGCAATATATGGATGAAATTTTGAGTTAGTCATGAGATAAATCTAACATGGTTGGCCTCCATTTCGGTTTGCGGAAGCTATGTTTTCCTAATTCTTTGATGGAATTGTATCTCCGGATTTCTTTGGGGAGCTATGTGTCTCCCAATTTATATGAATGTCTGAAAGCTTCAATGTAATATGCATTAAAATGTATGTAAATATAAAAAAAAAATCTAAAATGGTTGTCAACATGTAATATTTGGTATTTTCGGCACGGTGGAAGTGGTTACAATCATGTATACGTCCTAATTTAGAGTATGCAAAGTTTGGGGATCCCAAAATGTAACTTCACGCTGTTGTCCGCTTTTTCTGCGCCTGCGCAACAACTCGGTCTGCCGAGTGATATTCCCCCATGCGTTCCTGAATCCCAACTACGCGAAGAATCTCCTTCGCCGCTGACACAAATCATGCTTGTATATGTATTTACGTGCCCCACCGAGTTATTTTATGCTCTAGAGGTGCACGTTGCTTGATGACTTGCACTCACCTCTCCTACAACATTACAACCATTATTCCAATCAAAACAACCAAAATTCTTGATACCAAACGAATTTAAATAATAGTAAGTTCGTAACATACGATGCTGATAATTGATATCAATTATTTGTGTCTTTTGACTTTTTTGTTTCTAGCCGTCCAATAGCCCCACATCAAGATGATGTCGGATTGCTAAGTGATTGAACTATAAGTTCATAGATCAATCTATGAAGTGTAGATTTTAATATGATTTATTTTCGTGCCATTGGATGATGGGAATTGCGAGCATCGTGTATCATCTGTCAAACGCTGCAAGAGTATCAGAAAAAACCCTCAGGATCTAATTGATATCTTTGTACGTCGCAACAAACAAAGGTGCAAGGCTTTGAAGGCAAACCTGCAGCAGACAGTACGGCGTGGAGCTTTTAAGAAATCTACCATCGAATCTCTTGACGTCACATATGATACTTGCAAAATTCGACATCTACCGTTTATTAAAAATTATTTTAATTTCACTTGTGTATTTTGTTGATTAAATTCAATGATTTAATGAGCTCATGAAATCGTAATTAGAAATAGCGGGATTGTAAACAGGAAGAAAAATTATGGGAAATTTCATTGTAATTAGAAATATTATACGGATGGTAGAGATGGAACAATGATATTTGTAAATATGTTGATAGAGATGTTGGACCACTGAAATTTGGTACGGTGGTTTTTTGGTTTTGGTGAGAGAGTTGCGAATCCGGCTGCGAGTTTGGACTTTGGATGAGAACAGCAAGTTTGGACTGACATGGAATTGCTGTTACCCAACGGGGGAGTAATGACGCCGACTACTCCAGCGGAGCGCGAAAGCTCGTACACGTCAACTGCCGACTTCGGCCTCCGCGTTTCGCTTGCTTGTAGATTACTGCATGGATTGATAATTAGTGCTTGCATTGAAAACTAAATTGAGTAGTGTTGAATGTTGTGTAAAATATGATTAATTTGCTAAATTTTTTAATTTACAAATAGCCACTAATAACTCTCTGTAGTTGAACCTAATTAGATTAGAACTGTACGGGGGCGGTGGGATGGAGAATAGAAAAATGTTGTAAGAAAAACTCCAGCATTGAAAAAAGGAGCAATGAGGAAAAGGGAAAAAATATATATATTTTTTGGCTTGTGATGCCTTGGATTGTACTGCATATGTACGAGTTTTGAAAGTATTGTATTGATGTTAAAATTATTTATTTTGTATTCTTTAATTCTTAAAATGCTTTTTTACGTTTTTTCACCTATAAATTTTACGGGTTGTTCTTACTTGCAGTTACATAAAAGTACCAAATGGAAATGTGAATTTTGGCTTAATTTTGAGATGGTTTGAAAAGTATAAAAAAAATATTTTAAAAATTGTGCGATTTATATAAAATGATAAAGTAAAGTTGCAGTATGAATAATTATAAGAAAAAATGGTTAGAGGATGGGTATAAAGGTTAAAAAAATAGGATTATTTGATAGTTAAATCAATTATGAAAGAATATGTTGTTGGAAAACCTTATTGATTAAAAATATAATCACCTTATAGTAAATCATTAAAAAATCAGAAGCGAAAGTATATTTGAATCCATAAAAACAAATATCGTTCTTAAATATTTTGGTTTCTAGTCTTCCAAGTTAGTATGATTCAAATTAAGGTGGAGCAAGTGAATTTCATAGAGCCTGCATTACTGTGGAGATTTGAATAAGATAAGTTTTTGTGCTTTTTATGGACGATGTAGATCAAGATAATTTTACATTGTTAGACATGATCAAGTTGGATCATATAGATCGAGATTGACCATGAGAATTCAATTTCAATTTGTTTTGAAGCAACAACTCACAAGCAGATTTGGTATTTTAATAGTCTTCGGCTATGTTAATGTTGAGAATGCATGGAGAGCATGTAAAAATAGATTAAATTTTTCTGTGTTTTGCATTGGAGGTTTAGTATCTTCTGAAAAATATAGTTCTTTATTTTCTAAGAATAGGATATTAAAAAAGAAACTTTTGTGTATAACTTGAAGACTATAATCGGTTATATAAACACCAATTTTTAATTTAGACCATTATGAAATAGAAAATAAAAATTAGATACTCGTCCTTTATTATTAGATAATTTGGGTCCATAAACTTGATAAGATCACTGTTAAATTATGTTATCTTTATTATACCACATGTATAATTATTGTCCATGTACATCTAAAATCCAACGTGATAGAAAAAACCATAGATGTCTGTTGCAAAAGACGCCAAAACTTAAAAAATAAAATATTTACATTCATCCTGATGACTTTAAACTCACTGTATTCGAATCAATAATTTTTGAACGTTTTCCATCTGCCAATGCAGTTAGTCTTTTTTGGCGAGAATTTGTAAAATTATTTTTATTATAAAAAGGAATTTTAACTTTTAAAAATAAAAATTGCATTTTTCAAGCGCTGCGCCCGCAATGTATTTTTTTTAAAAAAATTAGAATAAAAGGGACTGAGCCAACAGTTAACCACATGGTCGCCCCTGTGTGGTGGTCAACCCTCTTATATTAAACAAATTAAAAGTTTCGATATCTTTCGGATTTTGCAAATTTTACCGTTCACATTATTAAAAAATATTTTCAAATCAACACTTAGAGGGAAAATTATTGGCAATTTATTACCAAAGATAGTTGGAAACCGACTTTTTCGTAAAATTAAAGCAAACTTTATTAAACTTGTCATAAAGCTGATTTGTCATCGAACTCTTACAACCACCGAAGGCATTTCCAAAAATTTTTTTAATACCCAAAATATAATTTTCCGTAATCAAAATTATCGTTGAAAAACTGTAGGTAGGTGTTTAGGAAGGGAGAAAAAACTTATGAAAAATTTTTTGTTGAAAAGTTTTTGAATGTAATATAAAAAAGTATTGATGAAAAATAAATATCATAAAATTAAAACAGATGAGATAGCTATATGAAAAGTAAGTAGAAATGATTAAAAACTAAATTACTTATATAAAAAGATATGAAAATGAGTAAAAGTGAAAAGAAAAAAGATTTCGATGGAATATAATATTTTTTCCAAATGGCATTGATATATACTTGTTAAAAGAATCTTAAAAGTGGTAAATACACTCCCTTCATCGCCGATAGGGAGTAGGACTAGAGTGATTTCCTTTATAAAAAAAAAAGTGGTAAATACACTTTTTTTATTACATGCATTATGAAACACAAATCCAAAGGTTATTGGAGGACAAGACAAGTAATGACCGTGCGCAGAAATATTTCTAGAATGCAAAATCTTCTATGCATCATATGGATATGGATGAAAGAAAAATAATTTTCTTACTTTGAGTTAAGTAATGAATTAATTAACCTATCTTAGAAAATTCATTTAATTTTTTATTTTTTCTATACTTATTTATATAAGTATATTTAATATATAAATTAATTTTTATCATTTTTGAATATATATATATATTTTTAAATTTTCAAACACAAAGATACTTTAGCCATTTCCAATAGTTGAAAAACTACAATACTCTTATATTTAAAAATCGAATATATATACACAAAAATAATAAAATTTAATTTATATATTAAATATATCTATATTAATATTTTAAATTAGTTCTTTTTGAAGTGAATTAAGTAAGCCATTACTTAGCAGAATTGACACGATCATCTCTCCGAATTAAAATGACAAAAAATAACCAGTGCCAATGAGATGGGATGATGATGAGATAAAATATTATATTTTCCAAAAAGACTTTTATTATTCTTTAAAAGTAACATCATAATTTTTAATTTTCTACACAATTTTTTGTATTTTAAATACAATTTTGCTGATTCTCCACACATACCAATATTTTTTTCCATCTTATCCTAAATCTCATCCCGCGGATCATCCCATTTCTGTATGGACGAAAAGCTGAAGATATTTGTTTCGTTCCATTCCCTTGATCCCTTCCCTGCATGCATGTGATAAAGATATTAATTAAGGTCAAAGCATTTTAATTTATTTTCATTTTTCCCATGTCGCTTTCAATAATAAATATGTGGTGTTTATATAGCAAGGATTCCAAATTTCAATCGCATCCGTGATTCCACCAATTTGGAGAGAGTGGTCAACGATGGGCTGTCCCCAGAGAAGTACGTTTCGTCGTGAACAGCTAAGCCTTCGTACGAATTGGCCTGGCTTTTCTGTGCTTCTGTTCCAGCTCCAGGAGACATGCGCGTGCAGTTGGGATTCTACAATTCCGGTAAAGGCGAATTTTGTGGAAATACAGATTTTGAGATCAATTATATCTCGAATAATAATTATATTTTTTTTACTTTTATCTGTATATTTCAATTATTTTTCCTATTTTTCCATAATTATATTCGATAATTTTTTTTTCGTTCTACATTTCGACTCATTACCTCAGTTTTTTCTCAATGTGTACTTTTGGTGTCTGTTTACTATCGTACATTTTGAATTTAACAAAGTTTGACTGCGACAGGTAGATTGGACGAGTGACTGTTGTTAAAGAAACTATGGGCATTTTTAATCCCTGTAACTGCTTTCTAATTTTTTTATATAATTACCTTGCTTTCTATTCATTCCTACTTGACTATCTATATAATTAATCTATATATTTTAATTTTATTTTTTTTACTTTTTAGTGAAAAGTTTTGAAGAATAAAAGTTGTTAAATGACGTAACATGATAGGGATAATGATGAATAGTAAAGAGGATAAAGTTAAAATAGATAGGTTAGTTGTATATGTAATTGTGTAAAAATGATTGAAAAGTTGGGTAATTTGTGTTGGAAGATGTAAAAAATAATTAAAAAATAAAAGAGTTGTAGAGAATGAAAAGTTGTAAATTGAAAAGTTTAAGATGAAAAGTTTTCGTTATTGCCAAACACCCTCATATCAGTTTCTACTACTTTAAAAGTTTTTGCATAAAAATTTTTTCCATCTAAAAATTTTATTACTTCTTAAACACGCCCTTATATTAAGTATATGTTTGGCACCTATAGAAACTTGTTTGCCTACAACTTTTTAATTTAAATTTAAATATTCCACAATTATATTATTTTTAATTATTTCTTCATTTTTGTATACAATTACCATATTTTCAATTATTTTTTCACAGCTATTCATATAATTATACTATTAGTGTGTTTGGGAAATGATAAAATTTTTTAAAAAAATTTTAGGATACATTTAGGAAGTAATAAAACTTTTGAATGAAAATTGAAGCAAATGAAGTAATATAGTATGAGTAATGATAGTGAGTAAAAACAATAAAGTTACATTGAATAGATTAGTTGTATGAGTAATTATGGAGAAATAATTAAAAGTAAGGTAGTTATATAGGAATATGTGAAGAAGTAATTAAAAAATAAGATAGTTGTAAAGAGTGAAAATTTTGAAATAAAAATTTTTAGTTTGAAAAGTTTTTTGAGGTGTCAAATATGCTCTTAGTACGAAGTTTTTGAAATTAAAGAAAATGATATAATATGATGCGGATCATGACAAGAAATAAATAAAATAAAGTTAAAATAGATGAGTTAGTTTCGTGAGTATTTATATAGAGATGGTTAAAAAGTAAAATAATTATATAAAAAGTTGTGAAAATGATTTACAAATATGCTGGTTACAGAGAACGAAAAGTTTTATGTTAGCCAAATGTGTCTAATTTATTTTAATTTTAATTTTTTACTCTTATTTTACCTCTTGTCATGTCATATCATTTTTTTATTTTAAAAAATCTTAGCCAAAAACTTTTCTTTTAAAATTTTTATTAAATGTCAAGTATACTGTAAGAATGAAATGAAGTATATTGAAAATTGTAAAAAAGAAAAACTTGTTCTCCAATAGAAAATGAAAAATTACTTTGAAATTTACAAAAGTAATTTTGTGACCCGAAAATTTCATCTTATTTTCATTTCATTCTACTTGATGAGATGACCGTCATTTAAGTAATTTAGATAGTAATACTAAAAAATTTTCTGCAATAAGTTAAAACTTGATTCTTAAAGAAAAACTTATTTACTAATATTTTACGGCACATTTCATACAGCGACTATTAAAGAGAAATTTGATTGTAATAGTTCATAACTTTTGTGTTTCGGCAAGAAAATTTAGAATTGATCGTCAAAAATTATCGTAAGCCAGAAAGCATCATATGAAAGCACCTTTCAAAAAAATATTTCATTTGTCTATGAAAGTATCATTGTAAGCAAGAAAATTTTACCTTATGTATTCATTTTCCTTGCTAATAAATATTTTCTCCTTGCTAATAATGGTTTAAAAAAAATATATTTTTTAGTATAAAAACTAAAAATAAGAGGTAAATAAAAGGAGAAGACAGTGCATATTGAAAAATGCCAGACTAAGTGGTTAACTAAACAAATTCAAGATTCCATCAAATTTTGTGGAAGATTTAGGTAAAGCCTGTATAACTGGAAAAAAAATAAAAATAAAAATATTTTCTAATGTCAGCTGGTGACTGCATATGGAACAAGCCCATGGACAAAAATAAATAATAAAAATATGGGTTCGGATTCAGGACATACGGGTGCTTGACTATTTTCTAAATGACTTGATTTTTATTTTTAAAATTTAAAATAAAATATTTAAAAATATGGAAAAAAAAGAAAAATTATATATGTAGAAACATTATCCTTTAACCCACATGAAATTGAAGACAATCAAAGAATTCATGTACACATGCGCCCTGAAGCTCAATGCACAGGACACTGAAAAAATAAAATAAAGAACTTCAAATAAATAAATTGACTTCCTCCATTTTTGGCCTATTTTGATGATACATGATTTTTTTATAGTAAAAGCATATTTAGTAAATAATAAGACTTTTGGATAAAAAAGCTTTGACGTATAAATCTTTGAATTTATATAAAAAAAATAATATTATAAGAGTAATAATGAAGAGTAAAAAGAATAAATTAAAATAAATAGATTAATTGTATTAATGGCCATGTAAAAATAAATTAGTTGTGTGGAAAAATATGAAAAATTGATTTAAAAATATAATACTTGTAAAGAGAGAAAAGTTTTAATTTAAAAATGTCCCCCTAAATAAAATGACTCATTAAAAAAACATTTCTCATGTGCTTAACCTATTTAAAATTATTTATTTAAAAGTTCACTCGAAATTAGATATTTGCAGGCACCCCATTCTGGATTGTCAAAAACATTTTTGTTAGATAGATAAATGAATTTTAAATTATAATATTTTAATGTATCTTTGAATTAACGCACCTAGATGATTTTTAAATTGTTAAATATAATTACAAATATTTAGGTTAATTCGAAATATAACCATAAATAATCGCTCTGTTTACGTATATGAACTCACGTTTAGAAAAGTGGTGCAAATGATCATAAGATTTTTGGCATATTTTCAAATAGAACAATTCGGTTACCCTTTGTTATTTTTTTTAAATGAAACTGCTTTTGTTAGTTAATATGGAAATTTTTTTCCGAAATGACCAAATTGCTGTTAATATTTCTTATGAATGAATATTAATCTATTACACAAAGCATGATTTCAAAGCATACATGTGTGATTATCTGTGCCATTTCATTCTAGGAATATCAAATTATCCATCGGTAGGAGAGTTGAAAAACCAAACGAAAAGACTTAATAAAAATAGAAAATAGAAATGTTAAAACAGTACAAAAATTATGATTAGAAAATATGTGACAATAATTATAATATTATTTAGGTGGTTAAATACCATCACATATGTTAATTAACTAGAGTGCATCTAGACATTCCCAGTGCTCCAGTTTTCCATGAGTATGGTGCTTGTAAATCACCAAAATATTATATGCAGCCACGTATTTGCCGCAAAATACGAATTTGCTGCTATAATGGCAAATTTTTTTTTGGAAAGAGATATAATGGCAATGTTAATAGTACGTGAAACCAAATAAAAATAGCTATATATGATGTTATATGTGGTCAAATGTCATTGCATTGCATATGACATTCTTTGCCTTAAATCAGTTTATTTGCTACGTATACTCGTTTGCAACTAAATGATATCCTTTATATATAGCTAAATTAACTGCTGCATTTAAACAAATTGTTTTATTTTAATGAAAAACCGAAAACCAAATTTTCTAAATTAACTTGCCAAATGCATAAATTAATTCAACATTCTCATATGTTTTTCTCATAAAATTGTTGATTAAACCTATAAATTAGAAACACTACAAAAATTTTGATTTCCAATAAAGAAAATTTTCTTGTAAAAGGTTAATATTTGATTGTTAAAGAAAAACTAGATTGCCAATAATTTATAGTATATTCTATATAGAAACTATTAAGAAAAATATGGTTGCCAATAATTTGTAGTATATTCTATATAGCAACCATTAAGAAAAATTTAGTTACCAATAGTTCATAATTTTTATATCTAGGCAAGGAAATTTTAATTTAGTTGCTAAAATTTTATTATAAGTTAGAAAAAAAATTTATCTTTAAAAGCATCAACGTAAGCAAGGAAATTTTTTCTTGTCTGTAAATGCATCTTCCTAAGCAAAAGAATTTCTTTCAAAAGGTCAATATTGGTTGTTAAACAAATTTGATGGCTAATAAATTGCAGCACATTCTATATAGCAACCACTATGAAGAAATTTGTTGCTAATAATTTACAGCATATTTTATATAACAACCATTAAATTTGGTAGCCAATAATTCACAATTATGATGTTGAGGTAAGGTAGTTTTAATTTAGTTGGTAAAATATTAGTGAGAAAAATTTCCTTACACATGAAAGCATCAACATAAGTTAGGAAATCTTTACTTGTATATAAAAACACAATCATAAGCAAGTAAAATTTTTCTGATTTATAAAAGCATCATCATTTTCCTTGCATTTTACGATTGACATTGTGATTGTATTACAGAAATTATTTTTTTTTCTATTTTTGTGATATAAGCAAATCCGTTTCACCCATAATTCTCATGGTCGTTAGAAAAATTGATTATATAGTTTTAGGTTTCTCGAACAAATTTTTTTTAGACAAATCTTGAACAATCTTAATAAATGGGAATTCATACGACTTTTAGGCCGTCGATTTAGCAGGGAGATGACGTGTAATAAGGTGCATTTTTACGGAGAAAGCAATCAAAACGTGAAGTCGCAAAATTCTGATTTTTTGGCCCTTGCTTCAACGTGAGGTTTCATGCATTGCAGTTGGGTTCAGTGAATGTCATAAGAACCCTACGTAGACTACTGCTTGAGACTAATTTGTTGTATTACTACTCAAGACAGTAATTATAAAAATATTGCTCATCATAATCCATGAGAAAAGTTG